>JAEAOA010001383.1:3732500-4247879 GCA_016746295.1 Potamilus streckersoni | reverse complement strand
ACATTAAATTTGTCAAGTGTAGATCCTGGGGAAATAGTTGTATTTCAAGATCGCCAGGGCAAATTGAAATCTAGTAATGTTTCATTGGATGATGTCTTAATACGAAGACGTGACGTCGTTGAAGATACAATAGTGTTATATTCAAATGATGGAAAACTCAAACCAGGTGTACTTGTTTCTACAATCACAGATGCATTAAAAAATTTAAATGAAGAACTTGAAAAACATATAACATATACTTCCCTTCGTAGAAATATTATCAATAAATTTTTTGGAACACCAGCGGTAACCTCTCCATCTCTCGCTGAAATTAAATCCAATTTTGATGAAATTAAATCCAATATTAAAAATATTAATGATGCTGGATTTAGTATTATTAGAGATAACATTAATAATATTAAAAAATCTATCGAGGATATTACAAAATTTAAAACAGACAATCTTCCGCTACTTGAAAGAATAAAGATTCCTCATGAGAGGAATATCATAAATATGATATACACAGTTCTCTCTGGATCATTAGATTGGGAACCTAAAAAGAATACAATAACTCTCACTGTGTCAAAGCCGGGTATTTATCGATTAACAATAGTGTCACTGAATCAGTTTAATATATCATCATCGACTTCATATGGATACAACAACGTGATTTCAACGACTATTGACCTGGATGAATACAAACGGTTTACAATAACAAGCACTGATCCTAATTTAAATAAGACATCATTTGTATGGTACATGGAGTTTGTAGCTGATCTAAATTAGAATTTTTAACAATTAGAAACCACTTGAGATTTTAAAATAATATGATTCCGTCATCGCAATATTGCTATGATACCGTCAAAGAGTTCTTAACAAAACTCAAAACACTAATTGATGAGTATGAAATAAAAATTAAAAAGTATCGCAGGAGAATTACCGTAATTGATGTTACAGTATACTCAGTATCTGGTAAAATTGGCCGGTGCTGGTATTATACTATCTTCAGTAACAATGGTAGCTCCGATTGCTGTCCCAATTGCTATTTCCGCGGTGACAACATTTGCTGGAATTGCAAATGCTATTACTAAAAAAATATCATCGTATTCTCAAGAAAAACTTAACGACTATATAGTAAAACATCAAGCAGTATCTAACGGTTACTCACAATTATCCTCGTTGATGTCATCATCGATTGATGATACGATAATTACCGAAGACGAATTCTCCGCGATGATACGTATTTATGATACTACGATTAAAAACGCTAGCGTTTTTTCATCTATTGCAAAATTAGACATTGTTAATAATAATAATAATAATAATAATAATAATAATAATAATAATAATAATAATAATAATAATAATGTCGCAAGAGATTCAACTACTTCAGCGGATAGCAGAAAATACCACTCCGCGGAAAACAAGCATGATATCAATATCGTCAACAAACCCTAAATTCAGTGTGAATTTTCCTTCACCTGTTTCAGTAAAGGAAATCGCGTTGGCAAAATTACGAGTGTATCATAGTTGGCCTAATATTAGATCGGTTCCATTTGGTGGTCAGAGACCTAATAATTCTCAGGTATTTGCATATAGGAATAAAAAAGATGACACTCCAGATTGGAACGTTGTTTCAATACCAACTGGATCCTATCAAATTGAGCAAATTAATAATGAATTACAACGTAGAATAAAATCCATTACTAAAAAAGAATCAAAAATTGCAATAACAGTTCATGAACCAACACTATCATCTACAATTGAAATAGGCTCTCCTGGGTATGTTGTAGATATTTATAACAGTTCAATAAGAACAGTATTAGGATGGCCCGAAGATCCACCTAGAAGTGCTGGTAATTCCACGCCCGAGCCTGTAAAATCTGATTACGTCACTGATGAAATAGGACCTGAAAATCCATCAAAAACTTATAAAAAATTCGAGGATATAAACTTCACAAAAAGATATCGATATAAGAATCAATATGGTGAAGATGTGTGGAGAATTCCATTTTTTAATGATTATATCCCACAGGAAGGTGAAATTCTGGAAATACATGAAACAAGTCCAACATTTGTAGATATTAAAGATCACATCCTTGATAGAATGAATAATGATTTTTTGTTGTTAGTACCCTCGTTAAGATCTGGCTTTCTTACACAAGCTGAGTTTACTAGTGTAGTCGCTGCGGGTAATAAAATCATCGATGACATGGAAATATTTAATTCGAGGATTACTAATCTCTTCACTGATGAAAATAGCCCGATTTCAAAAACTAGCTCAGCTCAAGATTATAAAAAAAATATAAATGAAAATCCAAATTATAAATTACCAGGATATAATGTTCCCGAGTTAAAGAAAAAACTCAGAACTGCCATCGACGAAGGATTTAATAAAATTTATCAATCATGGAAAGATAGCCAGCCGAAGCCTATTATCCTCACTTATAATAATTCTCCCGACGGCGACGGTAGACATATCGCACCGAACAATGTGGATATTTCATCGGTGATCGCACTTAATTTAACGTGTGATGTAATCGAAGGAAGTTATCAAATTAATATGGAACAATCAAATCAAGCTCGACAAGGTTACATTCTTTATTCATTTTCACCAACAGCACCCTCCGGATTTTTAATTGTTGAGAATCCGACTAATCCAGTCTATATGCAATGTCAAAATGATTTACTAACTAGAATTAATTTTACACTCACCGATCAGTCAAATAATTTGATTGATCTACGTGGTGAAGTATTATCGATTAGTCTGTTTGTGAAAAGCTAACAAATAATTTGTATTAATCAGCAGCAGGGAGGGTGAAATGACAACATATTTGCGACGTAGATGGCAGCAATTTCCAGGGTGGTTATGACAATGTATTTGCGACAAAATCGCTAAGGCTCCATTTGTAAAATGGGGTCTTTATTTTTTTTTTGGTTAAAATATGAGATTTCGTAGGAAGGTTCCATTTGGCATTCTGAGGCTTTAATCGATTTTGTCGCAAAAATTTGTAGGATTCACCCTCCCTGCTGCTACACCTGTTGCATGTTTCATGATTGTACATAAGATAGTATGTACACAGCAAGAAAAAAATCGAATTGGTCGTAAGATCAATGCAAAATCTTAACCTAAGCCATTGAAGTTCGAAATGTAGGTTATTGTGGTGGCCTTCATTTAGTTGTACAGATGCATACAGTTAAATACATCGATAATTCGAGCATACCGTCAAATACCTATATAACTCTAGCATACTGTCACATACCTCATAACTCTAGCATACCGTCAAATACCTCGATAAGTCATGTTGAGCAGAGCTTGAGATATAAACGGAAACCAAACATTTAACTAAAGTTAGTGAATCGTGGGATATACGTCAGATTAGACCGCTTTTTTGATGAAGATGTATCCTCTCAACAAATTTAATTATGCCAGCGATAACAATGATACCAATCTTTGGTCGTAGTTGTTCTTATGTGACTTTCTGAGCATAAGAAATGATATGCATTGTGGTCAGTATAATTCTTGGAGGACGAACCAAGAAAAAGAAAAATCCCTATAAGAACCATTGACCCGATTAGAACCATTGACTAGAGGGAAGCTACTGGCAGCTTTCTCAAATACCCACATTTGCCGAGCCTGAGATGCGGACAGAGTTGAAATGACGGTGATCGGAAAAGGTAGCATTTTAGACCACTCTGCCACCCCCATGCCCCGTCCTTTGATTAATGTATGCTATCTTTAACTAAATGGACAGAAACCATTATTAGATTTACAATTACCTTCTCCGCTGACCTTTACAGCCGTTCCTTATGCAAACCGTCGATAATGTTTGATCAAAGAACTTTAAAACAAAAGTTACACAGCAAAAACCATCGATATGCAACCCCAAAATACTGACCTTTTTCATCACCAAAATCAATAGACCTCTGCCATACGTTTAGTACAAGCCCTCCAAAAACTTTGATCAATGTACGTGGTCCGGAACTCATTATTATACAATATACAAATTTCTTCTTGCAGTCAGTGACCTTGACCTTTCAACCTAAAATGAACAGGGTCTTCCTTACTCAGTAAGTAATCCACGTGATGTTACATGATTCATTGTTGAACACAGTTTTATTCTTTTCATGGTAGAGTCCTTCACATTTCACTTTTTGATAGTAAAATTAAAGATCCCCTTTGCTTGAGGTATTCATAAATTTGGTCCAGGTTTATTATGTAGAAGTTATATTATTGTGCAGAAATCTTGTTTCTTCCTTTATTTATAGTGAACGCGATCTTTGGCTTTTTGATTCCAAAATTAACCGCTCCGACGGCCTAGTGGGTAGAGGGTCCGCCTCGAATGTGGCAGGTCGCTGGTTCGAACCCTGGCCGAGTTATACCAAAGACTTATAAAAATGGTGCTAACAACTGCCTCACTAGGCTCTCAGCATTAAGAGGTTAGTGTTCGGACTGGTCGACCTGGTATCAGGATAATGTTACTGGGTTGGACACCATGCTACATGTCTGCGGTATAATGCCCCAGTGACATCAGTCTTATAAAGAGGGTGTTCTGGCCCAAAACCCTATTTTGAATTTGACAAAAACATAATTCTTACACACCCCTCCATAGCCATCCCACTCAAGTTAGTCTAAACTTCTAGGAAAACAATTTTGTTGAGGCAACAGCGTCTATTTCGTAATCGCTTGCTCGTCCAGGACATGCCATGGAATTATCGTCGTCATCAAACAAAATAGAGTTTGATCCAGAACATCCCCTTATATAAGCCTACTGATATATTTCTGACAAAATTGCTAGAGATTGGTGACAATTTTTATATCTGATATTTTACACAAAATTGCTGCAGATTTCTCAAGATATTTATAACGTCTCAGCTTTTTCAATAATATAATTCTGATCTTCATGACAGAACAAGTACATATTGATTTTACCGCTGATAAGAGAACCAGGTTGTAACATATTTATAAAGTTTCCATGAGAAACTATTGTCTTATCAACGTATTTTTTTTAGCTCATCATCAACTGTAATTTTTGTGTTTTTGTTTTGCGATATTGGAATTTTAAAGATTGTCAATAGTTTTTAATAGCTCTTTTATGATCAAAGAAAGTTTATCAAAATATTCACTAATCATTACAAACAAGAGACAACTTTATTTTGTTTCTACTTATGAAGTTCATGCTATTCTTCTCGTTGTTAACTACAATCGTCATATGCTTACCCTGGACGAGAGTTCTTTTCATCTTCAACGTGGTATCTTCCTCCTTAATATCGTCCATTATATTTAATATTTCACACAAATCTTTTATTATTCTTGTATAAAAATGAAATCGCTGGCGATTTACTGTAATAAGCAATCTAAAAAAAATCCACATTGTAAAAATCAACACTATCAGATATTTTATATCCCAACTCAAATGTATTTATTCCATCAAAGCAGTATATTTTATCATCAAAATTGCAAAGACCAGATTTTATTATAACGTCCCTCTCAATTTTTTGACAATTTGATTTTATTGCTATCATTTCATCATGACCATTAACACCGTCTAAATTTGACTTATAATTATCAAATTCTATAAACTTACCGACCACATTTCTTTTTATTCCTTTAGCTTGTTTCTTAACCTTATTATCTGATAATTTTAAGCATTACATTTTACTACGTAATCCAATAAATTTCGTTACAATTTTCATAGAAATTTTATCACAATGAACTTTTCTTGGTATTAGACCATGATCAAGCGCCTGTTTGAGATTTTTATAATGTAAAATAGATCTTCGTTTGTCAAGATGTGGTACTAGTTTTTGAACTACCACTGTTGCTGGCACTAGACGAGCAATATTGTTGTTTTTCTGATAACAAATTATAGTCGATCAGCATTGACTCAGGACAAAACGAATAATTGTTATGTGCGTCATGACGATCATCAGGATAGTCAAGAACAACATCAACAAAAAGTCAATATTATCAGGTAGTTTTATCCGTGTCTTTGGAAAGCTGTTCCGGACTTATCCCATGAAATCCGCCATAGGTATCGCCTCAGACATTGCATAATCATAAAAGATCATTTGGATCCAGATAAGCTATGAAAATCGACGGCAATGTCTTATCATAGTTGCTCATGTAATTGTTATTCACGCGGGCATATTTAATTTATTGTTATAACTCTTATTCCGTATCGGATTCCATGTTCTATGAAACAATGCATGTCAGGATTGGTCAGCAATTTCAATTTTAATTTAATGTACTTGAGTAATGCGTCCCATTTTAATCCTGGTGCTGAGAAATAACA
This sequence comes from Potamilus streckersoni, assembly GCA_016746295.1. Lineage (NCBI taxonomy): Eukaryota > Metazoa > Mollusca > Bivalvia > Unionida > Unionidae > Potamilus > Potamilus streckersoni. The sequence goes on along the minus strand of JAEAOA010001383.1, from coordinate 4,241,604 downwards.
TGCCATGTCAAGTCCGTAGTTATCAGCGCTGACATCTCTTAAATTTTCAAATGCATCTGCGAGCAACAATACAGCTGTGATCAGATACAGGTAATGGCAATATCCAAATCTTTTACAGTGGAAGTCATTCCAAATTTTCTGAGCGTAAGTATAGTTATTGCTGACACTTTCAAAATTTAACCGAGAATAAAATCTTTCCCTGTCAGGTAAACTTGTTTTATTAAATCTGTCCTATTCGTCAAGCTATTTTTATGGAGAGATACCTTTTCTTGTATGTAACTTTGCCTTGTCACCGAAATTATCAGTCAGATTATCAAACTTTCCACATCCTTTCACGAGCTCGTCTAACGATGCCGCCATAAACTGGAGACTATCCACAAATCTCAACTTGCCGAGTGTTACAGCAATATACTTTTTATTATTGTTTGGAATGCATTATATTTTATTGTTGTTATAGATTTTTATGTATATAATTATACCTTTGTTGCCAATTGCTTCTACGATAATAAGAGAATTATATCCACTGAAACAACAGGAACGAAGTCTGGTGCGGGATATTTAAGATTGCATTTATCCTGAGCTGGACAGTAATACCTGTAATATGACAGCAATTGTTTACTCGATTTTGAGTCGTAGATGCCTGCTCGCAAATATTACATATTTTGCCAAAGCAAATTCTGTTTCTTGTTTTATTGTAAGCGGTTTCATTTTCGTTATCCTGTTCGAAAACCACAGAGCATGAGTTTTTCCATGATAATGTTTAACAAGTTTTGATAATCGTTTATTAACAGCACATACAACTTTGTATGTGAACAACACGGAACATGCTCCTGTACTTTTCTTTATCCGGATTTTTTTTCTACTCCTTGCAAAGGAAGTAGAATCAAATCTAAATAGTATATTATAAAGGGAACTTTCATCTTGTAGCTGTAATTTGTGAACTGGAATATGTTTTTATCTTTACATGATATATATATATATATATATATATATATATATATATATATATATATATATATATATATATATATAGATGCAATAAACTGACGACGAACAGTACGAAACTAGTAACTAACTAGCCTAAGCGCTTTCGACTCTTAATGAGTCTTTTTCAAAGGCAAATACAAAACATAGTTACGACAAACAAATAAACACAAAAACGTTGCGTTTGTAAACCTCTACATTTCTATCTTCACATGTGCTAAAACTATAAATACAACCAGCTTGTATAGACTAGTTGCGGAAACTGAAAACGTTTTCAGTTTCCGCAACTAGTCTATACAAGCTGGTTGTATTTATAGTTTTAGCACATGTGAAGATAGAAATGTAGAGGTTTACAAACGCAACGTTTTTGTGTTTATTTGTTTGTCGTAACTATGTTTTGTATTTGCCTTTGAAAAAGACTCATTAAGAGTCGAAAGCGCTTAGGCTAGTTAGTTACTAGTTTCGTACTGTTCGTCGTCAGTTTATTGCATCTATTTTAATTAATCCCTGACAGACGTGATCCCTTGGTGGATCCAGTACGCTTGAGAGGGTTGTTATTCGCCATATGATTTGTATTCTTTATATATATATATATATATATATATATATATATATATATATATATATATATATATATATATATATATATATATATATATATATATATATATATATATATATATATGTTGTACTTTAGAACAATATTCTATGTGACGATCTAATACCAGCTGAGATTTGCATCCGTGGAGACACATGAAACAGAAATATTTCTTTTCGTTGTGCTTGTTTTACTGACCACCGACTAACCCGTTAAAGTCTTTAATCCACACGTAGTGGTTTTTATAGAACAGCAAGTTTATAGCTGTTTGTTTGGATCTTATAGTATATGATGTGGCTCGATCGCTGATATATTTTGGTAGATCTTTTGTGTATCATCGACTCCAAACACATTAATAAAAATCTTTTGTTTCTCAAATTTTTGAATTTGATACTCAGAAACGGAAAACAAAATCTCCGGAAAAGTTTAGATTGTTAGAATGACAAATGTAATTAGATACTTTATCGGTGTGCTTATCTACCGAGAACAACACTGACAATAAAAACGCACATTGAAAACATTTCTTATCATTGTTCTTTACATTGATAGAACATGTTTAATTTTTAATTTTAGTTGATAGAGCTGCCTTGCAATGGATTATATTTCATAGTATGAAACAAAATTTATGTTTATTAATAGAATCTACAATCCGATCATGATGTTGTATATTCATCAACCTTTTTCTATATCTCCTGAAATATGGCAATGACATCAAAATTTGTTCTAATCAGAAATCTACCGAATAGCGATGTAATGTAAGGATCGTCAAGTTCTTCGAGCTGCTGTTGTTATTCTTATTGTTGTTGTTGTTGTTGTTTATCAACTAGCCGATATGATGATATACTCAACCATGAAAAACGAACATGAAATTGCACAAATTGTTATTGATCCTTGTGCGTTGCAAGCTCAGATTTTACAGCTGGTTGGAGTAAATGAAACAAATTTATAGGTGAGAAATTTGTTAGTTAAAGTTGATTATCAAATCTCCAGCTGTTGTGAAATCCGGTAAATGCTGTTGAAATTTTTGGGGCTGTCATTTTGTCACGAACAAACTTCGTTTTGCAATATTTGCAAGTTTCAACATCAAATAATATTTTGTTATATGTTCTTCTTATAGTACTATACGAAATTATTATTTAGAGAAACAAAACTGCTAATATTATAAGATGGTAAATTTATACCAACGATATATCATAGTTAAAGGCCTTGCAAAGTGCCAGGAAATATTCTGGTGCCATCCAAAATATAACTTGTTCGCTGGCAATGAACATGGTGTTGTTATAAATCTCAAAACGAAATATGCGATCAGAGTATTAATATAGGAGGGTTAAATGATAGCCCCCCCCCAAAAAAAAACCAACAAAAAAAAAAACAAAAACGGAAGATGATAATGAATATAATTAAAATGTTCTTACAAAATCTGAACATTGGTCAGTGATGTAGATGGGACTCGTAAATCTCTTCCATAAATCTCCGATCCCAAAACTTTCGCTGCCTTGCGGCTATACCTATTACGGGAAAGGATTAAGAAGTAAACACCGACGAAAAATAAGGAGACACCGTTGGTGCCAAACTGTATCGGCATTCATCGTTCCCTTGGGTCTACCAGCTGTGTGGAGAGGGGGGGGTCTGGTGTATGCCCAACATCTGATTCTCCATACCACCCTGCCCAGGTTTCGTAGCTCTACTGGAGAAATAACTTCAGCGTCGTCGTCAGGCGTTGGTACAACACTGGAATCAGAAGTTTACCGGTTCTAAGTCATATCACGATTTGCGTAGAGCTTGACGTCAGGGGTTGCTTCCGACGGTTGGAGAGATCATCATGTCTCATTAGACAGCTACCGCCCGCCTCAATCTGGGTAGCTCCCAGTCAGTAAGCTGCTTCCCCGCTTGACCCGTGGTGCTTATTGGATCATCTCGACAAGAGGGCCACAAACTCCGCACCAGGAAAGACTCAAATAAGAAACAAGACGACTCCATCTCTTCGTTTCGCAAGCTGGAACATCAGGAAAGTGTGTCTTGAACTCACCGCTGACCTGCAGCAGATCGACGACCTACGGAAGACTGCCATCATTGACAGAAAACTCTCCTGACTGAACGTCGACATTGCCTGCCTTCAGGAGGCACGATTGGCCGAGAGCTGCACCATCAATGAAGCCAACCGCACATTCTTTTGGCAAAGAAGTTCATCGGAAGAACATAGGCAGCACGGTATTGGCTTCGCTGTAAAGAACACGCCAGTCGCCTTCACTGGGTCCCCATCATCAGGTACTGAGAGGATCCTTGCCCTCCGGCTGTCAACATCCTCAGGCTCAGCCAACATCTTCAGCGTGTACGCCCCAACCCTCTGCTCCACACATAATTAGAAGGACAAGTTCTACGAGGCTCTGGAGCTAGCAATATCAAGTGTTACGTGTAGGCTTGTACAAATATAACAAAAGAAAAGAGTGAAGTCAACAAACTTTGTAAATTTAACAAAATTATTTATTAGAAAACAATTTAAAAATAGAAAATAGGACTTATGGTTTTAGAAAATAATCAAAAATTTAATCCCACGATTGAAAAATATAATTCATTTAAATAAACAGTTCTAATTGAATCCACATTCGAATCTCGACGCAGTTCTAATATCGAAAGCGATGACGTCAGATAATGACTGTCCTAATGGTAACAGAACCTCGTTGAATTTTGTGAATCAAGAATAATATTCCGGCTTTAGAATTCCAAATAATTTCCACTGAATATCTTTGTCCAAGACTTTGATGAAGAAGCACTTATTTTACAGATAATATAAATTATTCTAAAATAACAAATAACTGAAAAAAATGCAACAACAGAACACCTCTGAACTACTAAAAGTTATTTTTACGATTAAATATATTTAATACCAAATGGCTGTTTTAAACCTCGATATTAGATCACATATTAGTTCACGTGACAAACAACGTGATTTCTAATTTGAAATATCGCAATAAAAATGTCATTCTTCATGTAGCTTAGAAAATAGCCCTATAAAAATCAGATTCTCACGCTATAAATGAATAAAAAAGAAAACTGTTTACAACATGTATAACACGTATGCCGGATATGACCTTGGAAATAACCAATCATTTCCACTCTATAATTGCAAACTCCATGAACCCGAGGGAGCTAAAAATAATGCTAATGTAACACCTTTTGCGTTCTATACAAATAGAATTTACTGGAAAAAGTATCCAATCCCGCGAAAATGATCATTACAATAAAATATAATAAAACAAAAATAAAATAAAAAAAAGAATTTTAAACTAACACGCAAGCAATTTATTTACATACTCTTAAGACCAGCATCCCCATTACTGAAGTTCTTTACCTACTAGGAGACTTCAATGCAAGAATGGGAGCTGACTAAGAGGCCTGGCCAACCGGTCTCGGCTCTCACGGATGGGATAAGATCAACGAGAAAGGTCAGTGATTGTTCGAGATGTGCTGCTACCACAGTCTATCTGTGACCAACACCTTCTTCAAATGCAAGGAGATCCACCAGGTGTCATGGAGACACCCACATTTTCGCCACTTGTACAAGGTAGACCTCGTTATCACTAAGCGTGCGGAGATGGTCGTTGTCCTCCTCACCCGTAGCTACCACAGTACCGAATAATACCCGAGAAGCTGAACCACACCAAGAAGGGTCGCGTACCCATCAAAACCTGCTGTGCGAGGAACCCCGAGAAGCTACAACAGTTCATAAGCAAACTTCAGGAGGCTCTCACCAAAGAGACACCTGATGACACCATCAACTCCAAGTGGTTCCACCTCCGTGACGCTGTGTACAATTCAGCCATCACTGCCTATGGGAACAAGGAGCGTTAAAACGCTGATCGGTATACGGCCAACTGGGAGGAGATGGAGCCCGTAACTGAGGCGAAGAGGAAAGCTCTCTCGGCTTACAAGGCTGTTCCTAGCCTTAGTACACTATATTCCCTCAGAACTGCAGATTAGACCACTCGCCACTGCTCCAACATCTACTGGATGAACCTCTGCATTAGTATACAGACTGCTGCCGACTTCGGGGAATGCAAGAGGCGTGTATAAAGGTATCAACAAGGCGACAGGCCTCCCCAACTCCAAGACCACCACCCTCAAGTCAAAGACAGACAAAGTCATCATAGATCAGGGGAAACAACTACAGACTTGGGTTGAGCACTAACTCGAGCTGTATGCAACCCAAAACGTCATCACCGACAACGTCATGCACGCCTTACCACACCTGCCAGTCATGGATGAACTTGACACACCGCCCACCCTTCAAGAGCTTAGAAAAGTCATCGACTGCCTTGCTTGTGGGAAGGCCCATGGGAGCGACGACATCCCGCCTGAAGTCTTCAAAAGCGAGAAACCAGCACTGATCCAGCCCATGCACGAACTTCTCTGTGGATGGCTGAAACAGGGACACATCGCCAGGACATGTGAGACGCCAACATCGTCACTTTGTACAAGAGCAATGAAGACCGTAGCGACTGAAACAACTACCTGGGCATCTCCCTCCTCTGCATCATCGGAAAGGCTATCTCCCCTGTCGCCCTGTTGCGCTTGCAGACCCATGCATCACGCGTCCACCCAGAGTCCCAGTGTGACTTCCAAACCGGCCGGTCAACTGTAGACATGATCTCCTCACTACGAAATCTGTAGGAGAAGTGTCGTGAGTAGTAGATGACTTCTAAATCTCCTTCATAAACCTGACGAATGCTTTTGACTTGAGCGGACTCTTCAGGCTCCTATAGAAGATCGGCTTCCCACCACGACTGCTCGCTGTCGTCCCATCGTTGCACGAGAACATGCACAGCACAGAGTGCTTCAACGGCGCAACATGGGAGGCCTTCCCAGCTAGCAGCGGAATGAAGCAAGGCTGAATTATGCTCCGACGCTTTTTGTCATTTTCTTCTCCATGCTCCTCCTGTACACCTTCAAAGACTGCAGCGATGGAGTGTACATCCATATCAGGGGCGATGGCAAGCTGTTCAACATCTCCCGTCTCCGTGCTGAGACAAAATTCACAGAGGTTCTCATCCGTGAACTGCTCTTCGCCACGATGCGGCCTTTACATCAGACACGGAAGACGGACTTTAGCAGCTAGAATATTACCTTTCACACGCCTGCAAGGAGTTTGGACTGACCATCAACCTGAAGAAGACGAAGGTCATGACGCAGGACGCAGACATCCCTCTCACCTTTGCCATTGATAGGCCTAACCAGTAAGTTGTTGAGAACATCATATACCTCAGGTCCATGATCTTCATTGATGCTGAGGTGAATGGCATGGTCGCCATGACAGCTGCGGTTTTGGCCAGACTTAACCAGGGGTTCTGGAGCAACCCCAATCTCACTGAGAAGACCAAACTGAGCGTCTATCAGGCCTGCGTGCTCAGCACACTCCTCTACATCAGCAAGGCATGCGAGCCACGAGAGGAAACTCAATAGCTTCCACCCGAGATACTTAGGCGCATTATGCTCATCCAGTGGCAGGACAAAATACTCAGCAGAGACATTCTGGAACGCACCAGCATGAACGGCATGTTCTCCATTCTCGAGGTGCCGTCGCTAGCACGGCCACGTCAAGAGAATGGACCCATGTCGCATTCCCAAAGACCTGCTAAACGGTGAGCTAGCAGAAGGCACAATACGGACTGGACAGCGACGTCTGCGTTACAAAGATGCCTGCTAGAAGGACATGAAGACTGTCAACATCAACGTCAACGATTGGGAGAGCTGTGGTGACGACCTCTTTGCCTGGATCCTTGCTGTCAGACAGGGCGTTTTGAAAGTCGAGAAAGTAATAAACACAAAGCTCGCTAAAAGGAGAGCTAGGAGGAACACGAAACAACAACAGCTTCAACAAACATCGATGTTACCATGCAACAAGTTCAACAGAGACTGTCACTCTAGGATCAGACTCTTTAGCCACTCGCTAAGATGCAGTTAGGACACCCAACCAGAAGCTACGCCAACAACTCCAGAAGACGGACTGATACCGATTGGTCAATGACTATATTCCTGCTTAAATTCAAGTTTATGATGTAAAATATCAAGTCACAAACAATATTTCCAATTTGTCTTTGAAAGAGGAGCTTAAACTACATCCGACATAAGATTTGTATGAGGCTATCAGAAACATTAGAACAAAAATAATTGGTTGTGTTGGTAATATGGGATATTTACAAGTAATATGTCTGAGGTATCTCACATCGTTTTATAAATGAAGTATTGATGGGCCTATTCATGTTGGCCTTGTCATTGACCATATAAACGGAATAAAGATGGACAACCGATTCTTGACATTGTCACTTCTAAAGAAAATAATATACGCGGACGAGACCGATTTAATAAAAAAAATCCCCCTAGTTCTGATATAGCAATTACCTCTACAACAGGAAAAGAAACATTATTTTCGTCAGTGATATCTGCAGCAAAATATTTTATTATTCACTCACAATCAATCAGATTTGATGCTAATGGATGCACACAATCTGAGATCTCAAAAACGAACAATGACAGAATCTTCTTTCGATAGTCACTTGCCGTTTAGTATATAGGCAACATTGATTTTGGTCATATAGCAATTAACATATTTGTGTAAGGTTTCCTGTTGTACTCTATCCAAATGTTACCGAATTTCAACATGCGATCGACTTAGACGTTGTTAAGCAAAATAAGATGATTTTCTTCCTTGTTCTACTTTGAAGTAGGCCATTGTATTAACGTCGCCACGAAACATATTTCTAAGAGTTTCTTCATGGAGACACCCACATTACCGCCACTAGTACAAGGTAGGCCTCGTTATCACTAGGCGTGCGGAGCTGGCCATTGATATGATTGATGTGTTTACAACATTAGCTCAAGCAACAAACCGTTCATTGTTATTCAACTATTTAACACAAACTTAGAGTGCTTTATATTGTTTAAAGGTCAATCATTAGAATCATTTTCTCTATTCAGGCAACAATGAACCCATTTCATGACAGTGTCCCTGTCATATCTGACAAAGATCATTTTTTCTTTAACGAGTTCTTAAACCTCAAAATTAGTTAACAGTAGCCCCAAAACCGAGTTAGGATCATATCCAGCGAAAAGATTAACATGTCTGAGATCCATTTTATCATTGCTCATAAAACTTTAACCGCGTCATATAGCCGATTAAGATTTAATATTTTAGCTCTGACATTGCTCCTTATTTGTCTGGCATTTTTATTATTCTTATTAGATAAAACTTTTATATATAATGTTGCTGATAAAATGTGATATGTTTCAACGATTGTCTGATTGTCGAGCTGACTCAGATAAAATTGAAGATTGAAATCGACTGACAACATCGCATCAGCCAAGTAGAACAATGACCATTTGATCTGTACATGATAATCAACTAGGTGCTGTACCTCAGCATAAAAAGTTTATTTCTTAGCGCAAACACGATACAGTGTTAAGTATCACCTTGCAAAGAAGATAAAAGATTTTTTATTTTACTGTCACAGAGCATCAAATATTTTGGGAGATGCTCAAGCCATTTATGTGTATTGGACAACTTGAAGTGAATGGTAGTCAACAAATGTAAAATTTTATTTTACTTTTGTAACGAATTTAAACTTTTTGACAAATTTAACAGAAGATCAAAGAGGATATTTGATATCATTGTGGAATTAAATGGATGTCTATTCTTCTAAAATATGAAAATATTTACATCGATCTAATTGATTTCACTGGTTGGTATCCAAGTGTTTAAACCATCACCGTAATCGCTTTATTTGACGAAACTTCTTTTACCACTTATTTTATCACTCGTTAAAAACAAATATATCTTGTGTTGTTATTTGAAGTTCTTCCTCATAAAAACTTCCTATAACATTATTTAATTTTATTTAGCTTATATGTTACCGGTATTGTTGCTAAAATGTTATCGATGACAAGTACTTCCTTGGACCAGTTTGAGGTAAGACCTTTTTCAAATGTCCTTTTCGTTAATGAAATTCTGACACGATCACCAATGTTAAATTTATTACTGCGATATATATTCTTGTTTGCAAGATCCAATTTTTTATAGTATTGTTCTGTGAGACACCTGTTGCACTGTGGTAAGTGTTATTATAATCCGTTATTATCACTGGAAGATCATCGATATATCTGTTGGTGTTTTTGCTGTAAGAAATTAGTAAATCTTTTCCTTCATTGTACAACTAACCCTTCATTCAAACTAGCCACCTTAAGTAAAAGGGGGGAAATGGGGGTTTCATCCCACTTTATTTTTTTTACCCCCAAACAAGAAAAAAAATTTAGTCCTAAATTACCCCCCACCCCCCTTTTTCCCCAAAATGTAAAAAGGGGTTTTTTTTGGGCCCAAACCCCCCCCTCCCCCACCTCCCCCCCCACCCCCCCCAAAACCCCCTTTTTTTCCCTCTTACTACTACTATGTAAACAGATTTTTTTGAAACCCGACAAAACAAAAAAAAGGTGTTGGAATGCCAAAAGCAAAGTAAACAGAATTGACAAATTTGTTTAAAAAAAGCGAAATGTGGGAATAAAAAAATTCAAAAGCCCGGGGCAAAAAGATTTCCCCCCCAAAACTTGTTTACCAAAAAAATAGGATGAAAATAAACCGGGCCCTTAAACTTTTCTTTAACCAAGGCGGAAAATTAAAACTAGCTTTAAATGAAAATTTTTAAAAAATTAAAAAAAATTTTATTTTAGATAAAATTTTTTTTCCCTAAATTTTTTTTTATAATTTTTCCCCTTGCTCCCCCTCTTTGGGTAAAAGTTTTTTAAAATTTTTGTCAATAAAACGAAATTCAGTAAAAAATCCCCATATTATTTTAAACTCCCGTAGGAAAGCCCGGGGACCCAAGTAGTTTTTTGGGAAAGGTTTTAAAATTGTTGTTAAACAACCTTTGTTTCTTTTTTCAAAAGGGGTTGGTTCTACTTTCAAACACCCCCGTTAAGTGAAACCCCCAAAGCGGATATGATTAAAAAAAAAGGATTTAATGATCCCCATTTAAAATTCCCCCCGGGAAGGGTTATTAAAAAAGGGGGTAAAAAGAAATTACTCGGGGAAATTTGTTGTAGTATTTTGAAACTTTTTTCCCCCCCCCCAAAACCAAAAAGTTTTTTTATGTAAAAATTTATAATTTTTGTATTAATGCTTTCACACTTGTTTTGGAAATATTTTTTGGGAATATGATTGAAATAAAACATATTTTTTCATTAAATTTAGTTTCCCTGCCCTATTTTTTGGGGTTTAATCAAAATAAAGGATTTTGTTCCCCTAAAAAATTCCAAACCCCAAGAAATTCGCTAATATTTAAAGTTTTATCAACTGGTTAAACGTAAAAATTCTTTTTCAAAATTTTTGGGTTTAAAATTAATAAATAATACCCCAAATAAAATAGGGGGGTTTTTATATTTTATAAAATTTTTGGGGGGGAAATTTTTTTTTATTTTGGGAGATTTTTAAAACTTCCCATGCAAAGCCCTGACAATCTTTTACCCCAAACCGGTAACTTCTGAAATTTTAATTTAACGGGAATTTTTTTTTGGTGCCCCACCTAGTAAGCCCCCAAATAAACAGTTCCCAAAATTTTTTAATTTTTTAAGAGTTTTTAATCATTTTAAGTTTTTAAACCCCTATTAGGAATTCCCTTATAACATTGTTTTTTTTGTGAAAATATAAATTGGGGATTTTTTTAAAAATTAGCGAGTTAAGCAAACATTTGATGGTTTTCCAAAAAATTATCTCAAATTTTTTTTTTATTTTTCTGCAAAAAAACTTAAAAATGTGTTCACGTGACTTTTTAAAATCGTTTTGAGCGCTGTGATTTCAGTAGTAATTAAAGCGCCCCAAATAAATTGACGTATTTTTTAGTACACCCCCCCCACCCTCAGTTGGGGTTTCCAAGATCTGAAATTTTGGGGTTTTTTGTCAAAAACCAAAAACCCCATTTGGATTTCGAAACAACTCCCTCTGACAGTTTTACGTTCTCGTTTTTAAATCGCCCTTTCTTGTCCGGGAAAAATTGCGATTTTCATCGGATCAACGCTGGTAAGATTTAAAATTATTTTTCCCATTTTTGACCCCTTAAAAGATTTTGAAATTTTGGATAAGTCCCCTGGGGATAAATCCCCCAAATTAGGTTCCCAATTTTGTAAAAAACCTCTTTTTTTTTAATTTGCCCTTTAAAAATTATAACATTTTTTTTCCCTTTTTATAAAAATTTGGCAAAATGGGTCGAAAATAAAACTTTAAATACAGAGAGACAAGAAGAAACCCCCAAAACCAATGAACCCCCTAAATGTATTATCTTATTTTTTTGGGGCGAACGGATGGGGGGGAAAACAAATTTGCTTATGAACTTGCTTCTTGGTGATAATTTTAACTACGCCCCGAGTCTATTTTACACAAATAAATCCCGCAAGTAAGATGATTTATTAAGCGAAAAAATAACAAGCTTCGTGTTGATTTTAAAAGCGGGTTTAAAGATTTTTTTTAAATTTGGCACCCAGAAACCCTTATTCCTTTAAATCAACTTGTTACAGTTTAAAATAAGAAAAGAATTTTTTGACAAATTTTCCCGCTAAATAACAGGGAAAGATGAATAAAAAAGACATATTTCTCACTGCACGTAAATGTAATTCTTTTTTACCCTGTTTCAAGGATTTTATAATGGGGACAGGTTTATTAGGCGAAATCCGGGTTTTTTTATTTTATTTCCGGACTGGAAAAAGTTGACGTTAGAAAATATTGCAAGCGAGCAATGCTTTGGGCAAACCCAAAAGAAAAGTTTATTAAAAATTTTAAATCGTAATGTAAAAAATTTTTAAATACAATTTTTTCTTTTTTGATAAACTTAAAATTTGCCCCAAAAGTTTCGTTTGTATTAACATTTACATTACGTAAAGGGGTTTCAATTTAAAAAATTTTAAAAAAATATAAAATTTTGGACAAACGACAAGTACAGACAAAATAAAAGGGCCAAAAAAACCCCTTCCCTAAAATCTCAGGCATCCTTAAGCAAAAAGTACAAAAAGCGGGGCCCGGTGGGAAGAAACTGTACAGAAAAAAACAGCTCCCAATTTTCAACCCGGTTACTGAAGCATTTTTTTTAGGTAAACAACCTGAAACAAAACCCACTGTCAAAAGAAAAAACTTAAACACTAAAGGAAAAATTTTTGGGTTGGGAATTTGGGTTAGAGAAAACAAAAAGCAGCTCTGAAAAAATTTTGTTACAAATCTGTAAGAAAAAAAAAACCCTGTTTGAGGGCATTCCCGAAAATAAAGCAAAACCTGCGGTTAGACAAGCTGAAAACAGAAAATTTGATAAACAAATTTCCACGGGAACTTGAGGGGAAGTTTACCCCGATTTAAACCCAACCCCAAAGGAATAAAAAATTTAAAAAAGTTTATCGGGAGAAAAAAAAAGATATAAAAGAGGAGCAAAAAATAAGTTGGTGGGGCTTATGTAAATTTTTATGGAATTTGGGGGATCAAAGACTTTATTTTAAAAAAAAGGCAAAATGTGAGATAAAGGAAAGTGAATATGTTTTTTTTTGTTAAACAAAAAAAATATAAGGGGAAATTAAATGATATAAGAAAGGGGAAATTGATGCAGAAAAACCAAGCTTTAAATTCGAAAAAATTTAGAGGTAAAAAATTTAAAATGACGGGCTGCTGCAAAGAGGGAATTTTTAAACATGGTTACAGAAAATTGAAAAAATTTATTCACTTTAGAAAAAAAGGAAAAAGGTGTCATTGCTCTCACTTTTTAAAAAACAGCAGAAAATAGTAAGAAAAACCCTTTTTGGGTTAAAGGGGGGAAATTTTTTAAAAAAAGGAAAATTAAAAACCGTTAAATTTTGTGTAAAAACTATAGAAAAGAAAAAACGGGAACTGGGGTAAAAGAAATTTATTCAATTTTACTAAAAATTATGGTGATTTTTTAATTTATCATAAAGGGAAGCGGGAAATGTTAGTTTGAATTTGATAATGAAATCTTTGGGAAAAAACTTATCATCTAAAAACGAGTGAAAAAAAAAACCCTCGCGAATAGGGAAAACTTTACTTCGCGATTTAAATTCGCGGCGAAAAAATTTTGAAAAATTAAAATATTTAAAGGAAAGCAAAAAACCATTTATCCAAAAATTTAGCGGGGTTTTAACAGAAGTGGCGCAAATTTTTCAGAAATTTTAAAATTTTCCAAACCTACCCAACTAACCCTAAAAAAACAATAAAAAAAAAAAAGGGGATTAAATTCTTGTACTTCTGGAATGCAAACCCTAACGTGAAAAATGATTTTAAACGAGAAATGTTTTTTCTATGTTTTAAACCCTCTCCAATATCTAAAACCCAAAAAAAAAAAAAAAATTTCCCGCAAGGAGTTTAATTTTTGAATTCAAACCAAGAAAATCAAAAAAGCTTAAAAAAAAAGCTCCGGTGTGGCTCAATTTTGAATTGGGCGAAAAATTTTAAAAACACTTTGGGCGAACTGGGGTCCCTTTGAAAATATCCCCCAATAAAATTTTAAACCCCAAAGAAAGAAGTTTCACTACTGTTAGGATTTAAAAAAAAATTAATGCATTTACCCGCCTTTTAAAATTTGACGGGAAAATTTGGCGAAAATTTAAAACGAAGTAAATACAATATTAGTAAATTGCCTTTTGTTTCTGGCTCTTTTTCCCATCAAAAGGTAAAAAAGGCAAACGATTTACAGTTTTCCCCAAATCCCCCCGGGGGTTTCCATGCAAATAACTCCACGACTTTATTAAATTTTTTTCCAAAAAAACTTTAAAGACCCAAATATCAAGTATAAGGTGCTTTAAAGGATAAACCCGGGAAAACAATTAATTTTAGAAATAAAATTGTAAAAATTATTAAAAACATCTACCGAGCAAAAGTAAAAATTTTTCAACATAAATAAAATGCCCCAAAAAAAAAAAGTTTATCGAAAAAAATGAGGGGATTTTTTTGGGAAAAATATTCAAAAATTTATTGAAAAATTCCAGGCTGCATTTAAAGTTGCACCAATTGCTATTGACGCGGGTTTAAAGTTTTTGGGCAACGGGGGTTGAAACTCCGCTGGGACTGCGGTGGCCCAAAAAATAGCTGATAAAAAAAAAGGTAAACCCCGATGCTTCTGAAAAAAAAATTTTATCTCAGAAATCGCGCCAACAAAAGAAACAAAAAAAGCTATGATAAAAAAAAAAAAAAAAATTTAAATTATCCCCCAAAAAGGGGCGACAGAAAAAAAAAAAAATTTAAATATCTAAAGTAAAGGGGCCGAAAAAAAAAATTTTTTAAAATCTAATAAAATAAATGTCTTTTAAAAAACCTCGAACCCCCGCCCCCAAAATGACATCGAAAAACCAAATTACCCCCGAATTCGTTTTTGTTGGTCCCTTTTTTGGGGAAAAAAATTTCCCTAACAAACCCCAAAAAAACTGGTTTTTAAGAACCTTTAAAACCCCCAAAACCAAATAATTTTGTTTTTTACGGGGCCCCATAAGGCATGTTAAAAATTCGGGGTAGTTTACCCCCTCCCCCAATCCCCCTGCTCCCAATTCAGTTGGGAAAGGAAGGGAAGTTTTAAAAAAAAAAGGGCGGTGTTTTTTAAAAAGGTAGTTTTGGGCCAAATCAAACAAAGAAGTATTTAAGTCATCTAAAAGTTGCAACCCCCTTTTTTCCCAATTTTATCTCGTTTTCCGACGTTTACTCGAGATATCGAAACCTAACATAAAGGGGGGTTTAAAAGGAAAACGGGGGGTTTTTAATGGGTGAATAAACAGAATTTTAAAAGGGGAGCCCTTAGTAAGGAGGAGGCGATGCAAATGCGTAATTGGGGAAGAATTTTTCATTGCAAATGAAACCGGGGCTAGCATTGTCGCCCCGGGTTGCAGCTGCAATGCAGACGCTAAAAAGAGTTTTTTTTTTACACCCGCTTTTAAAAATCAAAATATAACACCACCAATGCAGATGAAAGGGTACTGCGTTTTTAATTTACTTCTTAACCCCATTTTACGTGAAAACCACGCTAAAACGAGGTTTTTGCTAGGCGAAAAAAAACTTGCAGCAGGATCCCCGTAAAATTTAAAAGATGCTTCCACAAGCCCAATTTTCGGTTTTGCGGATATGATAAAGTTTTCGTGGAGTAAAAAAATACGTTTAATTTTAGATCGAGAAACCCCAAACCCGTTTGGTTTGTTTAGTCTGGGGGGGTTGATGAACAGTTTATTATAAAAAAAAACTTGCTTTGTGGATCCCAAGTTTTACACCCCCCCTCACTAAAAGTCGGGAATTAAATGTACCTTGAAACCCTACAACAGAAATTTTAATTTAAGCAGCATAAAATAAACCCGACAGGGGTTCCAAAAATCCCTACGGGATCCCCAAAAGGAGGGTACAACAACATCAGCGAACAACTGCCGAGAAATATCTTTGTCTTTATTTCAAAAGCACGCTCAAAGGGGAAAAACCAACAACAAAAAAATGAAAATTTTGACCCCCGGATTTTCCAAACGAAATACCCCTAGTTTAAATTAAAGAAATATCCAAAACCGAGCTATGGGAGGGGCCATTTTGTGTTGATTTTAAAAAAAAATTTCTCGCCCGTACATGTACCTGCTTGACGAAATTGCAAAAATTTCAAAAAATGTTAAAAAGGAATCAACTTCAGCGGGGAAATTTTCGTCCCCGCTATATCCCTATATTTCATTTTGATTTTAGAAACCAAAACGAGCGAGGTAGACCAAAACCCCGGATATTAAAATTACCGGGGCCACTTGGGGGGGGTTCCCCGTGGGCGCCTTTTAAAACGAATACCCCTTATAAATTATGATAGTTATCCCGGTAATTCTTTTGGGAAAGGTAAAATCCCTTAAATTTTAATTTTCGGGTTGTTAAATTAAAAATTGGAAAAGGTATATTGTAAAAAAAATTGGTATTTGAAAAGGCCAAGAAAAAAATTATACCAAATTGCAAAGCGGAGAACAATTTCCCCTTAAAATTTAACCAAATATTTTGTGGTTTTTTTTAAACCCAAAATTATTGCTAACAAAAAATTCAAGAAAAATTTGATAAAAAAAAAAACTTTTTTTTTAAAAATTTGGGAGGCGCACAAATGAAAACGAGGCAAAAAGAAGGGTTTTTTCCCTTGGCCCGGGCTTTACATTTAATATTTCCCATAATCCCTAAATTTTTTCCCAGTCTAGGAACTTTGGGACAACCCGAAAGCGTTGGACAATTCTGGCGCAAAAAGGAAAGCGTCGAAGGAAAGGGTAAATTTTCGTGGAATTTGGAAAAAAAAATTTTGTAATTTTTTTTAAAATTTTAATTTTTTTTATATGCCACAAAAAAAAAAAGAAATCACCCCCCAACAAAAAAAAGAAAATAATAAAAACAAAATCCCCAACCCCCAAAATTTGCAAATGCATTTTGCAATAAAAACAAAACAAGGGGTAAAAATTCCCTTTTCGCTCCACTTTTGGGGGACTAGCGGGAAGTTTTGCTCCCCAAATTTTTAGGAATCGGAGTGGTCTAACTTTTCCCAAAAAATCGTCAAACCCGTTGAGAAATTTTTGAAATCTTTTGATAATTTAAAAAAGCGGTTCCGGGTTTTTCAGGGAGTTTATTCTACAGATGGTCGCAGCAATAAAATCACCTTTCAGCTGTAAGTTGGGGTGGTTTTTAATATACAAATTTCAGGGAAAGGATCCGGCAAAAACTTTGGGTACCCGTTTTTTTAAAAATTTAATTTATTTTGACTCTTTTTTGGATTTCCCCTCCAAGCGATTTTAATAAAAATATATGAAAAAAAAAAATTTAAAAAAGATTTTTTATTCATCAATAACCCCAAACCTGTTGGAAATCTTTTTTTTGGGGGAAAATATTGTTAATGTTTACCCCAAAAAAATGAGCAGAAATGTTTAATTTTTAAAATTTATTTTACATTTTAAAACAAGAAACCCTTCCCAACGCAAAATGATGAAAAAGAAATTTAATTTATCAAACTTACAAGTATAATAATGAAAACATACGTTCAGTGTGAATTTAAAACAGAAAAAAATTAAAATGAAAAAACAGAAAAAAAAAAAAAAAAACCAAAGGAAAAAATATTAAAAAGTTTTTGTGTAGTCTGGGGAAAAAGAAAAAAAAATTTTTTTAAAAAAGAAAACGCCCCAAAGCATAGAAATCTCCAGGGGACATCCCACGATGGGGTTCCCAGGAGGCGGGGATCTGGCTCCCTAATTTTTTTTAGTCGACGTTTTAAAACTTTTAAAAATGAAACCCAACTTTTGTTCTGACAGGATTTGTGTTTTGAAAAAAAATAAATTGTCGCATACGTCCATTTTGTAAAAAAACAGAGAAAAATAGGGTCGGTTTATAGATATACATAAAATTTTTGGAAATTCCCAAAAAAACCAAAAGGGGGTTTGGACATTGCCAGGCATCGGTATACGGGTTCCGGGGAAATCCGCTAGACCAACAACTAATGAAACCCCAACCCCCTTTTCCCCGGGCCCCGGGCCCTTTAAATAAAGGGGAAAATTCCAATAGAAATTGCTTTTAAAAACCCTGTTATTTTAAATCATAAAACCCCAAAAGGGTAAAATTGTGATAAATTTAATTTTTGGGACAAATTTACTTTAAAAGAAAAAAAAAAAATCTACAAAACGTTTGATAGAAGATTGTTCGGGGAATGTAGGAGCAAATATTTTTAAAAACTCGGACCCCGGTAAAAAATTAAAACGATGATTTTTGGCAGTGACTGCAAAGACCTAAAAAAAAAAGTTTCCACGACGAAAAATTATCGCAAAAGGGTAAAATGATTCTGGGCAATAGTTTTGGTGGATGTTTTCCAATCTGCCCCTTTTAAATGTTGGCGCTGAGGCGTTTCCAAAAAGGTTTTTGTTTAATGTTTTAGATTTTTTAGAAAATTTTGCTTTCGGGGTCCTGTTTCGGAAAAGACGGGGGATTAAATTTCCTAAAAGCCTAAAAAAAAACTAAAAGATGTAGAAAAAAAACCCCAAAAAAATTGGCTGATCACGGACCCGGGTTTTTTTTAACCCCAAAAAGTTTTGAACAGTTTCAGAACAAAAAAAATAAAAAATATGTTACAGGAAACCGGGAAAAACCGGTGTTTCGAGAAAAATTTAACGCCCCAAAACAAAAAAAATTTACACAAACATATGACAGTTTAAAACCCCAAAAAGGGTATCTCAAAGGCCCTTTTCCCAAAATTGGGTTTAATATAATAACACTAACATCGAACCATAAAATGCCCCCTAAAAAGCTGTTAAAAACCCCTTTAAAAAATGAAAACATTTTAACCGTTAAAAAAATTTGGGTTTTTGGTAAAAAAAATTTTAGAATTTTTTTTTGATGAAAAAGGTTTTGCAAAAGGTTTTACCCCAAAACTGGAGCGAAGAAGTTTTGTAATTTTTTAAAAGGGTTTTTTTAAAACTTCCCTTTTAAACCCTTTTAAAAGATTTGGCGGGGGAACCGCGTAGGTAGTTTTTAAAATTGAACAAAAAAACCCCCGAAAACTGAGGCAGGATGTTTTTGTTTTGGGAGAAAGTGATTGGGAAAAAAGGGGATAAAAAAATTTTAGTAAAATTTGGCGGGGGTTTTGTAAAAATTTTTAAAAAATTTGGGGTTTCCCAAAACCAAGAAGTTTATGATATAATGCAAATTATAATTTTAATCATACTTTTTTTTGACAGATTTACATTTTACTTTTACATAATGATTTAGATTCTGCTTCCGATCTTTAAAAGTTTCGTCATTAATTAAAAAATTTTAAAAACGAATTGAAACGTTTTGATATTTTTTTGGGCCCCCGGGAATTTTTGAATTTAAGAAAGGGTTTATTAACTCCCAAAAAACATTTGGTTGTTCGGAAACCCTTTAAATAAAAAATTTTTATTATTTGTTTTGCAATGTGAAATTTGACATTATCCCGTTTTTAGTTGGTTGATTGTGAAATTTAATTGCACCCCCCCGGGGGCCCCCTTTTTCCCCAAACCCCTCAATTCATTGTTTAAAAATACCTCTTTCACAAGCCCCCAAAAGATTGTCAAAAAAACCCCTTTTGGAAAATGTGTTTAAAATCGCGGGGACTTTGTCGTGGTGTTTTTGGTGCAAAAAAACTTCTTCGTCCTTCAGAAAGTGTTTATCAATTTCCATTTTAATAATACTTTTTAATCAAATTTTATTTTTAAAAGATGACGGTTTAATAAAATATCCCCCAAAAATTTTAAAAATGAAAATTAAAAAACAAACCTAGCCGAAGCGGAAGAAAAGGGGGTTTTTTTAATAGTGTTAAAATTTTTATTGTAAGGAAATTTGATTCTCATAAAATATTAATAACAAAAGGGAAGAAAAAAAAAAAATTTTAATAAAAAGTGTAGAAAACAACCAAAAATTTAATCACGATTATATAGCCCTTTTCTCTCTTGCTTTTAAAAAAAACCCAAATTAAAAAAATATTATTGATCATCATATCTAAAACCAATCCTAGCATTTGTATTCGCTTGAAAAAATTGTTTTTTAATACTCCATCACTATAAATTTTTTGATCTGGAATTTATCTTAAAATATTTCCCGCAGCTGTAAACGATTTAAATTTAATTTTCCTCATTTCCCTTTCGGGGGTTTTTTTGGGAAAAAACCCGGGTTTTTTTTGGGGGAATCTAAAATTAATACCACCAACCCCGTCCTTTCTTACATTTTTCCCGTTGGGTAAAATAATTTTTAAATTTTTCCCAATTTGATTATCGGGCTTGGGCGGTTTTTTGTTTTGATTAATAAAAGACCCTGGGTTTTTTGATCCGTTGTAACCCCGCAAAAAAAACCCATGACCTAGTAATTAACTTGAATTTGGCGATGTTCCCCAAACAGGTTTTCTTTGATAATCCCCCTATTGTTCATAGTACAAAAAAATTTTTTAGTTTTTTGTTTCTAAAAATACCGCGATCGTTTTTGCCCCTTTTTAATCAAAGACAGGATGTGGCTGGGAAAATCATTTGTAAGGGTTAAATTTTCAAGTTGTCAACAGTGGGCTTTTTCCAAATTAAAAATGATATTAAAAACCCCTGTCCCTCGGAAAATTTTTCGCAGAAAAACGGGAAAAAAAATTTTTTTCTAAAAATTGGGAACCTCTCAGAAATTTTCTCCCTTTACACTAATGTTTAAAAACCCGGGTGACGGTTTAAAAAAGCCAAAAAGATATTTTTAGTTTTGATGTTAATAACCCAACCTAAAACAAATTTTCCCCGTATAAGTTATACTTTGGGTGAAATTTGGGTAGCTTCTTTCTCCGTGCACTTGTGATTTAAATGTCATTTAATTTTGGTGATTTTTTTATCTTCAAATTTATTTTTAGCGCAGGGGCCAAAAGGGGAGGTTTAAAAATTTTATTTGGGGGGAACTTATATGTTTTTTGCTCACAGTGTTTTTGATTTGCTGTCATTAATTTTATGGAGATTTTTTTTATCTTTTTAAATAACTTAAACGCTTTCGCAGGGTGAAAAAAATTTTTTAATTAAAATTTCCTTTTTAAAATATAATAATTTAAAAAAATTTTGTGGAAAAAAGCAAGAAAGTCCTTTTTGGAGAAACCCCCAAAAAAAAACGACTGCTTTTTGGGAGGTTTTTGATAAAATTTTAACCCTTTGAACAAAAGGGTTTTTGTAAATTTTTTTTTAAACAAAACTTTACCCCCTACTCCCCGAAAATGAAATCTTGCGCTTAAAACCAAAAGTAAGAATTTGTCCCTTCCAGAATAATTTAAAGTTAGTTTTCAAGAATCCTTACAAGGGAAAAATTTAGCCCCCTTTTGAAGCAAAAAACAGACCGGTTTTGCTTGGGGCCGAACTGTTTTCACCTAATTATGTACCCCCGAAATTGGGAAAAAAAAAGAGGGGGTTCCCTCAATTAGGGTTTGGTTTTGGGAAAATTTAAATGATCAAAGAAATAATTTTTTCCACGATGAAAAAAACGCCCCTACAAGAGGTTTGTTTTTTAAAAAACACCTTCCCCCCAAAAAAAAGTTAAAAGATTTTTGGGAAAAACAACAAAAAAAGAAAAAAAAACAAAAAGTTTTTCCCAAAGGGCTTTTTTTTCCGCCCAAAATTTCCCGGAAAAAAAAAACGCTTATCGCGTTGAAAATTTTATCAAGCACATTTCTAGATTAAATTTTAAAAATATTAAAAATTTCCTGTGGCAGAAAAAAAATACCAAAAATTTTTAATAAAAGCCCAAAAAAAGTTTTTAATTAACGTTTTCGGACTAATAAAAAGAGGAAGTTACCCAGATAAATTTCCGAAAAGCTTTTACAATCGACTTTAAAAATTTTCGTTTTCAAAAAAAACAAAAACGTTTGGAATTTTAAAAAATTTTTGGGCTTGTTGGTTAAAAAATTTCCCAAAAAAATATAACAAAATTTAAGTTACCCGCTTTTTTTTAATTTTTTTTTAATTTTTTTTCCCTTAAACCAAAAAAAACAAAAAAACCTTTTCAGTACTGAATTTTTGCAAGAAAAACCCCAAAAACCCTTAAAGGGGGGATAGTTGGGTTTCCAGTTTTTCCATAAAAATCCCCCAAACTAAAAATTCCTTTTTTTATATCCCCTGATTTTTAGTGTTTTCTTCAAAATTTACTTGGGTAAAAAAATTTCCCAATCCAAACGAGTACAAGAAAAGTTCAAAAAATCAAGTTCCCTGTTGGGGTTTGCAAACAAGGTGTTTTTTTGTCCCGATTTAAATTATCTAAACCAATCAAATTAAAAATCGTGGTAAAAATCCCCGCTGTTTGGTTCCAAGCAGGTTAAAAAACCGGTTGTTTAAATTTTCTTATCTTTTTAAAACGTTCCCCCCCCTTTTAAAAAACCCCCTCAACCCGGGGTCCCCATTACCCCGCAAAACGGGAAAAAAGTCATAAAGTGAAAGCTTTTGCCCATGCCCAAAAAAATACCCGAAACCCCCGTCATTTGGGCTGGGCAGTATCGTGGGGCGGGGTATAATTTTGTGGGAAATTTAAAATTTTATGGGTCCAGATTTTTTTCCCGTTATTTTTCACAAATTTTTTAGGGTATGTGCCCTATTAAAAGTAGAAGCTTTTGGTGTCTTGAAAAAAATTCTCCTCAAAACTTATAAATTTATCAAATGCTCCCCCCTAAATTTTTGAAAAATAAAGTCCAAAAATTTAAAAAAGGTAAATTGCGTTTTTATTGAAAAGCCTTTCATTTTGGCAGCCTCTTAAAAGTTTAAACGAAAGGGTTTTATTTAAATTTTTTTAACCAAAGACTGTTTTTTGGGGATTAAAATTTTAAATTTCTAGCTAAAAAAGGAGTTTTTTTCCCAAAAGAATACCTGACGATTGGATTTAAATTTTTATGAAAATCTTTTTCCTGAAAGGAAAAAATTTTCTCACCCCTTAAAAAAAGAAAAAAATTTTTAAAAGATGATGAGTACAGGTATGCACAAGATATCTGGAAAGAGTTTGATTGTGAGACTTTTGGTGATTATCATGATTTATACCTGAAAACTGACGTGTTATTATTAGCAGATGTTTTTGAAAGTTTTCGTGAAGTGAGTTATAATAATTATGGACTAGATCCTTGCTGGTATTATTCTGCCCCTGGGTTGTCATGGGATGCTTTGCTAAAGTTTAGTAAGGTAAGGTTAGAATTACTGACTGATGTTGATATGTTCAATTTTATCGAAAAAGGTATCCGAGGTGGTATTAGCGTGATAACAAAAAAATATGCTGAAGCAAACAACAAATACCTGAAACAGTATAACCCTGACCTTCCTTCGAAGTATATAATTTATCTAGATTGTAATAATCTTTACGGTGGTTCGATGGCAGAACCAATGCCTTTTAGCGGATTTCATTGGATCACGGTTGATCGATTTCTATCAGAGACAGAAAAAAAGATACCCGACGATGTTTCCTATTTCGTTGAAGTTGATCTTGATTATCCAAATTCGCTACACAAATTACATAACGATTACCCTTTCTGTGCGGAATCGATGGTCATAGATTATAGTTTGTTATCAAAAGAACAACAAGCGTTAGCATCACCAAGGCAACATTCCATGGTCAAGAAACTAGTACCAAATTTACTTGATAAGAAAAATTACGTTTTGCATTACAAAGTTTTAAAACAAGCAGTCGATGCTGGTCTTGTGTTGAGAAAAGTTCATCGTGTACTAAAATTTAATCAGTCGCCGTGGATGAGAGGTTATATTAACTCAAACACTTCAAGAAGAGCTGCAGCGAAAACAGAGTTTGAGAAAAACTTTTTTAAACTGATGAACAATTCCGTTTTTGGTAAGACGATGGAGAATATTAGGAAACGTGTAAATATTGAAATAGTTAATGATGTCAATCGCAGAAACAAACTTGTGTCAGACGATGATTTTGTGAGCATGAAAATATTTAATGAAAATCTTGTTGCGATACAAAGAAGAAAAACAAATCTAAAACTAAACAAGCCGATCTATGTTGGAGCTGCTGTGTTAGATTTATCAAAGTGGCTGATGTACGATTTTCATTATAATTTTGTTAAAAATCAGTGGCCGGCTAGTAGATTATTGTTTACTGATTCGCTCGTATATGAAATCGAATGCGAGGACATCTATCAGGACATGTACAATAATCGACATCTGTTTGATCTTTCCGATTATCCACGTGACAGTAAATTTCATGACGACATAAATAAAAAGGTTATTGGTAAGTTTAAAGATGAAATGAACTCGAGCGCTATCAAATATTTTATCGGATTACGCAGCAAAATGTATGCCGTATTGTTAGACAATAATAAAATAACGAAAAAAGTCAAAGGTCTGCCTCGTAATTTTGTTAAAAAGTTTATGAAATTTGATGACTACGCGCTTGACTACGATGACTACGCGCTTGATGGTGGTGTTAGTTTTATGAGAGCTATGGCAATTCGAACTAATCATCATAAACTCGAAACAGATGTCATTATCAAACGTGGATTGTACAATTTTGATGACAAACGCTATTGTAAAAATGGGGTAGATACATTTGCCTTTGGGTATTTTCATTGTGACTAAAATTTTATCTAAACTTATAAAATAATGTTTGAAAATTTGACAATGACAAATAGCTACAATAGTAACATCAAATATCTAATGATGGACGGTAAACAATTGACAGTTGAATTTAATAATGAAACATCAGGTATATGTTTTAATGGAACACGTGACAAGTTAAAACTTTCGCTCATCAGATCTGATAACAGCGAGTATTTCAATTATCTCGAACAATTGTATCAAAAGTTGCTAGCGGAATTTAAAAACTTTCACAGCCCCATTAGCCAACAAAACTATACTAAACTCACAATTGATCTCGATCGGTCAAGGGTATATTTTATCAACAAAAAATATCATCTGAACAAACCAGAAATGAAAGATTTGTTTGAGTCCCATCGCTGTGTGAGCGGTAAAGTAAAATTTAGTATCTATAGTCGTGATAGTGAAGTATTTTTAATATCAACAGTTGAAACATTAATCATTGGTAATGAGATATAAAATAATATCATTTTCATTCTAATGCTAGTTTAATTTCCGCCTTGTTAACTGAAACGTTCTAATGCACAGTTTAATTTTCATCCTGTTATCTGATAAAAAAATTTGTGGTAAAATCTATTTGCCGTCTTTAGAATAATCATATTCCACACATACGTTGTTCTAACAAATTCGTCACTTCTGTTGACAGAGCTTATGGCATTCCAACACCTGTTGTTTTGTCTGGTTACAAAATATCTGTCTACATAGTAGTAGTAGTATAGGAAAATGAGGGGTTTGGCGGGGGTGGGGGAGGAGGTGTGGGAGGGGGTGGTGGGCCAAAACCCTCATTTCACTATTTTGGAAAAAGGGGGTGGGGGATAATTTAGGACTATAATTTATACTTGTTTGGAGGGTAAAAAAGTAAAGTGGGATGAAACCCTCATTTCCCTCTACTACTCACCATTCCTTCGTTACCAGTAACGTATTTTTTTATATTCATTTGTTTCAGAAACATTTTATTGAAAAGCTCTTATCCATGGTCGGTCCAAATTTTTTTTGGTTTTCGCTCCGTCTTAATAGTAATGTTTCTTAATAGTAATGTTTCTCAACGCATCTGTTTTTGTTGATTCAATTTTATCAGCAATAGGAACAATAAACGCGCATTTGCTAAATACATCAATAACATTAAACTAGTATATTTTGTTATCGTTGTGCTATGCAATGTTTTGCATATCTGCGAGATCTGTCGTCCAGATATCATTAACTGCGTTTGTGATGACCTTCGGTCGTAGAAACTTTTTAGGTCTGTGTAACTCATGCGCTAGCGTCTCCATCGCAAGTTTACCATGTATATCAACTCCAAGTTTATATTTTACACCAATGATACCTAGAGCACGTTTTCTATCAACTCTTTCTCGCATATTATCCGGTTTTATCTCTGGTAGTTCGTCAAGCAAACCCCGATCGCAATCTAGTTTGTCATCTACGTGACCGCAATAACAGATATCATTATACATGCCAATTACATCAACATGATTGTAATGTTCTTGTCCTGGTAACTGATCGTCATTTTCATAGAGTTGCTGATCTAGTGGATTCCATGACAGATATATTTATGTTCTGGCAATATCCAACCTACCTTTGGTTTTGCTAATTTGCCAATAAGTTTATGTATATCCAAACCTGATACGACGACAGTTTTGTGATCGCAACGCAGTAACTAGGAAACTATTTTATTTTGTTCCAGGCACATATCTTTGTACACATCTTCGAAATTACATTTTATTTAGTTTTAGTCGCTGACAAAAATAACATTATCGTCGGATGCTATTGTCGGAGTGCTAGATTTATAGTTTATTTTGTTTTACATGGCATATTTGTAAGATGTACTGTTTGATAACATCACTCGGAGGAAGACCAAAAGAATCGAAATAGTCGTTGTTAAGAGCTAAACAGGAAGTTCCAGATTTGTCGTTGAAATATTAATATTAATAACAGCCTTGATCAGCAGTTGATGATCTATTTGCTAGCTCATCCTTTGAAAATACTCTGATAAATCAGCTGACATCTTTAAGTTTATCAGCAATTTCAAAGTTATTTTACGCGGACGATTTCATCTTCTTCTTGTTCCCAGTAGCGTCAGTCTCCGGCCTCGACTTCAACGTGTCCGTCTTCGCATTGGGTATACCTGCGTTCCGAGTCCTATTTCTAACAGTAATAAACTTCATGCTATCCCTGTTAGTAGCGGGCTTATGAACCAACTTCTGATCGCGTTGGTGTAGTTCTTGTGGTGCTTATGTTTTTGTCATAGGAGTTTTTCATTCTCGTATTTTCGGCATTGTTATAATCATCGATTTGATAAAATTTGGATTGTATAGCGTCCTCTGTTAAAGCAACTGTTTGATTCCGTCCCCTGTGACTGTCTGCGTGTACAGCTTTTTTTTATCGCTTCTGATATTCCACCCGAAGCTTCAGCTAATCCTAACGTTTATATTACAGGTAATATATTTGGTAATCATTTTTTTGTTTAAGTAGCTCTCGTTCTTCCAATTGACCTACAAAGGATCGCATTCGAGCTGGCAAATGCTGTTATTTGTCCCGTTGACAGATCAAGTATAAAATGATTACCTTTTAATATTTTCCTATTTCTCGTTGCGTAAGAAGTAATTTTGTTGGAACGCGCTGAGGTTTGAAATATATTTTTAATGAAACCGCTTTTCGTTTAGCGATAGCTCGTGCTAGTTTTTGCATTTGTCCTTGTGACAGATTAGTATCACGTAAAATATATTTCATTGTTGATTTTATCAGATAATATTATAGTGTTTTACACTCCATTGCCATGCAATCAAAGTGCTTGTACATTACATTTGGACAGTTATTTTGCCTTGTAGAGCGTAATGTTTTATCTGTCAAATGTTACAAGTACATGAACGTAATGCTGATTAGCTGGTGAAGCTCCCGGAGCCTCTCCTAACATCAAAGTTACTTCAGTGTCAGCCATTGATCCAATAGCTTGTTCACTGTGCTTGCTAACATCAAAACGAAATATCTGGTAAAGAAATCGAAATTCCTCGACAGGTATATGAGATCCAGTAGCAGCTTCCCGATATTTTTCATCGCCTCCATCAGATACATAAAAACACGAGATAAATTTTTGTTAGCATTGTCAGCAATATTCAGGATATTGCTTAAAATTTATTCTAACAAATATTCATCTTACGTCAATATTATCGAAAACAGAATTGATTTTTCAGCTTATTATTACGATGATCGTGATATTGAAATACAATACATGACGCGGTAATTGTTCGCTGGGTGCTGTTGTTATCCTCCATGTTATCAGCTGAATTTGGTACAGCTGTTTGATAAATCTTGTGCTGTTCGAAATATATTTTTCTGCTTTAAGAAGCTAACATTCTATTAAGCTCTATTAGATTTGAAACTGATATGACAGCTCATGGCATACACTGCACAAGCTTAGAAATCATAACATTGATAATATCATTATGGTTATTTAGCACCAACGACGTTTCTCATCAAACAATCGATTTGATCAGCGATGTCAAGTACAAACGTGTGTTGTTTTTTTTTTTACCACGAAAACCTTGTTGTAATCGAGACTAAAAACCAAATATTTTGTTCAACGGTAACACTATCGTAATTTGTTGTAATAAATCCGTGATCGCTCCTCGTTTAA
Source organism: Potamilus streckersoni (assembly GCA_016746295.1). Lineage (NCBI taxonomy): Eukaryota > Metazoa > Mollusca > Bivalvia > Unionida > Unionidae > Potamilus > Potamilus streckersoni. The sequence goes on along the minus strand of JAEAOA010001383.1, from coordinate 4,213,276 downwards.
CATAACCTTCATTACATGTTCGATTTATTGTTTTTGTTATCTTATTTACCATTTTCAGCATTGCAACTCCATCAACACAGGCAGTAGGTGAAGAAATTCAAAAAAGTGTAAACGTTTGTCAGTAAAGTCCTTACAGCAGCTTAAATTACTGCTAGTGAAACGAATCCTAGAGATTCAGAGTCAGCAATAAGAAAATTTCTTAAAGTTAAATCAGCAGCAGCTAAAATAAGTGAACTCATTTGAAGTAATATTTCCGTTTCCAGTATCTTTGAACAACATCATATTTGTTGCAACAAATCCCTAGTAATCATTGCTAATTGACATAATGTTTTAAGATTATGCTTGCAAAGTTTAGGTGAATAGAAATATCTTGATTGGCGAATTTATATCTGGCGCTTTTGAACAAACACCAGCCATTGTTCACGAGTGCAACTTGAGCACCAATATTAAAATCAGCCTTATTATTTGTTTTGATACTACCTCGTATTTCAAGTACTGCTTTGTTCTGCAGCAAAAATACATTTTCGTCTCAATATTAAATGTTTTGATGTCCATCTTGTTAGGCTCATCAGAGTTCTCGTCGAGATATTCAATATGCACTAACTTCGTTGCAGATTCGTCTACGGTTATCTCTTTGGCAATATCCAGAACATTTTCATAGACATATTTATTTTAATCGTCAGACACATTCATGAGTATTTTACAATCATTTAGAACTCAATAGCATCAAGTTTTGGTCTAGCATGTGTTACGAGTTTTCTGACAATCTCTTCACCGACCGGAGACAACAATTGTATTTGTTGTTGTTATCATCGCACGTGCTGTTTCTGATGATGGTCTTATTTCAGAAAAAACTTGTTTTATATCCGGACCTCTTCGATTTTATCTGCGATCTTTTGTCCGACAGCTGTTGCTGAAGCAGATGCTATTTTGTGAGCTATTCCAGGTATATTGGTATTATGTTTGAAAAGATATTACCGAAAAAACCCACTTAGTATTTTACTGTCATAAATGTTTCGTTGTTTCATTTTGCTATACAAATTGTCTGATAAAAATGACTTTGGTGAGCTAGCTCACTATGGTCTGCTTCTGACCCGTAGATGAAGATAGTAAGATCAATCTGGCAACCTGATTGAACTGCAAGTGTCATCGTGATAGATTATACTTGATTTCGACAATAAAAGGATAGTATATTATCTGTCTGTGCCTTGTGGTATATTAACAGATTTCCAGTCGATGACACCATTGGTTTTCCTCCCGAACGTAAAATCATTGTTGATGTTAGTTTGAACTTTTTCCATAAAGTGCCAAACAGTTGTTGTTGTAGGGCTTAACGCCATTTTCAGCACAAGATAGGCTATACATGGCGGCCAGTATTAATGATGGAGGACGAACCCTGGAAAACCCCGGGTTGAACCACTGACCCACGAGAAGCTACTGGCAGGCTTTCTCACTTATCCACGTTAGCCGAGTCTGGACTCAAACTCACGCAGACAGAGGTGAGATGGCAGTGATCCGTAACGGTCAGCGCTTTAGACCACTCCGTCACTCGGAGTCCCATGCCAAACAGTAGCTAATACTAATCGGATCTCGTACTGCTTTGGGGACCGAGGGTCAAGTTCAATAACAGGATTATAAAACACCGAAAGTTTGCGCTGTTCGATACTGTCTGAAATGAGTCGAGTAACAGTGTCATCGACATTTTTATTTGTTATTCGCAGATAAAAACAAAATAACTAGTTTGTGTTAGCGAGTCAGATCGATGTAAAACACTTTATACTCGTCAGTCGTTAAAGATTCGTTTGATCTTAGACGATCAAGTATTTCAACTATTTCATTGTCTATTTTTATGGTAGTGTTTACAGCTTCCTTTGATGAAATAACATCAGTCGATCAATAATATCAGCGCCGAGTTAAAGATTAATCATTCACCTTTTTCTTCTTCAGTATCATATTTAGAATCTATTATTTTTATCATATTCTATATTTTGCTGATCTTTTTTTCATTTTATACAACTCTTCATCTTCTATTTCCTTCGACCTTGTTTGACATTTTATGTAGCTGTAAAATCTTTTTCAGATCTTGTTCTACTTTGATCAGTAGTTCACCTGCTGAAATAACAGCAACTACAGCTACAGATGCTGATCTGACCAATTATCTTAAGCAATCTGGTGACACAATGATCGGCAACCAAATCATGTTAGGACAACGAGTGCTATGTATATAGAACCAACTTGTCCTCCCGTAAACTTGAGCAACACACAGGCCGTTACACAACTTAATGTTGCCGGTATTATTAAGTAGTCACTAACTTGATGGAAAGATGGCCGGTAGCTTAAGTATGTCAGGTCAGCGAGTGCTACACCTTGAGACAACATATTCACCTACTGACGCAGATAGCTCACAAGCAGTAAGTTTTAGCCAACTTAGTGTGGTCAGTAATGGTAAGTTAAGTTTGTCGGGTGAAATGATGACCGGAAATATCAAGATGAGTAAAAAAGATTTTAAATCTTGAAATTGAAAAAATCCGGAGCAAGAGCGACTAAAAATGATTCACGGCGAGCTTAATAAACCAGCTGAAACAAGGGAACACAAGTTTCTTAAAATTGCAAGTTCAAGGACACATTTGCTAAACGTCTAGTATTTCGTATACTCAGTATGGACTATTATGACAAAAATTCTACTATTTCGTGTGCTCAGTATAGACTATTACAATAAAAAGTCTAGTATTTCGTGTACTCGGTATGGACAATTATGATATAAAGACGCTGTTAGAAATAGAAGATATTGACGCTAACCTGCTAACAACAGCGTATCTAATTTTGATAGACTCTCTCACAGGCGATATATTAAAGTGTACTGCATATCACATTAATACTGCACTAAACGCAGTATCGGAAATCGAGTTATATGATGATTTAGAACGAGATGTATTTATCAAGAGCAACTGTAAATCCTGGAGATTGCGAAACACATAATAATTCTAACAAATTGCGTTGAAAAATTATGCAAAAGAAGCTGTAAAGTTACTGACAGAAGCAAGCTGATCGCTAGATATCCAAATATACCAGCCATAGATCAGCAAGCTGATATTCACGGTCTTTGAAGTTGCGCAACATAGCAATTCTCAGGCAACAGCTATTAATTAAAAACTTTAAATTGGGTCATTTATCTTATGTTGTTAGTTATATCGACGAAACATAAGATATTTATATTGATAGAGTCAATGATATTACTGAAATTCCAACACATTTGACCCTCCACAGATATCAGATATATCATCATCTGATGTGTATAAATACAGAGTTTCTTGTCGATCCTGTCAATAAAACGTTTAGTGTTCTTATCGATAAGGTTTCCGCCAAAACTATTTTTTTTTAACAACGGCTATTGAAATAATTACAGTCACATTTTCATAATGATGAAAAAAGAAATAATCAACTTCAATCATATTTCATCAGGTCTGTCAGACAATAAGAAGGATGAACTCGTCATATACTACAAATATTAGCATAAAAACTTTATACGCAACCCGAAAATATTACTTCGGAATAATAAGCGCGCTGAATTATATTCCAATATTACTAAGAAGGACTGGAATAACTACAGCCAGCAAAACCGCTAACCCATTATTATTAATAGTTCCAGGGATAGATATTGCATTATTATCAATAATAAAAAAATGGAGCAAAAATATGAGAATAAAAATATTCATGTAAAAAAGCAATAGCAACTTATAATAAAATTCTTAATCAAATTCATGCTTATCTCAGAGGTTAAAAGTTTATCATTGTAGATCTGATACAGGAATTGCTAGATAAAGACGATTCGCTTGTAGATATGGTACCGAACAGAGTCGTGAAATACAAAAAAAAAACAATACTCAATTTTATATAAAAGTGCTGGCGATTTCTTTTCGAAAAAAAAGATAGTAAAATTTTTGTCTAAAATTAAGGATAGTAAAATTTTGTGTGAAACATATACATGCAATTATTGTTTATTTTGTAAAATTACGGCAAGTTATTAATAGCGCATTCATTTTATTGATCAGAAGATTTTGACTTGCAAGTCACAGCCAGTTATTAATAGCGGACTAGAATTTTGTGTGTTAGATTTAGTAATTTTGTGTGAAATACCTGATGTAAAAATTGCAAGCAATTGTTAATAATTTTGTCTGAAATATATCAGTAATCTTGTATAAGGGGGTGATCTGGATCGAACCCTTTTTGTTTGATGACGGCGAAGGAGAATTGTTGTCAAGTTCAAAATAGGGTTCTGGGCCAAAAACACTCCATTACTACTCTGATAGGCATCACTATGAACAACCACACTGCAGACATCATAGTGATATGACTGAAAAATCGTTAAAGCTATGTTAAAAATCCAAATCACACACACACACACACACACACACACACACACACACACACACACACACGCTTCTTTCTTACTGCAAGTGTAAGCCATCCACAAAGTTCTGTCCTGGTACTCCATGTAGAACTATTTGTATTTTGTCCAGGTATGCCATGTAGAACTATAGCTATAATGTCCAGGTACGCCATGTAGAACTATTTGTATTTTGTCCAGGTACGCCATGTAGAACTATTGCTATTCTGTCCAGGTACACCATGAAGAACTATTTGTATTCTGTCCAGGTACGACATATATAACTATTTGTATTCTGTCCAGGTAGCCATATATAACTATTTGTACTCTGTCCAGGTACGCCATGTAGAACTATTGCTATTCTGCACAAACCATTTGTAATCTTTCACTCACACTGACCATGATATTTGAACTTGTGACCCCCCCCATAAATGGCATTTTCCCTTTCTTTACCTGCAAGTCATCCTCAAATATTGCTCTTACTATATGTAGAATTCTGAAGGAATAATTATTTATTCTTTCATTCACAGTGACCTAGATAACCTTTTCTACAATAACAATATACTTCTTCATTATACCAAGTGACAAGAATCCACAAAATATGGCAATGGTGGAATACTCAAGTTATTGAATATAAACTGTTGTTTTTTTTCTGAGTTATTGACCAAGATCTTTGACCTCAAAATTGATAGGGTTCTTTCTTGCCCCAAATGCAAGCTATCCAGAAAATTTGTTACGGTATAAGGTGGAAATTTCAAATTATTGTGCAGAAACAATTTTTCTCTTAAAGTGATAACCTTGACCTTTACCTTATAACTTCAAACTAAACGGTCCTTAAATGAAGTACAAATCATCCACTAAGTTTGGAAGATGAAATTAGAGAACTCGAGTATTTGTGCAGCAGTCCTAATAGCAACAGAAAGTCAGATGTCATAACACAATACACTGTGTCTTACGGTGACATATAAATACTTGAGCCAGAATGTACAAATACTCTGTGGACAAACTTTGCATTCTCCCCAGGAAATAGGTGCCATGAAACCTACTCCAAATTATAGACTAGAAAGAGTATTTGAATACTTTTATTTTGAAGCATTCTTAGTCCAACCACGCACTTAAGCTCTGTTCGATTAAAAAAAAATCCACTCTCAAAAACGCAAGACTGATGTTTTAATATACAATGGAGTTTTAATCTGGAATATTTTATCTGATGATATTAAATCATTCACAACCAATGCAGTATTTGAACATAAACATAATTTTATAGTTTTTGTGAACTTATTATATTTAATTATCCCCTCTATGATAACATTTGTCTTCTTTGATTCATGTATTTTATTATTATTACTGTACATTTTTATATTCCCTGACCCTGTGTGACAAGCCTTTGGCTCAACTGTTAACCGAGAACGATGCCTATCATTATTTAATTTTATTAATTTATCTTGATTTGAACAAGTACGCATACAAGTTATGATTGCAAATTCTTTCCTTCCACAACTCTTTTTTGCAACTAGTTTTCAACTTTTTGTGACAGCCCGCATATATACTTTACTTTTGTCATACCTGTGTGACAAAATGACAGCTGTATTTTACTTCAGTAATATGTACTTCCCTGACAAAATGAGTTGTATTTTAAATTGGGCACATTTATTTGCATCACATATGATAGCTATATTTTATGTTGCACATACTCGTGTCACAAATGATAACTAATTGCACTTTTGGGGATACTTGTGACAAAATGACAGTTGTATCATAATTTGGGCATGTTTGTTCATGTCACAAATGACAGCTATATTTTACTTTGGGGATACTTGTGACAAAATGGCAGTTGTATCATAATTTGGGCATGTTTGTTCATGTCACAAATGACAGCTATATTTTACTTTGGGGATACTTGTGACAAAATGACAGTTGTATCATAATTTGGACATGTTTGTTCATGTCACAAATGACAGCTATATTTTACTTTGGGGATACTTGTGACAAAATGACAGTTGTATCATAATTTGGGCATGTTTGTTCATGTCACAAATGACAGCTGTATTTTATTTTGGGGATACTTGTGACAAAATGACAGTTGTATCATACTTTGGACATGCTTTTGTTACAAATGAAGCTGTATAGATTTGTTCAGCTTGAAACATTTTTGAGATTGTTTACTGTTTACTATTGATGCATCACCACTTTAATATATTTTGTTTATTACTGTGTGTTTTCTTCAGAAAAATGGAGGACATCCATAGAAAACTTTTGTCCATGCACCTGTTAATGCAAAAATTCACACCATGCATGTCAAGGAATTGGTTGGCAGTCCACTAGAATTTCAGTTCAAACTAGCCATAAAATTGGAAACTGGTCCATTGGAATCTGTGAAGACCATTGACAGATGTCACTCTTAGCCAAATTGAACTATATTTCTAAAGCCTGACATAACCTGAATTGAAACCTACCCGAGGATAAAATAAGTAGGGTGTGTTTTACTCTAGATCAGTTCCATTTAGACGACAAAATCTTTCAGTAAATGTCCTATTTAGGTCCACCACATTAGACACCAAGAAAGGCAATATTGGTGATCTAATATCTCTACTTCATTCCCCCCATATTATATTATTTTATATTGCGGCATATAATATATTATCTGGGATCATTATAGAAGGTATACCAGAAAACAATTTCAACTGGCATTTCTGTACTGAAGGTGTTTGATTGAATCAGCTCGAGCAGACCTTAAAATGTCATTCAGCAAACTTGCTAGATTAAAGTCTTGCTGCAAACCTTTAATATTAGGAGAAACTGATTCATGGGTAAAAACAATGCAATCAGAGAACAAACAAATCATAATACCAAACAAATTTATTATTATGGATAATTCTTAACTAATCTGCTACATAATAATACATTATGATTCTAAATTTTATACTTGACACATTGTACATACAAATATAATTACAACAGGCTATTCAAGGCCTGGTTGCACAGTAAAGTTTGGAGGAAATCTCTGATGTTGACCTTTAACCCTATGACCTACACTTCTACATACTGGAGAAAGAGCTGACTAAAACTCTAACAAAAGTTAGATGTCTACAACTTATAAATTATCACAGATTTAGGTGTACGGATTCAATAATCAAACCCATACTACTTTACATGCATATCCTGACAACGAAAATAATACTCATAATTCAGTTAAGTGATGACTCAGCAGAAATGTAGTTTCAATGTGAAGGACAACATACCCAGCTGCATGTAGCCATTTCCAAATAAGTACTAGGAAAAGGATCACACAAAATGTGGCAGTCATTACAAAATAAAAAAAAAATAAATAGTTGACTTCAATATGAAGACTGATACAGATCATGTACTTGTTTTGTAAACAAATTCTGAACAAGTGAAAAAACGACAAATGATGATTCATGTATACTGTAAAACCAGTTCCAACATGTAAATAAGTGCACGTGGGTGACAAACTACCTCAGCTACTGAGGTTATGTGTACAAACTTATCTCACTTACTGAAGTTATGTGTACAAACTTATCTCAGTTACTGAGGTTATGTGTACAAACTACCTCAGTTACTGAGGTAATCATTACCACACTATGTCAATTACTGAGACCACTGGTACCTAACTACCTTAGTTACTGAAGCCATGGTTGCCAAACTACCACAGTTTCTGGGGCCAAAATAACATGTCAAGCTCAAGTTCCGTGCAGTACTAGTCTTAGAATCAAGTTTAATATCCATCCATGCAATACAAGTCTCTTAGAATCAAGTTTAATATCCATCCATGCAATAAAAGTCTTAGAATCAAGTTTAACATCCATCCATGCAATACAAGTCTTAGAATCAAGTTTAACATCCATCCATGCAATACAAGTCTTAGAATCAAGTTTAACATCCATCCATGCAATACAAGTCTTAGAATCAACATACACATATCTCTAACTTGGCAAAAAGCAAGTATGGGAGTTTTAAAAAAATTAAAATTTATGTGGATTTTGTTAAAGAAAAGAATTTGTCGTTTCTCTCTGACCATATATCCAAATAATTCAGTCCTTAGTAATGAAAGAAATAAGACCCCTTCAACAATCTGGTTCAGATTCCCTAACACACCCACGACAAGTAGCAGTGCTGTGCATTTCATATGGGGTAATTGCTTGTCCAAATGAAGCCTAAAAGTGCTAGTTTAAAGACTAGAATGTTGAAATATGTTGACTATTTTACCAATGTATACTACATTAGACTGTGATTTTCATTATATTTGACATGCATGAAATGATAACTCTGCTAACAAGACAAGAATGCCTTGCGTAATGGCAAACTATCTGTAGAGACTTTGAACCAATAATCCCACTCACTTATTCCTGAGATTTAAAAATGGCTTCAATACCATCCATCGTTGCTATCCAAAAAATTGGAACAAATATTGTATTTGTATTAAAATCAAGACAGGACAGAGATTTCCTTATAATGAGATCATGCTGACTCTAGGTCCAACATGTCACCTAAAGGGATTTCATTACTGGGATCCTCCATAGATCTTTCTGGATCTGAGGTTCCTAAATCCTGAATCTCAGGCCCACAAGATGAGACTGATCACCAATAAGAATCAACATCAGCAATGACCTCATTTTTAAATGGACTAAATTGGGTAAGGAGTGCATCACCACCCTCTGTCCCTTTCTTCCTACCCACAGGGATCTTTCTCACTCCCTATGACCCATGCCATTAAGGATGGGCATGTGGGAAGAGTGGGATGAGGTGGAAGGCACTCTGGATTCTTCAATAGATATGAAGATGGTCACATTTTGTGCCACATAAATAATTTCTTTCTAAATCAGTCTACTTGTTCACTAAACCATTTATTCCGAAGTTACGATAGTGGCATAATTAAATATTGACAGACTTATACAAGACTGTGCAAGATTGGCTATACATCGTGGCCAGTATAACTGTTGGAGGATGAACCCAGAAAAACCCCAATAAGAATCATTGACCAATGGGAAGCTACTGGCAGCTTTCTCACATACCCACATTGATTAAGCCCAAGACTGATTCTATGAATGATAACTTAAATTTGCAAAGAAGATTAATAAATATATCTTTCCCTGAGGTTTAAGTCTGGTTTACTGGGCATTTCAGTCTGGTTTATTGGGCATTTCAGTCTGGTTTACTGGGCATTTCAGTCTGGTTTATTGGGCATTTCAGTCTGGTTTATTGGGCATTTCAGTCTGGTTTACTGGGCATTTCAGTCTGGTTTACTGGGCATTTCAGTCTGGTTTACTGGGCATTTCAGTCTGGTTTACTGGGCATTTCAGTCTGGTTTACTGGGCATTTCAGTCTGGTTTATTGGGCATTTCAGTCTGGTTTACTGGGCATTTCAGTCTGGTTTACTGGGCATTTCAGTCATTTTATTCAGGAATTTCTTCATACAAAATGCTTGGGAGGCCTTTACAAAGTGAAGATAGAACCATATTTGGAGAGAAGATGCATGATTCCTGGTGAAGTCCAGAAGGAGGACAGGTTTTAGTCCAATGTGACTTGAAGGATCAATGAAAGCAAGCAAGTGTGCCTCCTTGACCCTTTGGAAGATGAAAAATGAAGACAGGCAGCTCTGCAAGCTCTATTCTTCAGTAGTCTGGCAAGTGATTTGAAACAAACTGCTACAGACATTAGTAACATATCTTTTTTAGTAGTCTACTAATCTAACACACAATATTACAAAACATACATAAACCAGTCTAAAGTTTGATGTCGTAGGTACTTCATAAAGGTTCCTGCTCACTACAACTACTGTATTTACATGCTTATAAGTCCAACAGCAAATTGCACAGACCCAAAGCTGCATAACATAATGTGCCAACAGATCTAGGTCTATACAGTTTACAGTGTAATTAGTCGAACAAACAACTCAGACCTTCATCTGTAGGCACATTATGCTATGGCAGATCAAAATCTTTGTTGTTTGCAGTTTGACTTTACATATGTGTATATGGCAACTCTTTCTTCCTCACATGAATTTGTGTTGGGAAATCGGTTTCTCGACAATGGGCATTCATGGGCAATAACTCTTCAAAAAGGTTATGTGGAAATGTTTTAAATGCAGTTCATTCAGGATTTCATTTTTAAAAGCAACATACCCTATGAAGATACCAAAGTGATCAACAAGGGCAGTAACTCTATCCAAAATGGAGTAGATGAGACAAAACCCAAAGAAGGCATGTTTAGGTCAAAGAATCAATGTTCAAATCAAATTACATCTTAATATGTTGAATGGGTATTTATCTATGCTGATTACAAAGAACATCCCTGGTAAAGATATCAGGTTAATTCACAAGTGCTACAATTCTGTCTAAAATCTAAAATGGTGCTGACAAAACAAAACTCCCAAAAGGTTTGTCTAGATGTAACAGAATATTCTTAAATAGTTGCATCAAAATATGTTAAATAGTATAATGCAACATTCCAAGTTTCCATCTCAAGAATCAATAACTCTGTCCAAAATGGAGTAGACAAGACTAAACTCATAAAAGACACATGCAAATTATTTCGCAAGATGGCATCAGAATATGTGGACACTTATTGAATTATGTTGGTAACAAGCAACATACCATATGAAGACATGCAATTGTCAAGGGCCATAACTCTACTCAAAATGTAATTAATGAGGAAAACCCCATAAAATGGCACACCAATTTACAACAGCATATGTAAATCATTCTAGAGTTATAATAGTAACAATCAACTTTCATTGTGCAAATATAAAGTTAATCATCATGGGGCTTAACTCCTACAAAAACGGAGCTGACAAAACAAAACCCATACAATGCACATCTATATTTATGAGACAATGTTCATATCAAATTGTATTAGAAAATACATTACACAGTTCATGTCAGTTACAAGCAACATCCTCTGTGATGATATTGTATCAAAACTCATCCAAGGTTGCATGAATGAAAGAAACCCATAAATAGCACATCTACGTTAATGAGACAATACATCAGAATATCTTGAATGATGCATAGATATGCTGGTTACAAAGATCTGATGTAGCAACTGATTGAATAAAGGCCAAAACTTTATCTGAGTTGAACCTAAAATGATCAAACATTATAAAGCATGTTTACCAATTGAAGGCAAGTATCTAATACAACCAGATGGCATTCAATTATATATGCGTTGCAGAGCTTGGGTGGTCATAAGATGGGAATAACAGAAAAGGACTGACAGACCTAAAAGGTTTATACTATATAGCTCCAATAATCTTAATGTAGGAACTACCACAATAAAAAACCACCAGCATCTGTCAGTCTATAGTTAATGATTTTGCTTTAATATGCATCATTAAAAACAGCAATTAGTCTGGCAGACTTTATTGGATGAAGTGCCTCCTTGTCCACCATCCAGGTAAAATGGGCAAAAAAAAAATAAAAAAATCATCAGCTATTTACCTCAGCAGGAAAGATCTACTGAAACTAACATACTGTTACTACTCTAAAAACTCTTACACATCAATCTTTTGTAATGATGGAACTTTTTTAGTCTTCCCGATGAGTATTATCAAATGTAGGAAACTGTGTCTTATGGTCCATTCTAACTTCAAGTACCTTCATTGCAAGATGACCACTCTACCTGAGGAGTAGTATACTTGAATACAGTGTGTTTGCCTAGACATTCAAAATCAGGACTAGCTGTATTAATTACCTCAATGAAATCTCAACTTTTCAGATACCTCCCTCAGGTTTTTCAGCTTTCCTAGTTGGCAAATGTTTTCCATGCAAAAAAGAATGGATAGGTTAGGAATCTGTAATTATATACGTATAAACTGATTTTAGATTATACTTCAACTTTATTTGATGTGAAGATTGTGTCAACTGGCAAAATGTTGCCCTAATCCAATATATCAAGCAGATGCATACTCAAGTAATTACAGAGAATGCATAAAAGATACAAGTAGATTTCTAGATACAAGTAGGACCATTTATCAGTGTCTGCCTATTCAAGTAATTACAGAGAATGCATAGTCTAGATACAAGTAGGGCCATTTATCAGTGTCTGCCTATTCAAGTAATTACAGAGAATACATACTATCACAAACACATTTAATGCCCAGCACATGACATGTCAAAACAACAAAAACATGTAACATTCATTTAAAAAAATATCCTTAAGTAAGGCTGCATGGATCAATTTGCCAATCCTCAATCACAGGCAAAATACTCAAACCTTGGGTCCAACATGTCACCCAAAGAGGCTACAATGTCCAAGTCCAACTGACTTAAAGCTTCTGTTGTTATGGCAACATAAGCAAGAAGTAAACAAGGACTTCCAACAAGAGCACAAATGAGTACTGAGAAAGGATTAGAGGATTAAGAAATGTGGTCGAAAACTGCTCCCAAGTAATCGTGCTGTCCAGGCTGTAAACTGTTACCATAGTGTACATTTTATTCCCACATTTCAACTTGAAGTAGCTACTTTTATGAGACAAGATAAAACTTGAACTTTTACCCTGAGCAGGACTATATAAAAAGCACCTGATGCATGAAAATGTATTTTACAGCCATAAGTAAAGCTTGATTTCCCATTTATAATTCCCATGATAAGTCCTGAAAAATACATTATTCATAAAAAAGCCCATTGGAATGAATTTCCTGAATATAATGGGCAATTTTAAACTTTAAAGTTTACTTTGATACGATCAGCTTTTTTTGCATTATTCTGAATCATTTATTGGGTGCAATGTTTCCAAGGAACAAATGAGGCAAGAAGAAAGCTGTTAGCCTTTGAAGTATCATTCCATCAGAAACAGGGAAAAAGTCCCATGTCTGATTAAATAACACTGAAAATTTTATTATGATGCAATTCAAGAACCACCACCATTCTGAATGGTATCACATGATCCATTGCAACTGTGGATGTATGGAGAATGCTAATCGGAAAAATGTTTAATCAGAATTGTAAAAGAAAAATGAGAAAAGAAAAACACAACAAGATGAAAAGTATGAACAGCTTAACTTTGACTACATGATATTGCATATCAAAGAGGCCAATGATACAATATATAAACAGGCTAATATACATATTTACAGTTATTTACATCAAATTGATCTATGTGCATGAAAAGTAACTATGAATTAAATAAAACTTATGTTACAATATGCAATTCTTCAACTGACACACACACACACACACACACACACACACACACACACACACACACACACACACACACACACACACACAATAATCTCAATGATGCCAGAAAATCTGGCAATATTTTCCATGGAAAACTTAAAACACCTCCAGGGAAATAACAAGAATTTACAATTATACAAAACATATCTGATTCACTTTCCCGTTTTAACTCTATGATTCTACAGTGGATCATGGGATTTGCGACACACTTGTCTAATGATGCATGATTCATCCCATGATTCACTGCAAAACATCCTTTAAATTTGAGTTAAGATAAAGAATGATGCATGCAAAAATGGATGCTAGAATATCTGGACATTATCACAATAATGCTCATTTGGAAAATCAACATGGCAAGTTCCATTTTGAGCCAGAAAGTAGTCTATCTTAGCTAACAGACATAATAAACATACATGCTAAAAAAATGTGTTGGAAAAAGTAAAAAGTTTACAGGTGTATGTAATGCATACAATTCCTTTATTGGTCGGGACCAAACTTAACAAATTCAGATACGCTGTTGCATAATGTAACGGTATATCTGGGTCTGTGCAATTTGTTTTGAGTAATCAGCACAATACAGACCATGGCATTATGCTCATCAGGATCTTTGTTGTTTGTAGTTTGACTCGACTTATAAGCAAACGTGTGTTTAACTGCCAGTTTGTAATGACTATGATAAATGACACGAAAAATAGCACCAAAAATGAACGTAATATTTCTGCTACGGCAGTTTTAAATTTTTCATGCAGCTTGATATATCTTCTTCCATTGCAATATACTGCTGATTTTCAAACATAACAGTACCATCTATCTGTTGTGATTATAATTATTGTTTTTTTAAATCTATTTACAGGAGCTGATTCATGTGAGAAGACAAGTCATGTGACCAGGTCAACATCAGATAATTAACATCCTCCATTAGCATGAAGACTGCTCATGCAGTTTATACATCGTACACATAAAAGACAAAAGTTGGTGGTATACTTGTATACTTCTTGTTTTATAAAGCAAGAGACAAAATCTTACAAGTAGAAACAATTATTCTAATATAGCACAAATCACTAAAACTCAATAATAAGAGTTAAACATGCAGTGGTGGCAAACAAAAAGTATGTCCTTAATCAACAAAAAAGGATAAGAAATTGATAGCAGATAATTTGCAAATATGAGGGTGAAACTATCAGCTTGAATTATTTACCTTAGAACACGGATGGGGGAAAATAAAACCGCTGTTATCTTGTATATTAACTATACACTAAACATGTACTGGAAGGTTGTTTGATATTTACTGTGTTCACTGTGATTAAATTTGGTTTAAATTCAGGACACTGCAACTCATCATAAGTGCACATCAATGACAGCATAAACTGAGTTCCCTTCCAGTCTTAAGTACACATCAATAGTAGCATTAGCTTGGTTTGTTTGCAGTGTGAACTTGCCACTCTGGATGTATAATCAATTACCCCAACATGGTCATACCCAATTAAACAAATTTATACTCTGTTTCTAAGACAGATGAAACTCACTAAGTGGTATAAATACCACCAGGCATGTGTGGTTGGATTCTGAGAAAATAATGTTCTAGGCATATTTTAAGCAGTTCAACTGGGTACTCCCACAAAGCATGTTGGGATTAATAATGCAGGCCTACATGATCTTAATCCTATAAATTCATTGTGCAGTAAGCAGATTCCTATTCCTTCATCGACAATAAGCATGCATGGTGGGGTCCTAAGAAAATTTTGATGCAAGCAGATTTTAGCAACCTTTTTCCTCCCACAAGGCATGCTGGTGGCATGAAGGGTGGAGTTCAGAGAAAATCATGATGGGGAAGGCAGATTTAATCAACTGCCTTTCTCCTATAAGTAATGCTGGGATTGATAGAGCAGGCATGCAAAAAGGGGTTTTGAGAAAATCACAATAATGTAGGTAGATTTTATCAGCTGCCTACTCCCACAAGGCATGCTGGTATCAAGATAGGAAGCCGTTTCTATGCAACTTCTAACCAAAAAAGAGGAGGGCGTGATCACTAAGGAAAGTGTTGGTATTATGGCAGGATCGTTATCTAATGTACAAAATCCACACAATGCTAAAGACTCTAGTTTGAATACTGACCATTTCTGCACTGGTTGGTACAAAAGCAAGATTTTTAAATTTTACACATTACTCTAAAAATGTAGTCAGCAACGAAAGCACCAATCATATATCTAACTGATAACTGGTCTCAAATGTGTAGTTTTTTTATCTAAAGCTTGAAGACATCTACTTATAATTTTAACACTTTTATGTTAAAATATAGAAAATATAACAAAATAATGGAAACTAATATAAAAGGGATATGAACAAAATTTTTCTCATATCCATTAAATAATAGTTACTTGACAACTTACACACCTATAACTTGTCAAACCGCTTATAAAAAAGAGCATGCATAGATTCTATTTTTTCTCTAGAAAATGCAACAAGGATTAACCCTTATTTGTTGTGCATGAAGTTTCACTATTACTTGCAATGAAATCATGGCATTAATATTTCACTAATAAAACAAGTTTAGAAAATCTAATGTTGATGGTTTTTCATGAAACAAATGTCTCTACTTTTTGAACAGAAGGAATCTTGTTATGTTGTGCAAAATGCAGTGACGTTATACACAATATTTTACAAGCACACAATGAGGAACACATGTACATGACTTGCTGAAACAACCTTTAGTTCTGGTTTTCATGATCTTACAGAGAATGGCTATCTTTAAAACAACGGCAATTTGCAATTTAATTGGTAAAAAGCGGTCTACTGACAATTATTCCTAACACGATCAAAAAACAAGCCATTAAATAGTGCTGCTATCCCTCCTCAGTCTTGGATGGCACCCCCATCTTGATTTTTTTACAGGTTCTATGGAACTTGTGCCCTCATGCATTGTTTTTGGCCCATTATGCAAGAGTTATTGTGGGACAGGTGTACTGCCAAAGCAGTGTGCAAATGTTTTGTTTCTTTTTTAGCAGAATATATAGCAGCAGTTTTGGTATCATGTGATCATAACAAAAAATCTGAATTTAATAATAAATTTCAGTGATTTCTGTTTGTGAGTGGAAAAAAAAGATTTTAAATCTGTCAACTAAGGAATTAGTCAAATTTCACAAAACAAGTTTTATTTGAATAAATAATCTTTACAGACATGCATGGAGATGTGCATGCATTATTCTATAGCACAATATTGTTATATAACATATGACTAAAACTGTTCCAACTTGGGTAGGATTACTATTTCCAAGTTATTGTAGTTGAATAGTTTAGCATCAATATAAGCCAGTAAGAGATCAAATACAATCCATGCAGGAAGACTTAGAGAAGTGGGAAGTTATGCCATGGCAAAAAGGGGTCAGTGCAGACTGGACTCAAATTTGATAGTTCACTAAATTGTTGTTCTGAGGCATAACACCATTTTTCAGCACACAAACCAGAAATCAGCAGAAAGAACCACCGACCCACGAGAAGCTACTGGCATGGTTCACTAAGTAATGGCATAGCTGGGTTCATAGCTGAAGAGAAGCAGTGACATACATTTTTTGTATGATCCTTGATAAAACTAGTGAACAATTTCGATTCGCCTGAAGGTCACAATTTCTTACAAAGTAGATTCATCTAAACTAAGTTACAACTGCTTACAATGTAGATATATCAAATCAAGGTCACAAATGATCATAACAAAAACTGACCCATACCAGCAAGTGCAATATGGACTGACCAAGCACAGTCCATGCTGTTCATTTAAATGTACAATTAATAGCTCAAAATTCACCAAAATATTCACTAAGTGAATGACCTCAAATTACTAGATGAATTTAAATTGCAACTGTCCTAAAACTTTTGAGTGAATCTGAATGCTGGGATACTGTTGGCATTTTTCTTAAGTGTTTCTTGATTTATTGTGATAATAACACTTTTCAGAAATTTAAGATGTTAATGAAGAAAATAATCATGTACTAATAAATGCCTTTAAATAAACATAAAATATCTACACTGGCAGAAATTCTCTTTCAAATATTCCTCTCATCAAGGTGATCGGGTTTAATATTGTTTATATTCATGTATAAGTTGGATCCAATTGCACACAAAACAGACTTTGATCTGCTGTTGTATATCTGGGTCTATTTAGTTTACTCCACTAATATGCAAGTATGTCTACCGTATTTATCAGTATATAAAGTCAACCCATCTGCAAACAGCATAGACCCTGGTCTCCACTTGCCAAATGCCTATGGCAGATATGGGTCTACACAAAGAATTTCTTTTCGAATGTGATCTGCCCATTACAATGTATAGATCAGGACCTAGTCTGTTGCTGTTGGCTGCACAATTTATACATAAATTTTTTTTATTATCTAAATGGCAAACAAAAACTTAAATTTTTCTAGTTATGTGAACCTTGTGAACTAAGTGAAAATGGCAAATTTAGCAGAAAATATAACTTGTATATTAATATTTGTTTTTTTTTGTTGTAATTCTAGGATTTTTACAAACAGCATCTATAATGAGCTGCCTGTGTATTACTTTGAATGGTAGAGTTCAAGATATGCCTGTATAAAACACTGAATTGGCATAGCTCAACATCTGTGTATAACACTGAATGACACTGCACAAGATCTGTGTACAACACTGAATGACACTTCTTGAGATCTACCTGTGTAAAACAGTGAATAGCATAGCATATATCAGCCTGCATAAAACAGTGAATGGCATAGTTCAAGATCTGTGTAAAACAGTGAATGGCATAGTTCAAGATCTGTGTAAAACAGTGAATGGCATAGTTCAAGATCTGTGTAAAACAGTGAATGGATCTAACTGTGTTTCACGGTGAATGGCATAGTTCAAGATTGCCTGTATAAAACACTGAAAGACATAGCTTGAGATCTACCTGCATAAAACAGTGAATGGCATAGCTCAAGATCTGCCTGTGTATAACAGCAAAAAGCATACATCAAGACCTGCCATTTAAAAGTGTAGACCAAGATCTGCCACAAAATAATGCCCTGGCAGATCTGTGTCTAACATGTCTTGCTCCTTTTATAATCCAAACTATCAGTGAAGACCCAGATCTGCCAGCACATTATGTAGAGGTAGCCCTGGGTCAATGTTGTTTGCAGTTAATGCATATTAAAATGGGGTAAACATTAATTAAATCTTCATCAAAATCGACATGAAATGAAGCCTTAATTTTAACTCAAAGCAGCTAAAATAACAGGAAATAACTTGTCCACTTACAGTCAAAATAACAACCACCATTAAGTCAACAGAAATTTAGAGATTTATATGAATTCAAGTAATTATGCACAAAACATCATATGCTGAAGAAACAGGAAGCCTTGTACATCCAAAAAAACTGTAAAATTCAAATTGAGTTATCTTCCTGGATAAAAGGTCAACTGCTCTGGTGGAGAGATGTATTACAAACTCCAATATTGGCACTTGTTGAAGGGGAGATTTCAAAGTTCATCACATATACCAATCGTAAGACATTTTCAAGGGAAATATCCATGGAAAGGTCCTTAAGGCAAAATGGATGTTTCAGTGTCATTAAATAAAATGTTGTGCTACCTCCAGGTGATCTATAATCACTATCAAAGTATTGAAATGGAGAAATTTGATTGCACTTAAAACAGCCTTCATTACACTGGCAGATGAGGAATGGGGTCCCAATATCAGGTGCTAAATTCTACTTCGAAAGTTTACTGATGACCCGTATAAGTGCCCCATTTTCATCCTTCAATCTCTGATTGTCTAATTTCAAGGCATCCACTTTCTGAAAGGAAGAAAACAACAAGTAAGTAAAAGTAAAACTGAATTGTTTTTATATGCAGTAAAAACAGATCTGTTTATTTTTCAACCTTTTTGAAAATGAAAATTAAAAAACATGGCATGAACCTGTAAATTTCTGGTACTCTCTATTTCATGGAATCTTAAATGTCCTTGATCAAATTGTTTAACTTTAATGGTGACAATCTAAAGATGCTAACCAGAGATGCAGCCAAGTAAAGACAGTTAAATCAAATTTTTTCTAGATAGATGAACCCACTCACCACTTGCTCTGATCATCTCACCCTAAAAAACATTCACAAGACCCTCCCCAATACGAAGTTGTGAAATATGAACTATCAAAATTCTGAATAATTATTTCAGTTAGTGAACAGGAACAAGAAGCTCAAATGCATCTGACAGTGTTCACCAGGCCTACATTGGTCTAAAAGGCAAATATAGCAGCAATAAGGCATCTACAGACTGGGAATTCTACAAGTGACACAAAAAGGGATATCAAAATTGAATGCAGAATGAATGCAAACAGAGAATCATTCTGCTTTTTATTAAACCTGGCTTAGCTGTTTGAGTGAAGTAGCTGAAAAGCAATTTCCATCTGCAAGCCACTTTTAGGGGGAGGCAACCCAAACATGATTTGATAAAACATTCTTACCAAGTATGATAAAAACTGATAAAACAAGCTATGGTTGGAATGGAAGCTACTCCATTACAACAGAAGTGGCCCCAGACACAAAAAGCATATACTCCCCCCCAAATTCCTACTAAATTTAATTAACTCTGGCTTTGCTACTCAAGCTGAAAACATGTTGTCTATAATGACCACAATGAAATACACACTGTCCTAAGCCACATCAAAAACAATTTTGCCACAGCATGCCATAAGGAACATTCTTGCAAGTTTAGAAAATAGCAAATGTGGATGAATGCAGACAGGAAAAGATGACTGATGGAAACTTAAGCCTTATCCCTTGACCATGTGAGCTAAAAATGGTATACCCTGATATCTCCTTCAGTGTTGTCAAAATATGCTAGATAAAAGCAATGTCATCTATTACAAGCACTGTACAAGTGCTGCTGGCTACACTTCAGGCCACTTACTTCATTTCATGTTTGCACAGTAATAATTTTGTAAAGGACACAGTGTTACAGATCACAAGTTAACTAAGAAGACAAAAGAAGGATTACCTCCTCCAAATATTTGTATTGTTGCTGAAGACAAGTGAAGAATACTCTTTTTCTGCTTAAAAAGAGCAGTATGTAACAAAATACAATGACTTGCACTTAATGTACAGGGCTCACCAGGGATCCCAAAATTCAGATGACTCTTGCCAGACACTCTTTCTCAGAATTCATGTGGTGGCCTGATAATTGTTCAATTCAATATAAAACATCCAAAGTTGGTATAAAAAGATGCCAGAGAAAGAAAACATTGATATACTCATTCAATAAACCTACTGGACCTGGCTGTTGCTTTAATTTTAATCTTGTCTTTTCATGCTTTACCAGTTTACCCCTCAACTATTTATTTATTCAAGTTATTTTTTTTTATTAAACAAGACTAAGGAGTTTCAACTCACAACAGTATTGTATTCTACTTTACTGCTATGATAAGAATCATTTAAAGAGACTGATGCCTGTCTCACTGGCCACAATAAAAATTTTTCCAAACATCCAAACAAATTTCCCATTTGTTCATTCTTTTTAAATGAAATTTCTTTCAAAAGTAGATGTGATAAAATCTGCACCAGTTTTATTTATAACCAATATGATATCATGTAAAGCATTTATGTGAAACCCTCCCCATGTCTGCCCATGTTTTTCATGACATTTTCAAGATCGCTAAATGGCTGCTGTAGGACAGACTGGCACCATTTTCATTAGTAGCACTATATACCATAAGTTTTAAAGTGATATGTCCTTGTCACTGTGTCTATCAATTATGAGAAGTAGTGATAAAAATTTTCAAGATGACCACAATGGCGATGAAATTGGAAGTCTGATTAGTACCATTATCAATTCAGACAACAAGACATTGTAAGACATATTTTAGTGAAAACTCTTTAAATATTATAAACTAGGAATAACAACATTCCAAAAGTGCTGCCAAGGTGGCCATCAAATCATGATTTAGGACCAACTAGACATCATAAGTCTTTCAGTCAAATCACATGCTAGTATGAAAACCCATGCTGGAAGAATAGCAATAACAAGTTTTAAGACTACCACAGTGATTGCATGCTGTATTTTAGACTGGCATCCTTTTGATCTAGAACCAACTAGACAACATTAAAGAAAACACCGTATTCACATGATTATCTGTTCAGGAGGAATAGTGATAAGATTTTTAATATGGCCATTATAGTGGCAATATTTACTCAAAAACATTTTTCATTCAGGACCAATTTGATAGGGTAAAGTCTTTTAGCACAGGTACTATGTATGTCCACCCATATTACAAAGTACTGAGATTTTAAAGATGGCTACCATCATTTCAGTTTCCCTTGGGATAAATGTGTGTATAAAGTTTAATGGCATTCCTCCCAGGAGTTCTGGAGTAGTGATAACAAACTTCTGCAGACAGACAGATGATGGACAGCATGCCATTGCAAAAGCTATTCTAGTCTAAGAACAGTAGAGCTGAAAATTAATTATGAACTGACAAGCGTACTTACTACATCAAAACTAAACATTTAATTGAAGGTCCAGTCTGATGGTAAAGTGTTTTTTTATCAGGGGGATATTAGATGTTAATCACTCTTGGCAGCGTTTTTCTTTATTTTTTTTTAAACCTAGGCTACATAATATATCATCATAAAGCAAATGGTCTGAGGAATTCAGACCCAGAGGTAAACAACTAATTATCCTCATGGTGTTGGGAATACAGACCCAGAGGTAAACCATTAATTAGAGGGTCTTGAGAAGTCCAGAAGAATAGCTTTCACACCTCTATTGCCATGTGATTGGTAGCTACAGAATGCTCAAACAATTAGGAAAGGTCCATGATTAAATATTGTATGGGATAATTATGGCCTTTTATTTCCAATATCAAATGTGTCTGCATTCAGATTCTTCCTCTTAGCAAAATAGTCATTTGAGTTCATTTGCTTCTCTGTCTGGCAAATGCAGCTACCTTGGGATCTCTAGTGATCATATGTATATAGATGAATGACCGGATATTATTACCCAAAATCACAGCCAGCTGGTTAACAGTACAAGACATTTGAGAACCAGCCAACTGGTTAACAGTACAAGACATTTGAGAACCAGCCAGCTGGTTAACAGTACAAGACATTTGAGAACCAGCCAGCTGGTTAACAGTACAAGACATTTGAGAACCAGCCAACTGGTTAACAGTACAAGACATTTGAGAACCAGCCAGCTGGTTAACAGTACAAGACATTTGAGAACCAGCCAACTGGTTAACAGTACAAGACATTTGAGAACCAGCCAGCTGGTTAACAGTACAAGACATTTGAGAACAGTCCTGCAGAGCTCAGCAACTAAGGCAATAGTGGCTAGCTAAGCATTCATGTTCACTACAACTTATGCATGACATGTATTTAATGCAAACATAATGCAAAGCATCGTAAACAAACACTACAGAGATCTGACAAGCAAAAACTATATCAAACTAAAACATGAAAATTCTGTAAATTTGTCTGATTATCATTTCCTTCCTCTCCCTGAAAAGATGACTAAAATAAGGTCAAGGTGACATTGTCACAATATGATATATAGTATAAATCAAATTATTTCATACACAAAAAAGTCTAATTAAATTTCCCTTTCATTACTTCTAGTTAAAATCATTAAAAACTTCTAACTGCTTATCATTGCAAAAGGAAATATAGGCTATATATTTCTATGCAAAGAATGTATTAAAATATTTAAAATATTCAAGGTTTTTAAAAATAATAATATAAATAATAAGAACAACAACAATAATAATAATAACAAACAAAACAGCTCCCCCATTAATGCACAGCAACTGGGGTCCATGCATTACGTATATGTATTCAGAGATATGTTCAGAATAGAAAAATATAATGGACAGTGGTACAGTGGGGTATCAAAGTTTGTTAGATATTAGTGTTTTGAAATGGAAATAAAGATATAACAAAATTTAACTTGGTTTTCTTTCAACCCATACTGTTTTACATTGGTATGATGTTGGCCATGGGATCAGTAGTGGTACAATTATTACATACAGAATCACATTTTAATGATGTGAATTATAATAAGGGAGAGCTGTAGTAGTAGTAGTAGTAGTAGTAGTAGTAATAATAATAATAATAATAATAATAATAATAATAATAATAATAATAATAAAGACAATAATAATTTTAGAGATGTTAACTTAGTTACAAAAATAATCAACACTGAGGCCCTCTTAAGAATAATAGTGTGTTATTTACATTTTTATGTAGCTTTCAATAATTTAGTTATACTGCCATGAAGTCTGCCATGTAGCAGTTTACAGTGATGTCTGCACTGGGGCATCATGTTGCACAGTGGCATCATATCCCACCCAATCACATTATCCTGACACCATCCAGTCCTAACACTAATAATACTAATAATGAATGAATACCAGTTAGTGAGTGTATTGTCAATCATATAGTACAATAATAATAATGAATGGATACCAGTCAGTGAGTGTATTGTCAATCTAATATTACAATAATAATAATGAATGGATACCAGTCAGTGAGTGTATTGTCAATCTAATATTACAATAATAAAAATGAATAATTGTCAATCTAATATTACAATAATAAAAATGAATAAATACCAGTCAGTGAGTGTATTGTCAACTGAATATTACAATAATAATAATGAATGAATACCAGTCAGTGAGTGTATTGTCAATCTAATATTACAATAATAATAATGAATGGATACCAGTCAGTGAGTGTATTGTCAATTTAATATTACAATAATAATAATGAATGAATACCAGTGAGTGTACTGTCAATTGAATATTACAATAATAATAATGAATGAATACCAGTCAGTGAGTGTATTGTCAATCTAATATTACAATAATAATAATGAATGAATACCTGTGAGTATACTGTCAATTGAATATTACAATAATAATAATGAATGTATACCAGTCAGTGAGTGTATTGTCAATCTAATATTACAATAATAATAATGAATGAATACCAGTGAGTGTACTGTCAATTGAATATTACAATAATAATAATGAATGAATACCAGTGAGTGTACTGTCAATTAAATGTTACAATAATAATTAATGAAAACCAGTCAGTGTATTTTCAATTAACTGAAAAGGGAAGAGTTGCACTGCAAAATAAAAATAAAGAAATAGAGGCACATCTAGTTTCCTTTATAATTATTAGTTTTGGTTGGGCATTTTGGAACAGCAACATAAATAGGCTATTTTGTGCCAAGGCAGTTGAAGTAAACTACACCGCCCAGGGCACACATTAGCTGACCTAGCCAAGTCCGATGGTCAAACTGCATCCTTTTGGTTGTAAGTTAAGCAGGCTAACCTTTGAGGTGATTATTAGTCTATCATAGCATTTTTAAGTATCAATGTCAAAACAACTATGCCCTGCCTTACCTGGAGTTTATTTTTAGCATTTGGAAAAAGTACTTGTTTTGGAATTTGTTGTGAATTGAGCAAAAATATGAGCTGCTCTTAAATATTTCTCTGAAAGCATCTTGAATAATGCATTCACAATTAAACAATGCAAAAACTCAGAATATTAACTTCAGTGTTTCTGCTGAAATCATGTTTTGGTTGATCTCTCTTTTTATCTTTCCGCCACCAAATGTTGGCTGATTTTATTCAATGACATGAAAGCCATCATGAACTAAACCTTCTGCATTTGGCTTTAAACTCTCCAGATCTCAACAGTAAGATAGTGAATTTACAGCTTATTGTGTACACTTGTTAGCTTTCTGAAGCAGATTAAAGTTCATTGCACCAGTATTCTTCCAGTGCCCCAGTGGTTTATGTAATGTGTGAATAAAATGTGTAAAAAATGTTCTTCTTAGATACCATTTATAAAGATCTTTCATTCTTCAAAAGCAGTAGTGCACTAGGCTGCCTTTAATAGTTTTGTCCTATCACCAGTACAATCATATGTATACACTTGCATTTCCTTACAAGTCCCAACACTCCCAAACTATTGACAGCAGTAAAGACTGCACCTAATTAACATATTCAACTTTCCCAAGGATTTTAATGACAGAAAGTTGGTATATTTGTTTCTCCTTTTTTATTTAATGTCCATGTTGTTAGGATTATATGAGTGTAGACACTTGTGTTTATGTGTGAGGTAAGGCTACTGGACAATGCTAACAATTTTTTGGGTGCAAGTGTATTAAATGCTTCAAAGAAAACATGATCTTTTTCTTTTTTTATCAATCTGAATTCCCAGTAATTTTCTAGAGGCTTAAATGAAATTGTTTTCAAATGGACATAACTTTTTTTGGTCCTGCACACTGAATTCTAACTTGTGACCACAAAATGCACCATTTTAGTTGCTGAAACCCACCCAACGTTTGAAGATATAGCACGGATATAGTCCTCATTACTTCTCATACTTTAAATGGCACACCAGCACGAGCAGGATACTTTCTATCAAGTTTAGTGGGGTTCAAATATGATTAGCAATTTGTATACATACATACTACAGTGTGACCCCTCTATAACATGGTAGTTGGGAGTCATAGAACCCCACTTCGTTATGAACTGAACAGTGTTATAAGCAACCTTTTATGTTACCAACAAATTTGCAGGGTTTTGGGTGGGTGCGTTAATAAAAGTGGGTGCAAAAACGTGTGCTTCATCTGCACATTTACCATTTTAAACCAATATATATTAAATGAGAAAAACAACTGCATTGATAACAGATTACATATATATTACTTTATTCAGAAAACCACACATTGGTGCATACACATGTATAGTTTGTATATATATATATATATATATATATATATATATATATATATATATATATATATATAATCTATAGCATGAATAGAGTATCAACACTGTGTACTCACTCATGAATCTCATCATATACATTGAATCTAGAATTCAAATATTTCCATCGAAAATATCTGCACACATATTTAAAATATTCAGTAATTTTGTCACAGATCAATAAGTGACTGAAGAGATGGGTGAAAAATAAATAGCAAATAGTATGTAACGAATGATGAAACATGTCCGAGGGTTAAATAGCGGTGTCTGTACAAATTTCACACTGCTAAATTTTCTCATCTATGATTTGTAATACTTTATTAATGTTTGAAAAACTTTGTAATTTTCAGCTGCATTCTGACTACAGCAATAAACAAGGGGGGGGTATATTTGTAGGGAATGGATGACATTATTCACTGGTCAACTGATAGCATAAAACACCGACAAGCCAGGTGCACATGTTGGAGGGTTGTGTTTGATGTTATAAATCATTGACCCATAATTTGAACAATTGACTTTGATGATGAACAAGGTACTTCAGTTAACTGATTTATAAATTCAGGTGAGAATCTTTTATCAACTGCTGCATTGTTTGTTGCTTAGTTGTGAATGCAGTTTATAGAACATGTGTCAGATATTGTTTGAGCAATGATTGTATAGGGAATGCATTGAAGACAAACACAAAGAAGACTTGATGGCTTCATTGTTCATGGACCAGTAATAAGAACATTAACACTTATGAGCTGTCATCTTTCAGCAATAAACAAAGACCAAAGTTCTCAAAAGGCCCAGCCATGGGTTCAGATACTTATATTTTGATTGTTTGTTTTGGCACAAAACTAAGAAATTTGTTAAATTAAAAAGTTTTAGAAGCCTTGCCACGATCGTTTCATATAAGAATCTTTATGTGATTTTCTCCCAAAAATTATAATAAACTTTCTACACCTTATTTTTTGCACTTTTAAGAAATGTTTTCTATGTATGAGACTAGGAGAATAATGCATGTACATATATATATTTTGGGAACCATGCCACAAATGTATTATATTCAAATTTATAAGCAATCTCTTTTCCAACATGATAATAAAACTTTACGCAATTTACTTTATGTACTTAAATATTTTTTTGCTTAGGAGACAAATATCGGTAAAAAAGGTGAATGAAAATTCGGGAGTCATGCCATGACAGTGTCATATCCGAATTCACATTATAATGGATCGCGTTATAGCGGGGTCACAATGTACATCTGACGTGTGAAGGACCACACCATAGCATAAGCTCACTTAGACTTAAAATTAAGTCTTGGCTTTTTCTTATCTGTACATGGGCTGCATCATCTGGTCAAGTAGATTATCTTATTTGTCAGTAGATTATCTTATTTGTAGATCAAGAGAAATTTTTTTTTATAGGTATATGCTTTGTTGTTTAAACAGTTCATCATCCTTTAGTGTAGTTGTTAAATCAATTTTCATTTTCAGAAAAAGTGATAACTAAAATCTCTCTTTTCTCATTCTAATTTGCTTTCAAGCAAATATTTGACCACTTCAGTAAATAAAGGAGGTGGGCAGAAAAACCCAAAAATTGGATATAAAGAAATTTCAGGACAAATGTTGTATGCTTTTTTTTGGGCATTAAAATCTTACTGATGATATGCTGGATATTTGCAATGAATAAAAAAAAGTTCATGATGGAGAAATTTAAAGGCAATCAGTTTTATATTGGTTATTACAAGAAATCCATTTGTGTTGATATATCCATGCATATGGAACAGACAAGGAAGGAAGGAAAAGAAATGAACCTTTCACGCCTTATATTACTTGCCTAATATTCAGCTATATTGCAGATAAGAATGATAGTTAAAAAAACATTTGTAGAGATTCACATTTGAGTAAAGACTCAAGATTCCTAATTTCAAATTTCAGTCTAAAATGATTTTTAATTATAATCAAGTAAATTATTTACTTGAATTCACTATTTTTATGGATACCAATTTTCAGATATTTTGTTATTCCTAAAAACACTGAATTTAAACACCCAATAAAAGTAATTATTCCATAGAAATTATTAGACCTCTTTTCTGATCCATAAAATTAAGTATAAATAAAAATGCAATTTTGCAAAAAGTCATGAAAATTAAACTCCCTTGAAAAAATGAATTCAATGTACAATGGTCGCTCTCAATAACATGCTTTAGTTCAAGTTGGTATAACACATCTATGGCCGTGGATCATCTGTCTTGCTTGTATGTAATTTTCATTACAAAACCTACAGTTTATACTTGCCTATCATTTAGATCAAAAGCAAACAACTGATCCAGATTGGCAATCAAACAGTGTGCTAGCAGATCTGGGTCTATATTGTTGTTCTATTAATTAGTCCTAACAAACAGCATAGACCCAGATCTTGGTAAATACTGTTCTATTAATTAGTCCTAGCAAACAGCATAGACCCAGATCTGCTGGTACATTATGAAAATCTAGATCTAGATATGTGCAGCTTGATTTGCCATATAAATGATTATATATGGTGCCTCCGCAAAAAGTGACCAGACTTAACAAGTTTAAAACATAAAAGATTGGCTCCACATAAACAGCTTTTTGTATCAATCAACCAGTAAATTTAAATGACACACATTTTGTACAAAAGGTGAAGAGGGATCTCTGATATTGAGAAAATAGCACATCAATACAATACTTCTTTGTGTACAACAGATAATTATTTATGCTGCTGCCTACAGTCCATGCTAAATATTCTTCCATAATAGTTATGTTCCTTGGCTAATTTTTGAGCAAGGATCATGATATTCTCGACTAAAATATGCAATAAAACATATTCATAGAATAACAGTTGGGAAAAACTAGCCTTGGTAGGATTACATGGTGATGAATTGCTGGACAAATTGATAAGCCAGGAGGTGTTTTGATTACAGTGTGTGTAATAATGCATTCCTGATCTTAATATTTATGAAGACAATCCCTGAAGCTGGAAATTACTCTCGTGTTGGAATCCTTGAAAACCTTGAATGCCATGAATCATTTCATAGAATGGAATTGTGAATGTCAGACAAGATGCCAGTATGCCTGTAAGTCAAGTGATGCCTTGCTCTTTGGTGAAAACACAGTGTTGATGTGTCATACTAGGAAGATTTTCAAGGTGGCCATTGTGGCAGTCAGATTAGAATTCAGATCAGCACCATTTTCATTTGACACAAGTCTTTCAGTGAAAACCACATGCTGATAGGACCATTCATTGAGGCAGAGAGTGATAACAAGATTTTCAAATTGGCCACTATGGCATGCATATTTAATCTCTGAATGGACTATTGGGACTAACATAAGAGCTGTGTAGTAAAAACCAATACATTCTGGAGTAGTGATAATATTTAATCTCTGAATGGACTATTGGGACTAACATAAGAGCTGTGTAGTAAAAACCAATACATTCTGGAGTAGTGATAATATTTTCAAGATGGCCTGTGTGGTGGCCATATTCGACATCAACAAGATTTTCCTTTTGGACCAACATAATAAGTTGTCTACTGAAAACCCATGGCAATAACAAAATTTTTAAGAAGGCCAGTGTGGTGACTTAAAATTAGATAGACACCATTTTCATTTAATACCAACCAAACATCATAATAATTAAAATGGTAAAAACTCCTTGGCAACATTGCTTTTCATTCATGTGTAGCAATAATAAGAAGATTTTCAAGATGCACTTAAGATCAGCATTTGGGACCAAACAAGCATCATAGTAAGTCTTTTTAGCCCCATGTTTTAAGATGACCATCTAGTCATGAAGTAGTAGTTATAAGAGTTTCAAGATGACCACCAAGGTGGCCACAGTGGTCATCACATTAGCACCATTTTCATTTAGGACCAACTCCTGCAAAACTTCCATGACAATAAGAATTTCTGTTTAGGAAGAGTTCAAATAAAGTTTCCAAGGTGGCGGCCACCACAGTGGCTATAATGAATGTCTGATAAGATCACTATGTAGTAGCATTGGCAACATAATGAAGTCCAGGTCAATATGACTTTCCATTCTTAACAAGATTTTCAATGTGGCAACCATACTGGACATTAGATTGGATCATAAGAAGTTTTGTAGAGCAAACCCAAATTTAAAAACTTTTTCAACATGTCCACTGTGGTGGCCATGTTGGATGTGAAAGTGGCACAATTTTTACTTAATACAAACTAAACCAAAATATGAAGGTGTAAAGTTTCATGGTGATTCTCCAAATGGAAGGATGATGAATGATGGACCGTCCCATATGCTATTTTGATCAGTACAGCTAAAAGCCATGTATTTTAGGAATACTGTTAAAAAGGCAAGAGCTCTACATAAGCAGTACTGCTTGTTGCTCAATCCTTTCTGAGTGGTGAACTAAATATGAATTGATGGATGATAATATTCAATATTTTTTAAAACCAACATTAGCTGTATGGTGTTCACAATTGGCTGTGTGTTGGTCTATAGTATTTATAGCTGGCTAAGTGGGTCTCTTGTGTCTACAGCTGACTTTGTGTGGGTCTATAGTGTTTACAGTTGGCTGTGCTTGGGTCTATGGTGTCTATAGTTGGCTGTGTGGGTCTGTGGTGTTTACAGTTGGTTGTGTGGGTCTATGGTGTTTACAGTTGGCTGTGTGGGTCTATGGTGTTTACAGTTGGCTGTGAGTGGGTCTATGGTGTTTACAGTTGGCTGTGTGTAGGTCTGTTGTGTTTCCAACTGGCTGAATGTTATTCTTGATGAAATATGGTATATCACTTGAGCACTTGTTAAAAGATATACCTGTAGATATACATATGCTTTGTTTCTTCTCAGAAAGACGTTTGCTCATTTATCACAGCAAGAAGTCAAAGTCATACAAATGCTTGAAAATCAAAAATATGCTACATAGACAACAGCAAAACAAGGAATACAAAAACATTCATCAACAGTGCATACTTACAAACACATAAAAAGTGCAGTTTCAGACAATGGGTAACAAAGGTCACAAAATAGCTTATGCTAGTTAATCTGTACATTCTATTTAATGCATTCCAGACACTATGGTAAGAGCATCCACAGGAGTTTTACCTATTTTGAAAGTTTGGCAACCACTCGTGTTAAAGCCCTATTTTCTTCTTTAAGTTTAGAATTTTCTGCTTTTAATTTTTCCATTAGCTGTAAAGAAATGCACCACTTTACATGAGCAATATTGATGTACTACTACAATCTAGGGAAATGAAAACAATATAATTTCACTGTATCATTACTTTCTGGACCAGCCATGTTTTAAATATATTTTTTATTTATTTGTCTCTTTCAGAATAAACAGGCAAAATGGCTTGCAATGATATCAGAGTCTAAAATGTCAACTCTTATTTAACAGATAAGGTTCTGTTCTTTTCCATTCTTAAAACAGGAATTCTTTATAAGAATATTTCTTTATGCCATAGATGCACATTTTCTTCAGAAATATATCAAACGTCATGAAATTCCAAGTCCTTAAATAAATATGAATCAAAATTTAAATCTGCAATAATGTTTGTGATAAGATAAATAAGGTTTAAAAAGTCTATATATAGAAATTTTTCAATGTAATGCTTTGCAAATTTATTTTCTGGCTTAAATATGACACAATATGTCTGGAATCATACTGAAAATATTTTGCTTATAGTGCAAATATATATATATATATATATATATATATATATATATATAACCAAAGTGATTGGTAGCAGCTGACTCCACTAAACAGGAATATAAAGTACTTTTTTTTATACATTTCACCTGCTTGTACTCATGAGCTTGACAAAAACTATTAAATATTTAAATATTTCTGGATCTAGTGGTAAAAAAATTCCTAAAAGTTCATCTGTCTATACTAAGCTTTTCGCATAATAAAATGTGCCCATGGAAATACTCTGAGGTGACTATGTTCAAATAAACAGACACAAAAATTGGGCTTGTAACAGATTAGGGAAATTTGATATTTATGAAACAAAACTGTTGCATTAATTGTACTCCTGAAGTTACAAAACTGGACTAATTGTAAACCCTCACAATACCAAATGAGATTCATTCAGTATGGTACCAATTGTAAACCTTCACAATACCACATGAGATTCATTCAGTATAGTACCAATTGTAAACCCTCACAATACCACATGAGATTCATTCAGTATGGTACCAATTGTAAATCCTCAAAATACCACGATTCATTCAGTATGGTACCAAATGTAAACCCTCACAATACCACGAGATCCATTCAGTATAGTACCAATTGTAAACCTTCACAATAGCACGAGATTCATTCAAGATGGTACCAATTGTAAACCCTCACAATACCACATGAGATTCATTCAGTATGGTACCAATTGTAAACTCTCACAATACCACACAAGATCCATTCAGTATAGTATCAATTGTAAACCCTCATAATACCAGCAAGTCCACAGCTTAGAGTAAGCTGCAATAGTACAGTTGCAGTGTCAAAACAAAACTATGCATAGAAATAACAACACATACTATTAATAATCACAATGGCTACCACCTGTATTTTCATGATGGACAGAGGAGAAAAATAGGTCTCAGCAACAGATGCATGCTGATCTAAACAATCTAGAACAAAAAACTGACCTTAAAACTAACCAACCAAACTGTCATCAGCGATAGATATCATATTCCTACCATAGTTTAAAGAAAAACAATCAGCTGGATAAACCAATATCCTCTTATTAAAAAAAAATATTTCTGCTTTAAAGGAATTTAAACTAGAAACATAGCTGCCAAAATAAAACCCTTTTCACATCCATGATATCATCAGAATAATGGTACTTCATACTCCTTGCATTCAGTCTGGTGTATGTACATATGCCACTGCACAATGTCCAAATCTAGCCAAAGTGGAAAACAGAGTACAGAAGATTAGCAAAATCCTACATTTCACGGTATTTTAAAGTACATATTAGGTAATTTTGACAATTAGATTCTGCATAGATACAAGTAGTAAAGGTATAAAGGACAAAATATGGTATGCAAATAAATCTATAAGAAAATTGTTTAACATAGTGCAGTGACAATTACAGGTACAATTAAGAGAAACCAAGAAAATAACATGAAAGCTGTTGTACTAATAAAAGTGATTAAGACGATAACCAATACTAAAACAATGATACAATCTACCAAATATCATAATGGTATGTTGTATCACATCACACTGTGGTACAGTGCACCTAAACACACAATTATAGTGTACCAAAATTCCCATAATAATTCTATAATGGTGTGTTGTATCACATCAAATAATGATACAGTACACCAAATCACACAATGATACAGTGTACCAAATCCCATAATGGTATGTTGTATCACATCACATAATGATACAGTGCACCATATCACACGATGATCCATTATACCAAATTCCATTATACCAAATCCCATAATGGTATGTTGTATCACATCACATAATGATACAGTGCACCATATCACACGATCCATTATACTAAATCCCATAATGGTATGTTGTATCACATCACATAATGATACAGTGCACCAAATCACACAATGATAGTGTACCAAATCCCATAATGGTATGTTGTATCACATCACATAATGATACAGTGCACCAAATCACACAATGATAGTGTACTAAATCCCATAATGTTATGCTGTATGACATCACATAATGATACAGTGCACCATATCACACAATGATAGTGTACCAAATCCCATAATGTTATGCTGTATGACATCACATAATGATACAGTGCACCATATCACACAATGATAGTGTACCAAATCCCATAATGTTATGCTGTATGACATCACATAATGATACAGTGCACCATATCACACAACAATAAAGTTTACCAAATGATACAGTGCATTATATCATACCAATATCGCAAATAAAACTTTTTACAGAACCATATCACCAGACAGAACTTAAGACAGTCAAACAAATTTACCTAGATTCCTGTTGGAAAATTATACAAGACATGCATAACTGTTCTCTCACCTTAAGTTCTTCCTCCATCTCTGATAATTTTCTTTCTAATGCTCTCTTTTCCTGTGAAATAAAGATATCCTTATAAAGAATCTATTCAAGGCATAGGGTAGATTCCAATCAAATTCTGACTGTATTAAATCTATTTAAGGCACAGGGTAGATTCCAATCAAATTCTGACTGTATTAAATCTATTTAAGGCACAGGGTGGATTCCAATCAAATTCTGACTGTATTAAATCTATTTAAGGCACAGGGTGGATTCCAATCAAATTCTGACTGTATTAAATCTATTTAAGGCACAGGGTGGATTCCAATCAAATTCTGACTGTATTAAATCTATTTAAGACACAGGGTAGATTCCAATCAAATTCTGACTGTATTAAATCTATTTAAGGCACAGGGTAGATTCCAATCAAATTCTGACTGTATTAAATGAGTGATTATTAAATCTATTTATCCCTTTAACTACGACTACCGCTACCGCATCTGAGCGTCACCCACCTGTAAATAGCTCCTGAACCCCAATGACGCATATATGCAGTGTCGATAAGCCTAGTTTAAAACCCCAGTGGCGCTTATGAGCACGTAGTTCTGCTGTACTCAAAACCCCAGTGTTGCATATATGTGGACGTAGCTGCTATGTTAACTAAACGTTGATTTGTTGAAAGTACAGATATTTATTTATTTTTCATTATCATAACCAATGAGAAGACTGGTTACTGAACATTTTGATACCAGTTGGAAAGCTGAGAGGTTAAATTTAGACACGCTGGAAGGAAATTTCCGGCAATGTACAAAACACGTGTAGTTGAGATAAACAAAAATGGATTCCTAGTCAGATATTTGTGACTTTAACGGGTTCAGTGCAAGCAATATCGAAGAGTTTAATGAATCATTCTTAGTAAATGGATCAGATAATGATGTTAGTCCCGTTTCAACACTAGATGTATGTGATTTTGATTCAAATGATGATTTATTTTGTGCGATTCAAAACAGTTTACGTGACGGGGATTTCTTGTCTGATTGTTGTAGGAGTAAATAAAATGGAAATATATGAATAACAGATACTATACAAGGTAAGCTGCTTTTTATTTCACTGAAATCCAGCAAAAACTAATGAAATAATGAATATAAACGTTACCATGTTTTTATTGTCAGTTTCCTTAGTCAGCCATGACGATGCTCTAGTATTCAGCCTAGCAAACAGTATCAGTAGTCTCAGTAACTGATACACTATCACTCAGCAGTAGCAAAACTGCAGAACAGCTGTAGTAGTTAAAGGGTTAAGGCACAGGGTAGATTCCAATCTAATTCTGACTGTATTAAATGAGTGAATATTACAATTATAATGTCTGGAATAAACAGGTTACTGTATCTCAAGAGGCAGAGATAATGTTTGTTAATCAACTTTGATTAATACAAAATAGTGCCATCATAATTAATTAAGATAAATAATTAAGATGAAGATGGAGAAAATCTTAAAACTCCAGTTCTTGACTAAAGTTACTATTTATCCATTACACAAATCACATAACTTGGATTCCTGTCGCTACAGTAATACTACACCAGATGCCAACCCATGTTAATGTCAAATAGGAATGTCTTCTGTCATTAATCCTAGACTGAATGATGCCAACCTGAACCAATGTCAAGCTAGAATGTCTTTTGTCTGATGCCAATCCAAACAGATGTCAAATATGAATGTATTCTATTGTTAATCATTGATAGTCCAATGCCAAATCAAACAGGAATGTCTTCTCTCCTTATTCCTAGACAGACTGATGCCAACCCAAACTAATATCAAATAGGAATGTCTTCTGTCATTATTCCTAGACAGACTCATGCCAACCCAAACTGATGTCAAATAGTTATGTCTTCTGTTGTTAATCCTACATAAACTGATGCCAACCCAAACTAATATCAAATAGTTATGTCTTCTGTTGTTAATCCTACATAAACTGATGCCAACCTGAACGGATGTCAAACAGGAATGTCTTCTCTCCTTATTCCTAGACAGACTTTTGCCAAACCAAACTGATGTCAAACAGGAATGTCTTCTCTCCTTATTCCTAGACAGACTGTTGCCAACCCAAACGGATATCAAACAGGAATGTCTTCTCTCATTATTCCTAGACAGACTGTTGCCAACCCAAACTGATGTCAAACAGGAATGTCTTCTCTCCTTATTCCTAGACAGACTGATGCCAACCCAAACAGATGTCAAATAGGAATGTTTTCTCTCATTATTCCTAGACAGACTGATGCCAACCCAAACTGATGTCAAATAGGAATGTCTTCTGTTGTTCAGCCTATACAGACTGATGCCAACTTGAACTGATGTCAAACAAGAAATATCTTCTGTCACTGATTGGAAATGCCAACCCCTTCTGATGTAAAATAGGAATGTCTTCTTGTTGGATGCCCACCTAAACTGATGCCAAACAGGAATACCTTCATGTCACTAATACTAGATAGACTGATGCCAACACTAACTTAGTCAAAAAGGAATATCTTCACGTAACTAATACTAGATTTAATATGTCAACCCCTTCTGATCTCAATAGGAATGTCTTCTGTCATTATTCCTAAACATAACTGACACCAACCCAAATCAATGTCAAATTGGAATGTCTTCTGTTGGATGCCCACATGAACAGATGTCAAATAGGAATGTCTTCTATCAATAATCCAAGATAGACTGATGACAACCTGCACCAAAGTCAAATACAAATGTCATGTGTCACTAATTGGAAATGCCAACCCCTACAGACGTCAAACAGGAATGTCATCCTATAATGGGTCAATTCCAAAATCTACTGATGTCAAGTGTGTCATCCTGTCATGAATATGCCAGCCACCCCTCTCCCCATGTCAAATAGGAATGTGATCAGTAACTAATAATAGGTTAGAGATGTCAACCTCCATAGATGTCGTTTAGGAATTCTTACCTGCTTCTAATATAAGATTACAGGTGCTGATGAATGTAGTCTTGTTACTATTATGTATACTCTTATTATAAGTCTATCTGACTGTATGTCAACCCCCCCACTCCTTATTATTGCTACAAATAGAAATGCCTTCCTTTCACTAATACTAGATCAAAGACCAACAAAAAAAACCCAATATTTAAGGTGACATTTGCCTACATAAAATATTATCTAACCAGAAAATCTGAACCTGACAGATATTACTGTAATGGTATATAACTGGAGCTTTAAAATAGGAACCAATTAGGATGGTTGCTAGATAAATGTTGCTCTAAATGTTGTTGTTATTCATAAAGTTTGGAAAAATAGTTCTCCATTAAACCTGGAAAAAAATTCTGGTCCAAAAAGTGAAGTTTTTCCCTTTGTATTTTGCAGTGCAACTAGAACATCCATATTATTTGGTATCATCATAAAGCTACATCTGTCTACCTTTTTATAATACCATCCACTTTATTGTGTCGCATATGACCTTGATGCTACAGAGCTCAGAAGTAGGCTACCACTTCCTGCCCCATAAACGTGGCACTAGGGGTTAATACGTTAAACAAGAATTTTGGAAATTGTTACAAAATTGTAAAAAATGGCGATTGTAATTTATGTGCAGTATCAATGCACAAGAGATCACATATGCAAGGAATATTCAAATTTGGTGACATCATCAAAATGCACTGTTTAACCTATTAACCCCTGGAGGTTTATGTTGTTTTTGCCTGAAATGCAAGTAGGAAATTGATTTTGGGAGATATTTCTGAATACATCCTAATACATCAACTTCCAAGATATTTTCGGTTAACCTAATGCCTTTTTGTGTTAGAAACATCGATTTTCATTGGCTTTTTCACCTGAACATGAGCAGAAGGGTAAAAAAAATGGAGTTTTTTATTTTTTTGCTTAGTGGACCCATCGTTTTCATGTCGAGACCACTCTTCATTCTAAATGCCCATCTTATCCTACTTTTTGCATGTCTGTGTGCAATTCAGACTGGTCTGTCCTAGATTTGAGGCCAAAAAGTTTAAAATCCTGACACAAAACCGGATCACAACCTTGGGCGAATTTCGGCTGGAAAATAACTTGGGTCCAAAAAGTGATGTTTTTCCCTCCGTATTTTGTAGATCAACTAGAACATACATATTATCTGGTATCATTGTAAAGCTACATCTCTCTACCTTTCTATAATACCACCCACTTTATTGTGTCGCACATGACCGTAACGCTACAGAGATCAGAAGTAGGCTACCACCTCCTGCCCTGTAAATGCAGCGCTAGGGGTTAATGAGTTAATCAACATCCAAGATTCTCAAGTTAAAAGATAAGGTGCAAAAGATATTTTCTAATTTCCATAAAGGATAAAGATTGAAATCTAAAAATCATCAATGTTACTACTGAATGCAGTCACACATATTAAATGAGGGGCATACTATTTCAAGGGTACAATATGAATTTTAATGGCAAGGACAACAGAGAAGCTATAATTCTTAATTAGTCTGGCAAATTTGCAAGATGCAGAAAACTCTACAAAAAATTTAAATGTCAGAAACCTGGAAAAGCAAATTTTACAGTCTGTGCTTCTTCCTTTCCTTACCCTCCTATCATTTGTGTCTGCCGTTATCCTGGTCTGTTCATTTCTCTTCATTAGCCTGTCTAGTTCCTTCTTAGCATCTCCTAACTCCTTCTTGCACTGATCTAACTCTCGACATAACCTTTCATTTCCTAATTTCTCATCTTCATAAAGCTGAAAAAATTGGAAGGCATTATAAAATCTGGATGATATCAGCCTGCATTCAATCTAGTTATGTCAATCAGCCTTCATTCAATCTAGTTATGTCATACAGCCTTCATTCAATCTAGTCATGTCATACAGCCTTCATTCAATCTAGTCATGTCATACAGCCTTCATTCAATCTAGTTGTGTCATACAGCCTTCATTCAATCTAGTCGTGTCATACAGCCTTCATTCAATCTAGTCATGTCATACAGCCTTCATTCAATCTAGTCATGTCATACAGCCTTCATTCAATCTAGTCATGTCATACAGCCTTCATTCAATCTAGTCATGTCATACAGCCTTCATTCAATCTAGTCATGTCATACAGCCTTCATTCAATCTAGTCATGTCATACAGCCTTCATTCAATCTAGTTATGTCATACAGCCTTCAATCAATCTAGTCATGTCATACAGCCTTCAATCAATCTAGTCATGTCATACAGCCTTCAATCAATCTAGTCACGTCATAAGCCTACATTCAATCTAGTCATGTCATAAGCCTACATTCAATCTAGTCATGTCATACAGCCTTCATTCAATCTAGTCATGTCATACAGCCTTCATTCAATCTAGTCATGTCATACAGCCTTCATTCAATCTAGTCATGTCATACAGCCTTCAATCTAGTCATGTCATACAGCCTTCATTCAATCTAGTTGTCATACAGCCTTCAATCAATCTAGTCATGTCATACAGCCTTCATTCAATCTAGTCATGTCATACAGCCTTCATTCAATCTAGTCATGTCATACAGCCTTCAATCTAGTTGTGTCATACAGCCTTCATTCAATCTAGTCATGTCATACAGCCTTCATTCAATCTAGTCATGTCATACAGCCTTCATTCAATCTAGTCATGTCATACAGCCTTCATTCAATCTAGTTATGTCATACAGCCTTCAATCAATCTAGTCATGTCATACAGCCTTCAATCTAGTCATGTCATACAGCCTTCAATCAATCTAGTCACGTCATAAGCCTACATTCAATCTAGTCATGTCATAAGCCTACATTCAATCTAGTCATGTTATACAGCCTTCATTCAATCTAGTCATGTCATACAGCCTTCATTCAATCTAGTCATGTCATACAACCTTCAATCTAGTCATGTCATACAGCCTTCATTCAATCTAGTTGTCATACAGCCTTCAATCAATCTAGTGATGTCATACAGCCTTCAATCAATTTTGTCATGTCATACAGCCTTCAATCTAGTCATGTCATACAGCCTTCATTCAATCTAGTCATGTCATACAGCCTTCAATCTAGTTATGTCATACAGCCTTCAATCAATCTAGTCATGTCATACAGCCTTCATTCAATCTAGTCATGTCATACAGCTAAAAGTATGACTATAGTTCCTGTTCTCAGCTCTACCCATGTTAAACATGATAAAAAAACAATGCAGTAAATAATAGAAACTAAATCAAAGTTTAATTACTTGCCAATACAAGGCAATCATGTTTTTAATACACACTTTCAAATTTAAACCCATCTCATTTTATACCTCTTTCCACAAGTGAGTAGAACAATAATTTGGTATTCATGATATTAAATCAGCAGCTGAGAAGATGAAACCTAAGTCTAAAGTCTATCAAATGATTATTGCAAGTAAATCTTTCCTGCTCCCTGCAACCTGTTTCTAGCTATGAACATTTGTTGCAAATTATACCTAAAATGTGTTTTAAAAGGATGTACAAGAGCTAACTTTTATTACAAGTTGTAAATTAGTGAGCACTTTCTCCTGTAATTACTATATTCTGTGGACTGTTGGTCAGTATACTCAGCGATCTTGGAAATGCTTAATTATGCATATTTGGATGCAAGTTTTTGCTTTGGGGCACAGAAAATCACCTACACAGGAGTGCTCCGTATGCACGTTTTTGTTGCAAGGAGGAAACTTGTGTGGCAAAATAAATATGTTTATCACTATGAAAACTGAAGCAATGCCTTTTTTAAGTTTGTTGCTGACTTCTTTGATCAAAGGTCTCTGGCTAGCTTTGATGAAGGTGCATGTGTTATTGAAGGTGCCACTATAGACTCTCTTTGAAGGACCAAACAAATACCCATTTGTAATAGCTGTGGCAGCATCAAATGAACTGTAGAACATGGACACAATTTAAAAAATTTTTTTTTAAGATATATCAGTGCTTCGAAGATAATCAGTTTTCATAGAAGTTGCAGAAAACTATTTTTTTCTGTTGTTTTTTAGCATTTTTAAAAAAACTGCTGTCATGTGTTGGACTGTAGTCATTTCAGAGGTGATCATTGTAGCTAGTCAGTTGCATAGCTAGTTTGATTATATTACAGCATACATTATCAAGGCCAGATATCAGCATAAGTATTATGACATAACAATTAACTGTTAGGGTGGTTGGTCAAATTGAAAAAAGGATTTGTTTATGTAACAATTGATTCCAGTGCATTTTTTATCCAAGTTTGCAGCTTCCTGTCGTGGTGCCTTTTAATTTTTCCACTCCAAACTCAAGACTGTATATACCATTTTTATCAGACAAAAATGTTGTAACCAAAAATATGGCCAGATGGTATATTTTGTCGCCAATATTTAAAATACAATTGCAATTTGTGACATCAGTGAAGCTGAGAACAATCACTGTTATTGCTTTAATTTCCGGTTAATGCTGTATTGCCTGTGACCTCGAAATCAAGAGACTTGGGCAAACTGCCGTTTGCAAATTTAGACAAGTGTTTTGTAGTTAAACGGAAAAATCATGAAGATTTCAATGAGATTCAGAACTGTGCTAAAGTTGCTAGAAGTGCTAGTTCAAATGCGACCGTAGCCAAGAGTAAGTACGTAAATGATTTCTGACTTAGTGGGGACAGCAACTTTTGTTGGTGGGACTTTTTTAACCAAATTAGTTTTAAAATCTTAGCAAGATCTCTGATACTGTAGAGCCAAACTGCAAAGTCTTGAGTTTGGATCAATGTGGAAAATTCTCCTAACTGTTTAAAATGAATCAAATCCCTTGGTAAGTATGTATTTTTCATTACATCAAACTTGTCTGAAATTGGAAGTCAATGTCAGTACAGTAGTTCCCCTCTTATACGGCCACCCCTTCTGCACTGGGAAAGTGGCCTTATAAGGCGGGTGGCCTTTCCTGAGGGGGACTAAATTTTTTGTGAGAAGTATATGTACGTAGTAAGAAAGATTCATTTTTCAAAGCATTTAATATCTTCATTTAAAAGCAACATTAAATATTGAACGGTTCTTGTGCTATAATAGTTGACTTATTTCAAAATATGAATTAATAGTTCTTATTCTTGGCGTAAGCATGATATGCGAGCGGGTGTTGTCATGCACATTGCAGAACCATTCAAAAACGTCATTTGAATCTTGGTACATACGCAATTCTCTTTCCATTTGCTCCATTTTCCCACTGCTGCTAAATAACTTATTGGTTATGATATTATTTATTCAATTCTTTTCAACATAAAAATGTTTTATTCAAGTCTCTTCTACCTAAATTTGTTTGACCAGTCCCCATCCCCACCTCACCCGATATCGTAGACTATAATAACCGACGTTTTCTGAAATAATCATCTTCATTTACGTGATGACATGTTAATGTTTGGTAATGAGTTATTCCGATGTTGCTAACTGTATGTGATTTAATTATGCAGACGACACATTTGTTGAGCGGACGAAATTCTTTCTTCGTAAAGAAGCGACAAGTTGTGTTGTCATGTGATTTTTCGAT
This sequence comes from Potamilus streckersoni, assembly GCA_016746295.1. Classification (NCBI taxonomy): domain Eukaryota; kingdom Metazoa; phylum Mollusca; class Bivalvia; order Unionida; family Unionidae; genus Potamilus; species Potamilus streckersoni. The sequence goes on along the minus strand of JAEAOA010001383.1, from coordinate 4,170,435 downwards.
CTTTGTCTAGTACCCTGTTTTTCTTTTTAGCCAATGCTGACCGTGTGATCTTGACCTTACGTCCAGTAATAATCATCAACGTTGCAAGTACAAGACTGATAAAACAATTTTTTTCCTGCATTTAAACAGATGACATATATTTTTTAAGGCAGCGATTGTCACGTGATTCATTAGTCGCAGTCTGGTACCCTATTGTTTTTATATTTATTTATTTTTTACTTTAAGTGCGAAAACGGCTTGGATAAGTACACCGATTTGATCTGAACAATAGCACATCGCGGCCGTTAAACTTTACAATTGTTGAGTAATAGCCATTAATTATGTATGTTCAACATCTTGTAAAGGGAAGCCATAAAAACTATCAAACCATTTTCGGCGCCGACTTTGGTCTGGTCCATCAATATTGCCACTTCTCCGATCTTACTACTATTACTAAGTGTAATCTTAACAATTTTCAGGGGATAAACCAGACATTTTAAGATAACACGAAGAAAGGATATATGGATTACCTTTATATAAGGAATAAAATATGAATCTTTCTCGGCTTTAAGGAATAAATGTGGCTTCTCGTGAGGTGTAAAGGATATAATATTAATTTTAGTGGTACCTGTAGAACACTTTTTGAAGAACGAAAATCTGACCTCGGGAAACAGAAATCGGATTACTTAACACAATTAGAAAAAAAAAATTGTTCTAGATACATATTACAAAATAAAATGTGGCTGCTTGTGAGGGGTAAATTTTATGTTTTTGCAAAAATATGGTGGCCGCTGGTCGCGTTAGCCGGGTGGCCTTTCGTGAGGTATAATTTTGAACACAAATTTTTCGGTGCCTTCAGATTCTGGCCGTAAGGAGCGGGTGACCGCTGGTGAGGGGGGGGGCCGTTCAAGAGGGGGACTACTGTAGTAGCAATTTTAACTCCACGAATGATGCTGTCATGGCAGGCTTGACATTATTGGCTTCCATTTGTAAGAAATTAAATTGGTTAGGTCCTTTTTTCTTAAATATGTCAGTTTGAAATTTATGACTTTACCGCAAAGATTCCTTTACTAAAATTCCATCATTCTTAGATGATAATGAAAATTGTGTTTTGAGTAGAGGCAGGACCTACCATAGAGAAAAACAACTGCATATCAGAATATTAATGATTGCAATTTGCTATGGTTATGCTACAAATAAGAATGGGGAGCAGTCTTTGGTGCCTTACTCCATTTTGCCAGGTTCTTCCTCCACCAGATATACTGGCCACCATGTATACACTTGTACATCTTACACTGAGAAATGGTGTTAAACCCAACAACAACAAAAAACCAATGAACTTTCATGATACTGCAATGATTCTGGTTGCTCCAACTGTTAAAAGGTGTCTTTTCCAAGCTGGATCCTTTTTGTACAGTAAATTATCAATGGGCAGTAAAGATGTATTGCAAAAATTATGAAAGCTTGGATGTGTCCTGAATATAAGTAAATGCCAAGATTTCATCAAGAGGCTTGATTTTATCAACTGTTTTGTGTGGCAAGCTCTATGTTGATGACAATTACTGTGTGTTTTAACAAAGCTCTAAACAATGAATTAAGAAATATTAGACAGTTGGAAGATGAATACAAGGGATACAACTCATGCAATGTAATTACTTGTATGTCGAGGCTTTGGAAAATGATAACAGGTCATTTTCTAGGCAGCTGATACCTAACTGGGAGAGGTAAATGATAAATTAGATTTTCTCAACTGAGCATCGATTGAAAAGAAACTATCCATAATGGTATGGATGGCAACAGATATTCTATATACTACAGGTGGAATAAAGTCAAAATACCTCTGCATACACATTATCATTTTGTCAAAAGAAAATCAGCACCGATTCAATAGTACTCTGCCTTCCAGACAAATGACCAGACACACGATCATATTACACAGGGTCTGAAAGAGCTTATACTGAACAAAAACATGAAAATTACTTTACAACAATCTCAAGAGAATCAAATGCATGAAATTAATGAAGAAATTCAATGTAAATACTGCCAATTATAATGACCTAATAAGTAGGAATTTTTCATGGTGAAAAAAAATCAAACAATAGGCATGCTCCTCTGAAAGTGAGAATAGACCCTTAAATATGACCAAAGGACTCACAAACCATGCCATTCTTAGAAGACTTGTTTAACAAAAAAAAATAACACTGATGTTTAGAGATGCAACTCTTTATGTTCAGCAACACAATCAAGTATAAATTTCTGTAAATTAGGTATGAACACCAGAACATTTTCTTTAAAGCTTTGATATTTTCTTTCCATTTGGCCCAGTATCTTTGTAACAAAAGTGGCTCTAAAAATCCAAGGAATCACACCCTAAGATAAACAAAAGGTACAAAAAGTGATGCCACTAAAATAGATTAGTGAATGAACTAGAAAACAACCCTATGCCCTACTGAAAGTGTATCCTTAAAAATTTACCCTGTATAAAATACCTGCAAACAGTGTATGCCCAGATTTCTATTAAACAAAGCATCAGCAAATCGGAGTAGATCAAGGAAAACAAAGACAATAAACAAAAATCTGGCTAATGGTCATGTAACAATGGATTATGGTCTACTGGTCATGTAATGATGGATTATGGTCTACTGGTCATGTAATGACAGATCATGGTCTACTGGTCATGTAAGGACAGATCATGGTCTACTGGTCATGTAACAATGGAATATGGTCTACTGGTCATGTAAGGACAAATCATGGTCTACTGGTCATGTAATGACAGACCATGGTCTACTGGTCATGTAACAATGGAATATGGTCTACTGGTCATGTAACAATGGATCATGGTCTACTGGTCATGTAACAATGGAATATGGTCTACTGGTCATGTAACAATGGATTATGGTCTACTGGTCATGTAACAATGGAATATGGTCTACTGGTCATGTAATGACAGATCATGGTATACTGGTAATGTAGGGACAGATCATGGTCTACTGGTCATGTAAGGACAGATCATGGTCTACTGGTCATGTAATGATCATGGTATACAGTGGTTGCAGCCTGGATGCATGTGGTATGCAAATAAACATGTTACTTACTTTTTTATAGTCTACTTCAAGAGAAGGTGTGGACTTGGAATACCCTGCATATGAACTAGGTCGTATATATCTGCCAAGGCTCTGAAACAGATGGATAAAAGGTATTTAAAATTATCTTCTAAAATAGAATTAAAGCTTTCTGAAAAATCTGTAAGGTTAAGCAGTAACCTGAACTTGCAAGCAGAGCAATGCCAGTTTGCATCTACATGCTTTTATATATATATATATATATATATATATATATATATATATATATATATATATATATATATATATATATATATATATATATATATACACACACACATACATACATACATTTTCTTGTACATACATATATATACATACATTCACACATTTACACAACTATCATGCAATGTTCTTTCAAAAATTTGTTATTTAACTATATATATATATATATATATATATGTGTGTGTGTGTGTGTGTGTGTGTGTGTGTGTGTGTGTGTGTGTGTGTAAAGAGAGAGAGTGTGTCTCTAGGTACTTTTGTTTTCAAGTTATATTATACAAAAGCTGTGTGTTATATTGTTGTTGTTGTTGTTGATGATTGGCTTAATGCCATTTTTCAGCACATGATAGGCTATTTATGGCGGCCAGTATTAATGGTGGAGGAAGAAACTGGGAAATCCACAAAAAGAACCGAGCCACAAGAAGCTACTGGAAAGCTTTCTCACATATCCACATTCGCTGAATCTTAGACTTGAATCCACACAGAGGTGAGATGGCAGTGATCCTTAACGGAGAGCACTTTAGACCACTTGGCCACTCGGGGCCCTGTGTGTTATAAAAAAACTGTGTATTTGTAGGTACTTTTGTTTTGATGTTGCACATGTGTGTTTTAAGTTACTAATAATACACCTATTTAGTCTTCTGAACTTGTTCTATCTTGCAACTCTTTGTCTAAGTCTAAAGTGAGTGTCTATTAAACATCCTGTAAAATTTTCACCTAATGCTTTTCATGTTTTAATTGTATGCTGTTAGAGTTGATACATATATCCGATATAAAATAAAATTTACTTGACAACAATCTGACAACAGCAGAGGATTTTAATATATCCTACTTCAAATGAAATTTACCTGATTCGGATCTAACCCACATCAGTAGAGGACTTTAATATACCCGACTTAATTACTTAACAGCAATATAACCATGAGCAGAGGACCTTAATATACCTGACTTAATTTACTTGACAGCAATCTAACCCATATGAGCAGAGGACCTTAATATACCAGACTTAATTTACTTGACAGCAATCTAATCAACATCAGCAAAGGACTATAACATGAAGGTCATATGAGTTATTAAAAAGTAAATTGACTTTGTAACAGCATTATTTTACTAGTCATAAGAGAATCTCATCAAGGGACTGAGGCTCTACTGGTAAATAAGAATTTACATGAATCCATGATAAGTTTTCTTCTCCTTTTATTGTTTGTAACAGCAACATTTTTCACATACAAAATATCTTTTTTCCAATTTGCATTGATTCTGTTATTATCATATTATATTATTTTTATGAGAAGAAGAAGACAATGAAGTTGGCTATAATAATTAATATATATAACACTTTCATCTGGGACATGATTATACAAAAAAAGGTCTTTGTAAATTCCTTATGCTATGTATGAATGGCACCTTTTTAATTTAGGATCAACTAGGCATCGTAAAAATCCTCGAGTGAAAATTCAAAGCTGATATGTCTCTCTATTTATGAGTAGTGATAAAAAAACATTCAAGATAGCTACCATTGCAGATTTAATGGATGTCAGAATGGAACTATTTTCCTTAAGGATTAATTAGATTTCAAGAAAAACTATGTTGTAAAAGAGTCATGGAAATTCAACAAGTAGTTCTTGAGGAGCAATGATAGAATCTACTAATGGATGATCACAAAAATGGACAGGTCATCATATATATTCTTCAGGCCTATTACCAGTGGAGCTAAACCTGATAAATAAATAATGACAGCATATTGTTTACCTACCAGCATATGGCCATTACTAACTGAGATTTAATAGCAATAATAATGATGGCAGCTTTCATGTTAGATTCAAATGTAATTTCTCACTCTTGCTAAGAATAAACAGGTCAATGCTCTGTTATATTTCCTAATTTTGTATACATGGTTATACTGGGAGTTTATGTTAATGACCCCTCTTGTTCTAATGGTTGTTGGCATATTTATTGCTGCAGCTAATCTGGGAACTAGCTTGATGTTTATAATAACAGCCTTCATGACCCAAAGAGTTACTTGCCTTTTTGTATGTTTACCTCATGGATTTTAGATTTATGTGGAGAACATATAGGAAGCAGAGTGTGAGTCATATACAGAAAATACACACACAAATATTCAGAGATCTCACACAGCTGTTGAAAACACTGATTCTCTAAACAAATAGATGCAATCTGCACATGTTGCATGCATGGTATTTACTACAATTATGAGATCTCAATGAAGTTACATACTATAGGATTTGTCATTCACCCATAAAAAAGGACTGACTGTTAAAGCAACCAATATTATAGTTGGTAGAGTAAAATGTTGCAAGTGATGGAGAACCAAATTTTTGTTCAATTATCTGAAGCTGTTTCAAGTGTCATGCTAAGTGAGAAAGCTTGCCATTATCTTCTCCTGGGTTGGTGGTTCTTCCCAGGGTTCTTCCTCCACCAGTTATATTGGCCACCATACATAGCCTATCTTGTGCTGAAAATGGTGTTAAACCCAACAAGAACAACAACAATTACAGGTCCATGTAAGTGACTGTATTGATTGATATATATGAACATGAGTAACATTTGAAGATGCAAACTCTACCATCACCACTGATCATTGATAATAAACATTGTACATATCATAATAAGGTATGGGGAAACAAACTCATTGTTACTAGAGCTGTTTCCTTTTACACCTTCCTCTCTCTCCCAGGCATGTTTACCTTTTGTTAATAAAAGAAAAAAATTATTCCTTAGAAGTCATTGTAAATGCAGTTTTTGGGTATTTGACCTCTGACTCTACTCCAGGAATCAGGGGAAATAAAAAAGGCCCATACTATACTAGGTTATGAACCCCTATAAAAAAAAAACAAACAAAAACAACAACATGAGTACTGTGAAAACCCACCATATTTTTAATAAACCTCTATGTACATGTAGCCACTAGTAGGGCATCATTGACTGGAGGTTACTGACTAGTGGGTTTCAATGACTAGACTTTTGTCAAAGTATGTGGTCTTGAACTAAACTTCATAATCCAGAAACCTTTATTTTCTCACTAGACTTATCATGACTTTAACCACTTACTGCCAGTTGCTAGAATCACTAGGTTTTTGTATTACCCTAAATGCAAGCCATCTGGAACAAAGATGTAGTCTTTAATATCACTCTTCTTTATGCAGCAATGACCATGACTGTTGACCTTAAAAATCAATCTTCCATATCTTAAATGGAAGCAACTTTAGTCATGGTCTAAAGGAAAAATAACTTTTCTTCTTTTAGTTAGTAATCTTGACCTAAGATCAAGATGTTTCTTCCTTAACTGAGGTGCAAGCTATCCACAATATCTGGCTCAGGTTCATGACCTCCTGTAACTCTGTAACTTGTATTAAACTATTTATTGAATACAAAGAAAATTTCTATTTCTGGCCATCAGATATTTCCTCACATATTCTTATGTACATGATAACTCAAGGAGAGGAGTAATGGAGAGAAGCCGTTTATTTTCTTCAGTCACAATGACCCTGTCCTTGGACCTTTTAACCCTAAAATAGATTGGATTCTTCCTTGCCTCAAAATCTGAGGCTTGCACAAAGCTTGGTAACTGCTGATGATGAAAACTGATGTTATCTTGCAGGAAACATGAAATGAACTGTCAGACAAGATGACAAATGGTGATAATATAATACTCTCATTTGAAAGGTGGCATATAAAAAAACAAAACAAGCTCTATAAGTACAGATGCTTCCTGATAAGGTTGCTAGCAGATAATATTCAGCCCATTTTATCTGGAAATTGGGCAATCTGGCATTTTTTCTAAATGCGACCCAAAAAATTGGTCATTTTGAACAAGGCACACTGAAACAAAATCATATTATAAATTACAAAAAAATATAGATAGTAACAGAAAGTCTGATCTGCGTTTCGTTTATGTGTTTTGTAACACATCTGCAAGAATCAATAAATTTATTTCAACTTCCAAACACCATATAAACTCAATGGTAAATCTGCCAGCATACCACAAATATGGCTGCTGAAGACCTTATTCTATATTTAATCTAAAACAGGTCTTATAGACTTATTTCATATTTACTCTGCTGGGAAGTCTGCCTCACTCAAAGAAGTGTACACCTAATATATTACACCATAACACTTACTAGAGGGGACTGATGTTCTACTGGATAAAAAGAATTTTCTGGAATCCAAGACAAGACTCTTTCTTCTTTCACCTTCTCTGAAGTGATAAGATTTTGAAGACTGCCACCAATGCTAAACTATGTAAGTCTGGTACCATTTGCATTATGGATAACCAATGCCAAACTGTATGTAAGTCTGGTACCATTTGCATTATGGATAACCAATGCCAAACTGTATGTAAGCCTGGCACCATTTGCATTATGGATAACCAATGCCAAACTGTATTTAAGTCTGGTACCATTTGCATTATGGATAACCAATGCCAAACAGTATGTAAGTCTGGCACCATTTGCATTATGGATAACCAATGCCAAACTGTATGCAAGTCTGGTACCATTTGCATTATAGATAACCAATGCCAAACTGTATGTAAGCCTGGCACCATTTGCATTATGGATAACCAATGCCAAACTGTATGTAAGTCTAGTAACAATTGGCATTATGGATAACTAATGCCAAACTGTAAGTCTGGTACCATTTGCATTATGGATAACCAATGCCAAACTGTATGTAAGTCTGGCACCATTTGCATTATGGATAACCAAAGTCAAACTGTATGTAAGTCTGGCACATTTTGCATTATGGATAACCAAAGTCAAACTGTATGTAAGTCTGGCACATTTTGCATTATGGATAACCAATGCCAAACTGTATGTAAGTCTGGCACATTTTGCATTATGGATAACCAAGACCTCATAAGAAGTATTTTGGTGAACAAGAGTCATGAAAGCAAGATTTTCAATATGTCCACTTTGGTTAATAATGATGGTCAATGAACAACAGACCATCCCATAAGTTCTTCTTGGTCTATGACCAGTAGAGCAAAAAAAAAGAAGTTTCATTTATTTCCTTCCTAATATTCACTAACTAGTTTTGGCTTATTAAGGATTGCATAAACACTGGAGCTAGAGAATTGTAAATGTTCTACCTGGATTACAGAATGTTTAATACTTCAACAATAGGATTTGGACTAATAGTTACTGCAATAATAACCTCATAAACAAAACATGCAAGACAATGAACAAGAGTTCTAATATGATAGCACAGGCAGACAGCAACAATTACAAAAAAAAACCCTAAGGGGCCAAATGGCCAAGTGGTCTAAAGTGCTCTCTAAAGTGGATCACTGCCATCTTACCTCTGTGTGGGTTCGAGTCTAAGATTTGATGAATGTGGATATGAGAGAAAGCTTGCCAGTTGCTTCTCATGGTTCTTTTCGTTGATTTCCTGGTTTCTTCCTCCACCATTAATATTGGCTGCCATGTATAGCCTATCGTGTACTGAAAGATGGCCTTAAGCCAGAGAACAACAACAACAAAAACCTACCCACTTCCCTCCCGAAAACAATTAATGCTTGTTTGACAGCAATAGCATAATCTGCATATTCTATAAATAGTTTTTACAACGAGTCATGAATTTTTAATTTTCACTAGTGATCAAAGCACTGAATCATACAAACATAATTTGAAAGACAACAGGTTTAAGTACCATAATGGAGATGGAACAACAAGGTATGAAACTCAGTGGAATGGTGAGCTCTGTTTCTTATTTTATGATTTTACTGCATTACTGATTTGATTATTATGGATGTAAAGTGTTGTAACACTGATAAAAGCTTCCAATTTTTCAGCAGGGTGTTGTTTAGAGTTTGTACTGTAGTTACACAAGGAATGCTTCAACACATGCAACATGGGAGTGATGTTTTATCAGGACTCTCCTGTAACAAGAGCTGATTAGGTAATGAAAAGCTTCTTTCATAAATTGGGCCCAGATGTGGTTATCATAGAGATTTGTAGACCAAATTTTTTTTAATTATCCATGACAGCTTACAGCCATGATATTTTGTCTTAAATTTAAAAATATTGAAGAGCTGTTGACAATCCAAAAATATTTTTACACAAGAATGAAAAGAAACTAAATCTATGCAAAACACAGAGTCAACATCTGTACTATGACTGCAGGTTTTGTTCTTTGAATAAAGCCTTCACAAGTCATATACTTTTTAGTGTATAAGAAAAACATGATTTAGTGCACCTATATAAAAATGCATTCTTAACTATCAAAATATTTATGGACTTCATTAAAAGGATTCTACTTTTTCTAATTCATTAAATCACATTTCTTCAGTAATTTTAAAGAAATATAACAAAATGATTTCGCTATTTGTCTGAAATCACTAAAAATCTTGTTTATATGACCCAATTTCATATAAAGTATCTCTCTGTCTTCGCCACATGCTCAGAACACAAAATGGAACATTTTTCATGAAGCCAAAGATTCTTTAAGATTTATATTATATATATTTGTCTAGAACAGTGTCTGTGACAAGAAGATGAGATAAAAAAAATATAATTTTTATAAGTTTTTCAATGTGTTCAGTTTCAATGTACACCTCTACAAACTATGTACACCTCTACAAACTATCTCCATTTTCTAGAAATGTTTAATGAAACTAGAATTAGAATGTGAATTCATTAAGGCTGTGGTCAACATCTTCTTATCCAAGCTAATCTGGAAGGCAACAAAAGTCACTGACATGTTTGGGAAAAAAATACTGTAGGCTCTATTTCAGAATGAATTATCCTGCATCCAGAAGTGCATGAGAGAAACTAATTTAAGTGCAAAACTTTGCCAAGATTAGACAGGTTTACAGTCAGAATAATACTGGCTGACAGAGGATGGTTGGACAGGTTTACAGTTTGAATACACACTAAGTGACAGGAAGTTTGGACAGGTTTACAGTTTGAATACATAGGACAAGACAGGAACTTTGGACAGGTTTACCGTTTGTATACAGGCAGACAGAGGAAGGTTGGAGTTTACAGTTTGAATACATACAAGGAGATAGAGGAAGGATGGACAGGTTTACAGTTGGAGTACATATAGGCAGACAGAAGAAGGTTGGAGTTTAGTTTGAATAAATACAGGCAGACAGAGGAAGGTGGGACAGCATTACAGTTTGAATAAATACAGGTAGACATGGGAAGGTTGGAGTTTACAGTTTGAATACATAGTTAGACAGAGGAAGACTGGACAGGTTTACAGTTTGAAAACATACAGGCAGACAGGAAGGCTGGACAGGTTTACAGTTTGAATACATACAGGCAGACTGAGAAAGGTTGGACAGGTTTACAGTTTGAATACATACAGGCAGACAAAGGAAGACTGGACAGGTTTACAGTTTGAAAACATACAGGCAGACAGAGGAAGGCTCAATAGCATTAGCTTGAATACAGACAAACAGACAGAAGAAGGTTTGACAGGTTTACAGTTTGAATACATACAGGCAGACACAGGAAGGCTGGACAGCATTACAGTTTGAATATGTACAGATTAGACAGGAACACTATATGTTTTTTCCAGGCCTAAAAACTTGACATGATCAAACAGCATACCATTTAGATCTTGATGGCTAGACAGTAACCTTTCATGGAAGTCAGATTCTAAGACAGCCTGGGAATATCACTTAAGCTAATAATAGCGATAAACCAATGCCCCCTCCACCTTTCATCTGATGACTCACCCATTACTGGTAATTTCATATGTTAACAGACCAAACTTTGAAGTCTTTGGAATAAGAATAAACACATAATGCTATTATCTTTATAATATTACCAACTATACCATTTGCTGTTAAATGTAACTGTTAGAATGTATGGGAACTTTCAAAGATGGAGTAAACACACATTATTATTTTATCTTTATAATATTACCAACTATACCATTTGCTGTTAAATGTAACTGTTAGAATGTATGGGAACTTTCAAAGATGGAGTAAACACACATTATTATTTTATCTTTATAATATTACCAACTATACCATTTGCTGTTAAATGTAACTGTATGGGAACTTTCAAAGATGGAGTAAACACACATTATTATTTTATCTTTATAATATTACCAACTATACCATTTGCTGTTAAATGTAACTGTTAGAGCATATGGGAACTTTCAAAGATGGAGTAAACACACGTTATTATTTTATCTTTATAATATTACCAACTATACCATTTGCTGTTAAATGTAACTGTTAGAATGTATGGGAACTTTCAAAGATGGAGTAAACACACGTTATTATTTTATCTTTATAATATTACCAACTATACCATTTGCTGTTAAATGTAACTGTTAGAATGTATGGGAACTTTCAAAGATGGAGTAAACACACGTTATTATTTTATCTTTATAATATTACCAACTATACCATTTGCTGTTAAATGTAACTGTATGGGAACTTTCAAAGATGGAGTAAACACACGTTATTATTTTATCTTTATAATATTACCAACTATACCATTTGCTGTTAAATGTAACTGTTAGAATGTATGGGAACTTTCAAAGATGGAGTAAACACACGTTATTATTTTATCTTAATAACATTACCAACTATACCATTTGCTGTTAAATGTAACTGTTAGAATGTATGGGAACTTTCAAAGATGGAGTAAACACACATTATTATTTTATCTTTATAATATTACCAACTATACCATTTGCTGTTAAATGTAACTGTATGGGAACTTTCAAAGATGGAGTAAACACACATTATTATTTTATCTTTATAATATTACCAACTATACCATTTGCTGTTAAATGTAACTGTATGGGAACTTTCAAAGATGGAGTAAACACACATTATTATTTTATCTTTATAATATTACCAACTATACCATTTGCTGTTAAATGTAACTGTTAGAATGTATGGGAACTTTCAAAGATGGAGTAAACACACGTTATTATTTTATCTTTATAATATTACCAACTATACCATTTGCTGTCAAATGTAACTTAGAATGTATGGGAACTTTCAAAGATGGAGTAAACACACGTTATTATTTTATCTTTATAATATTACCAACTATGCCATTTGCTGTTAAATGTAACTATTAGAGCATATGGGAACTTTCAAAGATGGAGTAAACACATGTTATTATTTTATCTTTTGTAATATTACCAACTATGCCATTTGCTGCTATTCTCTCAAAGTTGAGAGGTCCTTTGAAACTTTCACTGAATGTTAAGTAGGATTTTTTTTTTTAAATTTAAAGTATTCCAGACACACAGGTAGATATGCCAATGCTGGGGCATTGGATTCACCTCTTTACAAAGTTTGGACAAAAGTATCACTATATAAACAAATAAATCAAGATCAATATTCAGAGAAGAAGTGTGCTATGTGGTCCCTGCATTTATTAGATTGCCTGATTTGTGACTGATGCAGTGCACATTCGAATCCTACAATTGTATTAGCTTCAGTCAACAACTGTGGTGTATCCTTAGGTAAAGTACTTTGCTTTGGTTGCCCTGACACTAAATATCCTACTAGTGTTGCTGTGTCACAACACACAAAACCAATAATTAAATTTCTAAGTAAGTGAATAGAAAGAGAATAATTCTGTTTTTTTTTTTTGTTTTTTTTTTACTGCCGTATACACATTTTCTAAACTTAATGATATGGTATGCCAGATTAATCTGACATGTATGGGGTGGAGCATTCTAGACTTGCCAAACTTAGCTGTATGCCTTCCCCTAATTTACTGGCTCAGGTGCTTACCATATGTATCCTGATACAAGGAAGTAATCTAAAATGCTTATCTTTTCTTTTTTTTATGTACCATATGTACTTGTTTAAAAGACATGTCCAACTGCAAACTGCACTGACCCAGATCTGCAGTTGCATAATGTTCCTGCAGATCTGGGTTTGTGCAGTTTGTTTGGAGTAATCAGTGAAACAAGCAACATAGACTCTGACCTGCAGGTGCATATGCTAAGGCAGATAAGGATTGTTGTTTGCAGTTTGATTCAACTTATAAACAAGTATATATGGTATGCAGCACAAACCCCCATGAGAAATGCTTTGAACTGGGCAGAGCTCTGACCAGGCCTTTTTTAATCATACACACACATGTAAGAAGACAACTGTAACAGAATTGTCATCAGAAGTCCTTGCCATACGGAAGTAAAAACATATACAATCTGCTATGGAATTAAAGTCTTTGCATAAATCCCCATTTGTTTGTACCATACCAATTTCAATAAGGAAAATCTTTTAATTTGATCAAAAAATGAATAGCCATTTAATTCATTAATTTATAATTTCTAACCTGACTGTGACCAGGGACACAGGAATAAAAATGGAGGTTGTTTTAGGAGGTGACATTATTCTGTTGAGAGGGATCCTGCTATAAACACAAAGGGACAAACATAAAAGTGTGGAGATCTATATGAAGAAATCAAGATGTTTGATCTCAGAAAATTCACAGCTGTTGTAATCTATGCAGGTACACAGTTGACATGGAAGTGGTCTCAAGTTTTCGAAGGAAATCTATAATCAGATGTTACATTACATTTGCTTCCACAAAGCATGTTAGGTAATAATAAGTGAACTTATTGCTTGAGAAGATTGTGAGGTATGGGACATTACTGAATCAATCTACTGTTTGGCAAAACACAGAACTAACAACCAGTATCTCAAAGACAACTATTTCAGCAAAAAATTTCATGGATGAAATGATTTGATCCATCAATCATGTCAAATGTTAGAACAATGTAACTCTGAAACAAATGTTCCAACTGCAGGCAGCAGAAATAGTGGCTAAAGTGAAGGCTTGAAATGATAATCCCATTACAACAATGGATGCAACATTTATGGTGAAACCAAGCATATCAACTTTGCCATTACATGAACTTCAGATGCTGGGTATATTGTTGTTTGGGTTATAAGGCTGTAACAGTAACAGGTTATAGGAGTTTCCCAATCATGCCAATAATAACAATATTAATGTCTCTACTACTTACGGTGATATCTCTCTAGACTCATACAAGATAATCAATCTCAATGTCCAAACAATTATGCCAATTACACATATAACATTCTGTCATGTATTTATTCAGACTGTAATATTTCTTGCCACTGTAACAGGAATGGAATGATACCTACATATATTGGATTAACACAATATATAGATGTATACATATGAACACAGCAGACAGGTTCATAAACCAGTGAGAAGACCCATCTGATAATTAATTGAATGATATGAAAACTATCCCTGGAATAATTAAAATGATAATAAGTATGAAAATAACACATACTATTTTATATAATAATAGTAATGCTGTCATATTCTACAAAAGAAAATTTAAAAGCATGATATAAATAATAATAACAATGGTAACACTAATAATACTAATACTACTACTACTAATAATAATACTAATAATAATAATAATAGTAATAATAATACTACTACTACTAATAATAGTAGTAATAATACTAGTAGTAATGATAATACTAATAATACTACTACTACTAATACTACTAATAATAATAATAGTAATAATAATACTAATAGTAATGATAATAATCCAGATTAAAATAACCTTTATGCACATTTAGTAATGATATCACCTTGAGTCCCACATCTGAACTCATATTTTGAACTCTTGGAGTAGAGAAAAATATTTTAGTATAGGAAATATTGGTATACTAGGAATTTTTATTTTCATTTTGCTGGTATTAACCCATTAACACCTGGAGGTTTTTGTCATTTTTGCCTGAAATGTGAATAGGAAACCCATTTAGGGAGATATTTCTGAATACATATTAATAGATCAACCTCCATGACATTTTTGGTTAACCTAATGCCTATTTGTGTTAGAAACATGGTTTTTCATTGGCTCTTTCGTCTGTGCTTAAGCAGAAGGGTAAAAATTGGACTTTTTTTTGCTTAATGGACCCTTCATTTTCGTGTTGAGACCACTCTTTATTCTAAATGCCCATCTTATCCTACTTTTTGCAAAGGTTCACCTGTCTGTGTGCAGTTCAGACCGGTCTGTCTTAAATCTGAGGACAAAAAGTCCAAAATCCTGACACAATCTTGGGTGAATATTGGCTGGAAAAAACTCGGGTCCAAAAAGTGAAAATTTTCCCTCTGTATTTTGTAGTGCAACTAGAACATCCATATTATTTGGTATCATGTCAAGTTACATCTACCTTTCTATATAATGCCACCCACTTTATTGTGTCACACATGACCATAACGATACAGAGCTCAGAAGTAGCTACCACCTATTGCCCTGTATTGCCAAACAATGGATTAATGAGTTAAGGTTACTATTAACACAATTTGGGCCAAGGAAATGAGAGCTAAAAAACTATTACAGGGACACTATGAGGTTGCCTGGGTATCAAATCCAGTACCCTAGGCTTGCAAGTCTGATGCTGTAAAAACTGACCTACTGCATCAAGGATTATGATGACACTGCCAGATATTTATTAGATATCATTTAGAAATTGTGAAATATTTGTTTTTTAAAAAAACATCTTTGGGAAAACTTGATGTTAATGAATAATTGTGATATAGCCTTCAAAAAACAAGGTAAACATGAGATAGTGGGGGTGATAAGTTACTGAAAATGGTGTTTTAGCAAGACAATAAAAAGATTTTGAACTGACAAAACTTTTCCGTCTGGGTAAAAATTTCGCCTCAAAATTCCAAGTTTTTTTTTATTGGCTTCATATGCAGGCAATCATTATCTAGAATACATGTATTACAAATTTGAAATTTTAAAAGACATAAATGACAACAAGTTGTATTATGCTATTGGTACCTCAGATACATTGAAAACTGCCACCCTTTTCTAGCACATGAATCGTTTAATTTTCAAACACCTTTTTGTTTGATAAATGGGTTTTTAAGAAAACTAGTAATTATGATTCTCTTGGGAACTAAAACAGGATTCAATAGCAGCCAACTGGTTAATGACAATAGTGATACAGAACCATTTACCTTAGCCTCTGCTTAAATGCAGTGAGAGTTTTCCATTCATTTTTCTTAACATGCTATCTCAATGCAAATACAAATCAACAGGACTCAGTGGCTACTGTAAGCATATTATAAACTATTAAGGACCCAATATGTCTTCTCTCCCTTTCACATGAAATGTGAAGTTACAGAGCACCTGGTCCCATCTTTATCTTCAGTTTATCAGTAGCAGTGATCAGTGGAGTATGCCAGATGGTGAATAAAAAGAGACACCACCCCTGCAGATCTATTGTTATCTGCCCTACATACTGATTCTTTTGAATGTCAGCAGATTCATAAATTTCTCTTTTTTCCCTTATACCTATTGCAAACTCCACCAGCTTTGTTGGTTGCATGGTTTTGGTTATCGTCATCTAGAGGGTGATCGCCGATGGTGTAATTTGCTTGGATCGAGTAAATATCAATATAAAAGTGAAACTTATAGGTGGAATAGTTATTGATATATAGAGCAGAATGACACATGCCCCCATACAGGTACAAACCATAAAAATTAATCAAAACTTTATAATGAAATCCATAAACATATGTGATATTGCATTACATTTGCATTTTTGACAATGCATTACATTTGAAAGATACACTTATATTTTTAAATTAAATTATTCAACAAATTTCAAACATATATATGCTTATACAAATAGCCTATCTGTTAAATGACAGAATTAATTCATCATTGAGTGAAAGATTGAAATTACTGTTTTTTACAGATTCATAACCCAATGGTTCTGGTTCAGTCTAAATTCACTGTCACTGTTCTTTTGACTTCCTTGTGCGAGTAAGTCTGGGTCCTTTCCACTTTTCCCATTTCTCAGGTGTCTCGCCTCTTTCGGACCTTCCAACTTTGTGTAGTCACTTTGGTTTGGTAAATATGTGATACGACATGTGGATACTTCCTGTGGAGCTATCTCATTTTGTCTCTTCAAGCTTTTACCGACAGAATTGAGTTCATAGATTTTTCCAGACATCCAATCCCTTGGATTCTAATTACAAGTGAATTTCTTCTAAATTCGACCCAGAATCCTCTCTCCTTTGTTTTTTCTTGCAGAAAAATGGTGTCAACTGATATTAAGTGTTGCGATAAGCACATTTAAACCCAAGTTTTCATGTGGAATCATGACCTCTTTATTCAGCGTAACCAATCCAAATTAAATATTCCCCGACTGATTAAGGTTCAAATCAATGCAGTTCATCTTGCAACCTCAGATCACCCAAAACAGATTCCAGGTAGCTTTCAAAATTGACAGTTCTCCATAGAGATCGGAAGTTGACCCCTATCCTTTCCAGTCAAATGTTTAACCATTTCCCTCATATAGTGTATGGCTTTTTAACCCTTTGATATGCATGTAGCAAAGTTACACAGTGCAGTCCGCTACGCATAGGCCTGTTAAGCAGTGAAGTGTATGTTACGTTTTACAGCAATTTTAACCATTTTACGTTTTTGGTACACATATATTATGTATGGAAAGATTTAAGAGTAAAATAAGGTCATTAAAGCTGTATAATTATTTTTAACAAAAGAATTTTGTATGTACATTAAAATCTTGAGAGAACTCTTCACTATCAAATCAGTGAAGCCGCATGATTAATGGCAGCGGCAAATGTCCATACTCAAAGTTCTTTGTCTGCATCTACATCACAAAATCAGTGTAATTTGATATATTATAAAAACTAAGGGCTTTCTACCTCAGTCTCAGAGCCTTTCCCCAAGTTATTGAAGCTTTCATAGTTGTGATTTTACTGGTTCAAGTACTGAAAGATATCAGAGACCGCCAGCCATTTTGTGGAATGGAGAATACAACCCAGTTATGACCTACTTACTTTAAAAAGCAGATTGCAACCAGAGCATCAACAGTGACCACATCAATGAATGTAGTATCTAACAGGGTTTTTCCCAAAAGTGGCACTATGAAAACCCACTCAAAATAGCTGTTGTTTACAGTATTGCCAAAAGCTTTACATCAGGTAATAGGTAAAGGGTTAATCAAGAGCCACTGCTTCCATGACAGTGACATTTGCCACTCAGTCCATTATGGAGATTATGGAGAGGCCAGTCTCCATAAATATAATTAATGTTTACCTGTTCAACTTAATGTGTTCTTCATAGATCACAATACATATCATGGAGGCTTTATTGTTCATGTACATTATTCCCCTTGGCATCACTAACTCAATAAGTATGTTCTTTTTATTATCTTATTTACTATTACACAGCTATGCATCTAACCATAATCAAATACATTTCTATCATTTAGCTCTAAACTGGTCTTAATCCTGTTCTATTCCAAATACTGCCACCAGTTTTAGTGACCCTACGACCTTCTCATCTCAGATTGTGCTCCCTCCTTAGCAAATGTGGGGCCCGAATTGGATCATTTTGGAGAGGCTTTATGGATTTACACATGGGGAACTATGTGAGCACAGGATTTGGAAATAAACTTTTAAACAAGTTTATATATTATTATATGCTCATTTTTTTATCCGTTAACTTTACATTATTAGGATCATTTAATATTCCCCAATATTGAACACCTTCATACTGCACTCCATGTGCAAAGGAACTATTTTCTAACATAAACAATTTTTTATGAATGAACTAAAGTAGATATTTCATGGATGGCAACATACCAGCAAATGATTCATATACTGACACATACAAACTGCTTTGGCACATTCCACGTTTACTTTTTCGATACAATGTTTCATATTTAGCTAGATAGAGATGCTATATAGGGTCCTCACAATAACACGAAAGTTACACCATAAACTGTTTTCTTTAGCTGGTAAAAAGGGCCAAAATTATGCTTACAATTTTACTTCCTGAATTTCCTCAAAAAATATAATTTTGTAGGTCTGTAAATCTGAATTGCATGAGCCATGTCATGGGTTCTCAAGGTTTATTACACATTTTGAAATTGTACTGTAATTTCGAGTATATTCCAAGTGTAGTTACATCCTCCTTACTGCAGTCAAAATGAAATAAACATTAAATTCTACAGCATCTTTTTGACAATTGCAATGGCAAGGCTACATAATTTTTCCCATATTATGATCTGAATCATTCAATGACAAGAAAAGAAACATGCATGCCGATGATGTCAACATACTTCATTCAATACTTTAAATTGGCAGACACTGCTGGATTCCACTGCAAGTCACTTCATGTAGATAAATCCAAACCATAATCAAAAGATTGTGTTGAATCGATATAAATACCAAAACATATTCATTCCAGATCAAATGGAAAACTTGTTACAAATCGTATTCATTAACAATAGTACTCCAAATTTCAAGCAGAGCAAATGCTTTTTGGAAACTTAGTCTAGCATGTAACCAACTTCATATTTATCTGGGTGGAGTCATGGGCTCATTAATAATGTTGTGTATTGATCCATCAACGCTTATGTATTTAGTTTGGAATAGGCATACATTTAGTTACTTTGTTTTTTGTAGTATATTTTTGTTTATATATTGGAAAGAATAAGAAACGAGCATTTAATAAAAAGGTTACTGTATTTGTATGGGAAAATATGAACTCCTTTTGTCAGAAGGATAAACTGCACTCCTAAGGTCATGTAGTACATCCATTTGAAAAAAGTTCATATTTTTCCATACAAATGCAGTAACCTATAAATACTGACCTTAAATTTTCTTCCACTGCTTAAAAATGACTTTCTCTCCATAGATATATTTTAAAAAATTACTAATGTGCAGGGCCTGATTGGGCCAAATCAGTCCAAACACTGTCTAAGGCCAGCACTGATGCTTCCCATTATCTCTATAATTAGCTTCCTTCTGGGACAATGTGACACATCTCCTCACCCCTTAAAATGACTGTCCTAAGTCGCCATAGATTTAAAAGTACCACAATATTGCTTGCTTGAATTTCTTTTCTCTAAATTTCTGTATATTAGGACTCATTGTGACAGTATGCACCCCAGTACTGCATACAAGATGAATTAATAACAGGGTGCATAAGTGCTAATTAAATCAGTCACCAATAAGTATTTACAATATCATTAATGAAATCAATCAAGTACAAACCATATAAACATTCACAGTCAATCTGCAAACTTAAGATGTGAACTATACACTAGTTTACCCTTGCAATGATTTTAAACACCATTCATCAATTACCTTTAATGGCCTGTCAGGAGATTTTATTGTCTGATCAATCATTCCAGGACTAACAGAATGACATATTTACACAGGTCAGTCTTTGCATGGATTTTCATTAATGTTCCTAAGAGTATTAATAGAAAAATTATATATTCATATGAAATTGTGTGCCCCATGTAATTCTGGCTTCATTCAAAGTGTGAATAGGTTAAATCCATGGTTGCCACTATTTCCTTCTGCAGTGACCTGGATAAGCAGAGACAAAACCTTCTCTGGATCTACCCATGCTGTGTCCTTTGCATACCAAGCCAGTTGAACCTAGCTGCACCTTTTGGTATTTTTTGCTGAATCCAACATGTCCAGCAGTTACATCATGGTGATCAATAATAAGTATCACATTTTTTTTTATTACAGTGTCTGCCTTATCTTTGACCTGATGTGATTTTTTATTACAGTGTCTGCCTTATCTTTGACCTGATGTGATTTTTTATTACAGTGTCTGCCTTATCTTTGACCTGATGTGATTTTTTATTACAGTGTCTGCCTTATCTTTGACCTGATGTGATATAACATACAATTTATCATTTCATAATTGGGAGCCATAGTAACCATCTTCTGGGCATTTTTTTTATTTTTGGGTCAAGTATTGTCACCCAAAAAACTTACAATGGGTTTTTAATTTGGGTCTTAACTCTTTCTAGCTGTAATCCTGGTTTAAGAACATGCCCATCAATTGGCTTCATAAATAGCTGGGTCTGGGGCACGGTCTGGGGCATGGGTCTGGGGCACGGTCTGGGGCATGGGTCTGGGGCTCTGGACAACAATCATATTTATAATTCACCAGAGTTTAGATTATCATGAAATAAAGTTGATGACAATACACTGCATTGGAACGGTACCATAATTAAGTTTAACTTACTGATTACATTTTATAAACAAATTTCAGATTCAAACACAACCATTATAAAATGATGTAAATTTTAAAAGATTTGTTTATTGGTTTTTTGTTTCTTTTTTTACTATGGCCACAGTTTGGTTTAATTTCTATTGATTTCCAGGAAATCCAGTTGCTCAGTGTAACCAGAAAGGTGTGTGTGTGAGTTGATGATTCCTACCATTTAAATCAGCAACCATACTGTTGTTGTTTTGGGTTTAACACCAATTTTCAGTAAAAGATAGGCTATGCATGGCAACCAATATAACTGGAAATAAGAAGATCACAGGTCCCCCCCCCCATAAGAACCAATGACCTACTGTCAAGCTTTCTCACATGCCCACTTTGGCTGATCCCAAGACACAAATCCACGTGGACAGAGGCCATCTTCTTGTGTCCCCAGGCAAGATACTTTACTGACCTAAGCATAATATTACCTGCATGTGTTAAACTTCTTATAATATCTAACTAAACAAAAATTACAGATTTTTTTTCAGCAATTTTTAACATGCTAAGGTTATTTACCTCCATGCATGAATTGATAAATGCTTCCTTGAAACAGGGTAATAAGAGGCAAAAGTGAGAAAAGCACCAGACTGATCATCATGCTGACATCTGCCTTACAGTCAAATACAAAAGTGAGAAAAGCACGAGACTGATCATCCTGCTGACATCTGCCTTACAGTTAAATACAAAAGTGAGAAAAGCACCAGACTGATCATCATGCTGACATCTGCCTTACAGTCAAATACAAAAGTGAGAAAAGCACGAGACTGATCATCATGCTGACATCTGCCTTACAGTCAAATACAAAAGTGAGAAAAGCACAAGACTGATCATCATGCTGACATCTGCCTTACAGTCAAATACAAAAGTGAGAAAAGCACGAGACTGATCATCATGCTGACATCTGCCTTACAGTCAAATACAAAAGTGAGAAAAGCACAAGACTGATCATCATGCTGACATCTGCCTTACAGTCAAATACAAAAGTGAGAAAAGCACGAGACTGATCATCATGCTGACATCTGCCTTACAGTCAAATACAAAAGTGAGAAAAGCACAAGACTGATCATCATGCTGACATCTGCCTTACAGTCAAATACAAAAGTGAGAAAAGCATAGACTGATCATCATGCTGATATCTGCCTTACAGTCAAATACAAAAGTGAGAAAAGCACAGACTGATCATCATGCTGATATATGCCTTACAAAAGCAATTTGCCAAGAAATATGGATCAGTATGATACTTCCAACTAAAATTTCATCATCAGTTCTGTAGAGTCCTTATTAATAAAATAAAAGTTTCAAGGTTTAAAGTTTTTGCATCCATATTTGATTCTAGAACAGTATCAACTGACCATCATTTTACACAGGTTGTGCAAATTTTCTCAACCTTTTGTCAAATAAACCATCTGTGATAGTGGAATAGCAATTTTTATATAAATCAGCAAGCATGCTTTCTAAAAATTTGCTCAAAGTCTGTTAATATTTAATCACTTTTATAAAAATAAATATTGAAGGTGTATTTATTGTTAGTAACAGTGTCTAATGGATGATTTGCATTATTTGATGTGAAAGGTTTTTATGGCAATATGCACATGATAGGTCAAATTCTATTTAGTTGCTACTTTAAACTTTTTTTTTAAAAAAAAATCTAAATAATGGCCACATATAAAGGCAGACCTGAATAACTCTGTCTTTGTTGCAAGATGCTGTAAGTTATCTTTAAATTCTGTTAAGCAGTTCTGTACAAGCCATTTAAAGGTTATTCTAATAATCTGGCATCCATACTAATGATGGCAGTTCTGTACAAGCCATTTAAAGGTTATTCTAATAATCTGGCATCCATACTAATGATGGCAGTTCTGTACAAGCCATTTAAAGGTTATTCTAATAATCTGGCATCCATACTAATGATGGCAGTTCTGTACAAGCCATTTAAAGGTTATTCTAATAATCTGGCATCCATACTAATGATGGCAGTTATGTACAAACCATTTAAAGGTTATTCTATTAATCTGGTATCCATACTAATGAAAGCAGTTCTGTACAAGCCATTTAAAGGTTATTCTAATAATCTGGCATTCATACTAATGATGGCAGTTCTGTACAAATCCGGTTGTTGAAACTGGTCACGAGGACTTTGAGAAAAAAAACTAACAGATCTGGGTCTATGCAGATTGTTAGCTGTAACTAGTAGAATAAAGAGCAACTTTGACTTGCTGACATATTGACAAATTATAGAAGGGAAGATCAGAGTCTGTGTTGATTGCAATTGGACTAAATTGATTCTTTTCACATACTGTACAGTTTCTTAAAAGTTTTTGAAATACCAATTTAAAGACACATTCATCAAAAAATAAAATAAAAAATAATACATCACATTTGGGCATTAGGGATGTTTTTGAAACTTGAAATATTTCTATCTATACTGGATGGGATACCTATAAGAATTTCTTAGATAAGATGCAACAACTGGGTCTGAGTCTTGGGCTCCAACAAAGGTATGTGAGAAAGCTTGTCAGTATTTTCCCACAGGTCAGTGGTTCTTCCTGGGTTCTCCAGGATTCTTCCTCCAACAAATATACTGGTTGCCAGGTAAAGCCTATAATGTGCTGAAAACTAAGTGTTTAACCCCACAAAATCAATAACAAAGTGACTAAAACACAATATGGAAAATCTGTAATGCATTTTAAATATGCAAAACAATTTTATTTTGAGCATTTAGTCATAAGTTCTATGCATATATCTTCATCTGCATCTAGTTTTTTTATGCTGCCACATTCAAGCAATATAAACTATGCTATTAGGACAAGTTCCTGATGTTACATGCTTATCTGAAATGATAACATTTGGGACAAGTTTGCAATGTTACATGCTTATCTGAAATGATCATAAATGGTCACTGTGAGAACACTCATAGCATATAACTGAATGCATCTTAAATTAATTTTGGTCACTAAACTGCCCTGAGGCATTCTTAGTTAGGATTGCCATCGTAACCATTAAGATTCATCCTAATATCATATCTAAAGAGTTTTTCCACTGTCTTTAAAATATCCCATCAACGTTTTTAACTATTTCCTGAGATTTTACTGTAGGATTGCTATGTACAAGTATCTGTAACCAGTGCTCCAGCTAGACTGCTTTTTTTTTTCTCAAAAGGGACAAAAATAGCTCTTTTTTTCTAACAAAGGTCATTTTTTATATTAAAAAGATGAATTTTTGATGACATCATTTAGGATATTACCATCAGGGTAATAAGAACTGACAAAGACATAGTAAAGCAAGAACTGACAAAGGCATAGTCACGAAAGAACTGAAAAGAAAATAACAGGTTAGTGTGGGGTTATTTAGTGATTTGGAATAAGAGATGGGAAGAATGGGGGTCAGGGTGTGCTCCCTGTATTCTATCTAAAGCACTCTGAATCTAATTTTCACTGAATGACTCAGTGACACAAGAAACATTAAAAACACCGTCTAGATCCTATGCTCAAAACTTTGACAAAATCAGAAGCCTATTTGTCTTAATAATGAATAACATTTGTATGCTTCATAACATTCATATAGGACCTTTTTTACTGGGAAAGTAAATAGAGACAGCATATGTATCATATATGTTAACTTAAACAATGGAGGGTTACTTTCTCTCCACAAATCTGTGTCAAGCAATGAAAATGCATGTATATTTTCAGTTTCAGTGCCATGCATTTGCATAATTAAAGATAATAAACATAGTGATACCCTTGTTGATCCCCAAGTGTTTGCCAGATTATTTCCGGTTCCATGACTGCTAATTGTGTTACTTCCTGTTCCGATACTGTTTCCATGGTTACTTCCAGATCCGAGACTAGACAAGCTGCTGATAGATCCAGATCTGGAGGTGTAAGGTGAAGATCGTGTGCTTCCATATGTACTGTCATACAATCCAGTATAACTGTTTGATAATGCATTACCTGATAAACCCCCTAATCCACTCAAAGATGCTCCAGGATAGCTTCCCAGAGGACTGTATCGATAGTTATATGCCATGGTTCTGTCACAATTCAACCTCAACAGAATCTTAAAATATATTTCATGAATTACTCAGTTTTGTCTCCTTTATAAATTTAAACAGCAGTAATATCAAAATCTCCACAAAATAAAAAACACAAAATCCAGCTTCAATCACAGTAAAAACACACAAGTAAAAGAACTCATATCTCTGAACCTTCAAGGTGACTGCCACTACTGTATCACTTAAAATCCAAAAACTATGCAACAAGAAAACATTTATTTGCTTATGCTGAAACATAAGCTTCAAAGGTAAACTGGAATTATTTTATCAGATATTGATTAACTGCCACCTCTGTATGACATTTATCACCTTGCCAAGGGAAGACATGTATATTGCATATGAATGGGTCATAACACTAATATAAAATGATAATAAAATATCTAAGTCCACTTGAACATAAATGTCTAGTCACAAGGATATTGCACTTGACAACAACCCTTCATGTAATCTGAAAAATCACTGCAGCAAAAGACATTAAGCTGGATAGAGTGATTAAACAGCACTCCAACACACATGTACTTTACTGATGGTATGAATGGCCATCTGTGCCAATTCAATGCTTTTCAATAAAAAAACATGGGTCAACAAAACTGAACTTTTAGTAAAATATCATGAAACATCTTGTCTACCACAGAAAGAATATCATGATTAAACCTAAAAATGTTATCACAACCATTCCATTCATGCAATAAAATACAAATTAAGTATGAATGCAGCAGAAAGGCAAAAGAGGTTAACAGCCCAGCCCTAATCCAATCACATACTTCAGCTTTCTCTTTCACACAAACTGAAACAAGAATTCACCAAGATATTTATTCCTGGTACAGCGCCATGGACCCATCTCATTCTGACTTAGGGGTGGGTGGGTGCTACAACAAGAGGTGTAACCCATACTAAGATGAAAGATCAGAATCTCAATGAACACATCTACTGTGCTGTTCTTCCCATCATAAAAGCAGTATATATTTAGTGCAATTAAGTGAAGCACTTCACTCCACCACATGCCTGACTCATCATGCTCTCAGCCACACACACACACAACCCTCCAGTTTTTCTTGTCCAAAGACTACTTTCTTTACCTTGGAGAATCTTCATATTATTATATTAGCACAAACAAAAGCCAACAATTTATATAATTCATATAATTTAAAACTGGCAGGATGTAGGGAGAAATGAGAGAGAATTTACAGATGCCATACAGGTTTATATTGGCTGCAACTGGTGGGCATTTTCAGATGCATCTGACATCTAACTTTGTGTCATCTTAAACCTCTGTTTAAATTTTCAGAATTATTAGGAAAAAATATTTTACCTTAGTGTACGCTAGAAAACTTCAGTATCTAACCTTAAATAATGGCTTGTTAATAACTAAACCAATAGATGAGTGAGATGGGTTTTTTTTGGCACAACAACACATGTAGGTTATTTAGTGCCAAGACAATGGATTGCCTTGCTCAAGGATACACCACACTAACAAACCCAAGCCAGTTGATTTGAGTCCATGCCAATCTGCCTGTGCATGTGGCAGAATAACCACTTACTCACAGTGGCTATTGCCTGCATGACACAAGGTGGCAACACTGGACCTATTCTACATCATTCTTATGACACACAGGTGGCAACATTGGCAACATTCTACATCATTGAGACTACAGACTGGAAATGTGAGAAAATCAAAGAAATGTTACTTCCTGCTTGTTCTGGGCATGCTCCTTGCTTTGATCTCTCGCCTGTAAAATTATTTCTCTACATGGTGACAATTACAGAAGCATGTATGGATATCACTTCATTATTACCATCTCAGCTACCTTGTACATGTTTTTGTGTGTACACACGAACCTGTAGGCCTATATGGTCTTGTATGTACATTTAAAATAAATATTGTTCTAAAAGTTAATACTAAATTAGAATAACCAACATCTATTCAATCGTGACTGTTGAATGCTCTGAACCTGATCAAAAACATTCAGTCGAAAATTACTGATCAATGTGGACTTCTACAACAGAAGCCTGGTTTTAAATTGAGTGAAGAAAAGAGTATCAGACCTATCATAACAGATAACAGGGTAGTACAAATTTGTTTTGAACACACTGATTTCACTGTGAAATCATAGCATCTGACAATCAATCCGGTTCCTATTGGATCACACCTTTATGCTGATCTCATACAAAAATGTCCATGTAATTTAAAATAAATTTTGCCATGTGTACTTTTTTGAGAATGTTAATAATAATAATAGAGAAATATGAATGCATTAAGATCTAAATAAAGTGAATTGCCATTTAATGAAATATGTAACCAAATTCTAAAAAATTAAAATTAGTACCAAAATGGTCAGGTTTTGAACACCTGCATGAATTGTACATTTATTATACACATATCATGAATTGCATAATAAAATGGCAACCTATGTCATTAACTTGCAATTGCTGATAAAATAAATATTGTAATTAACAAACCCTCCCCCACCCCACCCCCAAAAATGAATCTATTTATTTCATGTGAATTTCATTTCCACACCAAATCTGAATCCTATCAACCTACTGGATATTTAATACATGTAAGCAGTTCCACCATGGCCCTGACATGCTAACTTTGTTATTTCATCTTCCATAAACTATAAAAATTTATTTTTGTATGGGTCACATTTTAATCAATGGACAAGCCTGAGAGCTGTCATATAACTACAAGACTTTGCTATGTTGATGACAGTATCACCACAACTAGTATCTGATTTCTCTAACATTTTCAAAACCATTCTGGGACTGCCAACAAGATGCAACTTATGAAAGCTTGCTTTGATAAGCAAATGCAAGTCTCAAATGTAACAGGGGCCATATCTCTTACATTTTATCAGTCTGGGCTTGCCCTGACTTAAACACATTGAAAATGTGCAGGTATCATAGTAATGAAAGCTGAAGTGGCAAGGGTGAGGGGGAGAGAACCGGGGCAATCAAATGAGACTTTTTAGCCTACCTATAATGGGATGGAGGTGGACAGACATAACAGTGAATAATGTAACTACCCAATCTGAAGAAGTAGCAGTCACACAAATAAGTGCAAAAGCTCATAAAGCAAATGTGCTGCAATAATCTTACAAGTCAATGTTGCATGATAATATGTAATTAATATCCAATAGAAGAACATCAAACATTTAAGTGCTTTCTCTTGATAGCCTCTATTTATGATATTATGATATAAACAAGAGTTGCAAGTGGGTCTGAAACTGCTCACCTTCTCATAACTTGACACTTAACCATTTCGCTAACCAGGCTTATGTAAAAACACATCCAATGTAAACTATCTCCCTAGCAATACATCATAGACTTCTTTCTGAAGAATAATACACAAATTTTCTTGCTCACAATTTAAGATATCCATAATCTATATGAAAATAAACCCAACAGATCAAAAATATGGCTTCAAGAATGATAACAAACTCAGACTATCATATGCAAGACCATGTCATTGATATGTATAGATCCCAGTTACTTTTGAAACTGCCTAAAATCTATCAATATAAGCCAAGATTCCAATTCTGATCAAAATTCAATCAAATAAAAGCTTCCTGATTGGTGATAAACTCTGCTAATCACATACAAAAAATCAATGCATAAACTCATCCAAACATATTGAAGATTAATACATCAATAATATCCATGATCTTGGTGATATGAACATAAATTCCAAGTTGCATCTAAATCAGAGCCTCTAAAATGGGAAAAAGTTGAGGGATCACCTCCATTAACTAATTAATCCCTGGAGGTTTTTGTCATTTCCACCTGAAATGCGAGTAGGAAACCCATTTTGGGAGATATTTCTGAATACATCCTAATACATCGACCTCCAAGACATTTTCAGTTACCCTAATGCCTCTTTGTGTTAGGAACATTGTTTTTCATTGGCTCTTTCGCCTGAGCATGAGCAAAAGGGTAAAAGATGGGCTTCATTTTCTTTTTTTGCCTAATGGACACATCATTTTTGTGTTGAGACCACTCTTTATTCTAAATGCCCATCTTGTACTACTTTTTACAAAGGTTCACCTGTCTGTGTGCAGTTCAGACCGGTCTGTCTTAGATCTGGGGCCAAAAAGTAAAAAATCCAGACACAAAATCGAATTCCGACCTCAGGCACATTTCAGCTGGAAACAATTTGGGTCCAAAAATGTGATGTTTTTCCTTCTGTAAAACTAGACCATGCATATTATTTGGTATCATTGTAAAGCTGCATCTGTCTACCTTTTTATAATACCACCCACTTTATTGTGTCACACATAACCTTGATGATACAGACCTCAGAGTAGGCTACCACCTCCTACCCTGTCAACGTGGCGCCAGGGTTAACGAGTTAATATGCTTGGATCTTGCTCTTTACTGAAATAATTTGAGTTATTAAAGATATAAACATATATTTCAAGCTTGATCAAAGGCAAATCCTAAATCTGGTATCCATATTGGTAACAAGATCAATAAGATGCAAGATTATGTCATTTATATTTGTGGATCTGCCTCATCAAGGTATAAGTATATATTCCAAGTTTCATCAAAACTGGATCAGAAATAGGGCAAATCAGATATATATATATATATATATATATATATATATATATATATATATATGTATATATATATATATATATATATATATATATATATATGTATATATATATATATATGTATGTATATATATATATATATATATATATATATATATATATATATATATATATATATATATATTATTAGTATGTGAAGATCTTTTAATTACTTAACTCATTGAAGATCCTAATGATGTAACAAATATTATAACTGTATCAGAAACATTGTATCCAGAGTGGTAACAAGGTCAGCCAATCAGATTCAAGATCAACCTCATTATTATGCAAGAATCTTGCTCATTATCAAACTCATCAATGACTGACCTTATAAACCATGATCCAAGTCAGAATTATGGAATCTATAACATTAGGGGCTACCAGGGAAAAGTATATTGCAATATGCTGCAAATACATCATGTTTGTATTGCAATATGTATCAATACATACATGCTAGGTGACAATATTTATGATGTTAGTGCTAATGTACTTATTTTGGTTTGTAATTAGCAAGTTCCTTGCATGTAATAAACCCTGAAGAAGAAAAAAGTCATTTTTAAAAAATTTTCCATCCATTAACAGCTGTGGTGATATTAACACCTGTGTGACTTTCAGGTAGAGACTGTGTTTGTAACATAAAATTCTCAAGTTTCCAATCAAACGAAAAAAAAAAAACCCCATGTAGTTTTTGTAACATATATTTCATCTGCTCTGTATATCCAACTTTTGGTTGTTAAGGCAACTTTAGATGCAAGGAACAAGTGTAATTTTAAGCTACTATGGATGAAGCCCCTGATGCGATGTTTAAGAATCCCTTGTTTGACACAACCCTGTATGGATGTAAGTCATGAATGAAGAAACTGGCAATGGTATGCATGATAGCTGTGGCTCTTTGTGATGAAGAGTACAACCAGCATACCCACAACTGTTGGTTGTAGACCTGAAACATTCATTAGATTTATACTGGAACCTTCAGCTCTTGTGTTAGTGGTTGTCTCACTTTCCTTCGAACTACTGATGAACAGAACTGATGTATGGTGATGGCGGTTTGTTGTACAATCTGCATATTTGATTTAGGATGTACACATATTACACTAAGTGACAGTTTTGTTCATCGTATTGGTACCAAAATCCCCCTTTTAGTGAAAAACTATTCCATAAAGTTAATCACTAGTACATATTTAACAGCTGCCATGTTGGTAATGATGCAAAGACTAAGAAAAGACAGTGGTTTGCCAGTTAGTTCCAGACTGACTAATGTAGGTGAAGAGAAAAAACATTATACCAGTATTTCTATACTTGTATTGTTATATACTAGATTTGGCATTTTGTATAGAAATTTACCTTTAGTTGGTATATAATTACACCCTTACAGAAAATTAACCATTACTTTCTATTGGATGGTTGACAGATGACACAAGATGGATGCAAATTCTTATGATAAGCTCACTTGGCGATACAGCCAGGCAATCTAAGTATGTACTGGCAGCATACTTAATGTGGATGATACAACTATATCCTGATGAGTCCATACATTCAGTTACATTTTTAGTAACATATATACTCGTTTAAAAATCAAGTCAAAAATCAAACTGCACAGACCCAGATCTGTTGTCACATAATGCATCTGCAGATCTGGGTCTCTGCAGTTTGTTAGAAGTAATCCAGGGAACAAACAACATATATACCCTGGCCTGCAAGCACATTATCCTACTGCAGATCAGGATCTATGACTCAGCACATACGGTTTATTCTGGCTTGGGTATTTTTACACTGACCCAAAGATACCACACAGTCTTTTGCCAAAAATAATTATGCATGAATCTGCATTAAGTGATAGTCAGGCCTGAAGCCAAATTGTTGCCCTTTTAATATAGCTAAGTGGAATGTGTTGCTTCTCAAAGTCACTTACAATCAAGACAATAATAGTCTTTACAAGTTGCCTACAATTTAGATATGTAGTGATGATACCCCTAAAATGCCATTGATGCAAAGATTTCAGTTACAGGAGCCATATTTAGAAAGAAGTCAATGATGTTAATGCATACTGTATATCAATCATAACATTTACTCAATGAATTTTCTTGAATTAAGTCAATTAAATGCTAAATTTGTAATAAATTGGCAATTACTAATTTAGTTGATTTGATTGCTGTTTTAACTGTTTTTCATTGTTTTAACTGTTTTTCACTCTTTCTCAAAATCTTCTTATTAATATTTTAAAACCACAATGCAGATTTTTAAAACTACACCAAGTTTGAAATTTTCTTTCCCTTCTTTGCAACATGTGTATCAAAACTGACAAAAATGCCCATTTCCATACAGAGACAGTCCAACATCTAAAACTGACCAGCAATGGGGACAAGCCATTCATTCATGAGCTGGTCCAGCAGTACAATATGCATCTGCAGTACTGAGGTTATGTCAAAGGTAAGAGGTCAAGCAGAAATATATACAGCCCTGCACCTAAAACTGACCAAAACAGGTAGAAGCAAACCATTCACCAACTGGTCAAGCACTAAAAACAAAAAAATTAATTCACTGAATACCCTGGTATGTATTTTTTTCTTGTATGATTATTCTTAAAGTATTCACAAATGCTGGTTAATGTAAAAAAAAAAAAAAAAAAACAATTTCAGAACTGTGCATTTCACTACAAGGCACTTTAATCAAATTACCATAATACTAAATAACCCATGTGCATGATGAACTGTAAAATAACAAATCATACCAATTAACCACAAGTGATTATAATGTAATTTCTAAACTTTATAATTTAATTAACCCATTCTCCTTTGAGATAGAACATGTCACCTCACTTTAGAGTCAAGGATTTTCTAAACCACAAATAGTGGAGTAGTATAGAGAGAATACAAGGATTTCCATCTTACCTCCCCATTTTTAAAAGATGAATTCACCTGTTATGAATCAGGAAGCACTTGCATACTTTACTGACCATTGCAATTGGTTGATAATATCAATATTAATAAGTTGCTTGTGAAATGTTGATTTAACAAAGTTTAACAAAGGGTGCAAATGCGTACCACTTTTGAGTCCAAATGCAAACTGCACATAGTGATAAGCAGATCTGGGTCTGTGCAGTTTCTTGGGGCAATCAGCAAACAATATGCTGGCACATTATGCTAGTGCAGATGATCAGCAACATTGCTGTCTGCAGTTTGACTAAACTTAGAAGCAAGTATAAATGGTAAAGACAACAATTAAGAAAACTTTTGAAATAAAAATGGTTGCTGTTTTTAAATTTCTGTGTCAAAGTATGTTAATATAAATATTTATAAGACTTTCATTTGAAGCTTACACAATTTTTTTCTTCAAATAAATATTGAAGCGAGAACCAGGACCCACCCCCCACATATAAAATCTAATAAGGGTAGGATAAAATGGTATTGAAATAAAAGAAAACTTTATCAGTGGGTCTGATATCACTCACCTGGATTAAATAACTGCTGACTATATCACTATACAGGCCTATGTTTTTTTTGACCAATATGATCTGATAAAAATTCTTTCCAAAGGCATCCATATTATGTATAATACCTTTTTCAAATTCATCCAAGATCATGATCATAGAAACCATGTTTTGTCGTAACTGGATCAGAAATATAGTCTCTAGACAGATAACAGCTTATCTCATTTTTAGGACAATGAGAGTGAATTATTTTTTTTTTGAATTTTAAATGTAGCTATAACAATTTTCCTGTCTTATTACTATTATATCTGCAGTGTGACAGTTTACAGTGATGTCTAACACTGGGGTATCATTCTAGAAGCAGTGTGGCAGTTTATAGTGATGTCTAGCACTGGGGCATCATGCTGCAGTGTGGCAGTTTATAGTGATGTCTAGCACTGGGGCATCATTCAGCAGTGTGGCAGTTTATAGTGATGTCTAGCACTGGGGCATCATGCTGCAGTGTGGCAGTTTATAGTGATGTCTAGCACTGGGGCATCATTCAGAAGACAGGCAGTTTATAGTGATGTCTAGCACTGGGGCATCATGCAGTGTGGCAGTTTATAGTGATGTCTAACACTGGGGCATCATTCAGCAGTGTGGCAGTTTATAGTGATGTCTAGCACTGGGGCATCATTCAGCAGTGGGGCAGTTTATAGTGGTGTCTAGCACTGGGGCATCATGCTGCAGTGTGGCAGTTTATAGTGATGTCTAGCACTGGGGCATCATTCAGCAGTGTGGCAGTTTATAGTGATGTCTAGCACTGGGGCATCATGCTGCAGTGTGGCAGTTTATAGTGATGTCTAGCACTGGGGCATCATTCAGAAGACAGGCAGTTTATAGTGATGTCTAGCACTGGGGCATCATGCAGTGTGGCAGTTTATAGTGATGTCTAACACTGGGGCATCATTCAGCAGTGTGGCAGTTTATAGTGATGTCTAGCACTGGGGCATCATTCAGCAGTGGGGCAGTTTATAGTGGTGTCTAGCACTGGGGCATCATGCTGCAGTGTGGCAGTTTATAGTGATGTCTAGCACTGGGGCATCATTCAGCAGTGTGGCAGTTTATAGTGATGTCTAGCACTGGGGCATCATGCTGCAGTGTGGCAGTTTATAGTGATATCTAGCACTAGGGCATCATTCAGCAGTGTGGCAGTTTATAGTGATGTCTAGCACTGGGGCATCATGCTGCAGTGTGGCAGTTGATAGTGATGTCTAGCACTGGGGCATCATTCAGCAGTGTGGCAGTTTATAGTGGTCTAGCACTGGGGCATCATGTTGCAGTGTGGCAGTTTATAGTGATGTCTAGCACTGGGGCATCATGCAGTGTGGCAGTTTATAGTGATGTCTAACACTGGGGCATCATTCAGCAGTGTGGCAGTTTATAGTGATGTCTAGCACTGGGGCATCATTCAGCAGTGGGGCAGTTTATAGTGGTGTCTAGCACTGGGGCATCATGCTGCAGTGTGGCAGTTTATAGTGATGTCTAGCACTGGGGCATCATTCAGCAGACATGGTCTCATCATAGCAAGTCTACTGTCCAAGTCAATAAAATCATTCATTTGGAGAGTACACATAACAATATTTTCAATATATGACTTTCCATTCAAGAGAAGTATTAATGGCAAAATTTTCAACATGCCACAGCAGCAATACTGGATGTCGGATTAAATACTATGTTCTTTTAAAACCAACTGAACATTATAAGAAATCCTCTGGTGAAAACCCCATATCATTATATGTAAAAAGAAAATTAAAGAACCTCAGAAAAGGACATTTCATTCACAAGGCGATTTGACCAATCATTTCTCACCTAGAGTGTTATTTTTACCTTTATTCAATATCATTTTTAAGAGATTTTAATCTCATAGCTAAGTTAAGTTGTCTGTTCCATGAACGTCATCCATAAACATAGGCCTTTAACGATGGTGTATCCCAAAGAGCCCCCACTCATTAGAACTGACTTTGTCGGGTCTTAAGGAACCAAGATAGCACTTCTTTAAATGACTTTGTAGAAATCCAACTCATTTAAGGTCTCATTATTACGAGCAACATCATAAATAAAAAAAAAGATCTGAAGTTGATTGTAATGGGCCATAACTTTGTCCAAAATGAAATACAAGTGACAAAATGATGAAAGACATATCTAAGTCTAGGACAAAATGTTCTGATCAAACTGCACCAGAATATGTTCAAATGCTCTTGGGCGTTGTAGTTACAAACAACTAAAAATTTGAAGTCAATTGACAAGGACCAAAATACTGTCCAAAATAGAGTAGTTGAAACAAACCCTAAAAAGCACCATCTAGTTCTATGAGACAATGTTCTTACCATATTCCATGCTTCTTGAGCTTTCAACATTCCAAACTTTAATGTGAAGACAAAAATCTGCTCGCAGTTCTTCTATGTCAAGGGATGTTGTATGACTGATATCACTAAGGTGTTCCAGTGTATGCAAAATATAAATGCCTACCCCCCCTGCATTTTATAAACTCCATTCAATTGTTCTAAAATTTAGTTTTGCTGGGGTCTGCCCACTTTGCAGAATCACATTTGTAAAATATTTTGACTATTGAGATAATATTTTGCATTTTATTTATGGAGTGAAATTTGATTTCACTGAAACATTGCTGTTTATCATGAATTTGCCAACAATCTTTAATAAAGTTGGCCAAAATCAAATAAAATTCTCATTCAAAGCATTGATGTGTAGTAATTTGTTCTTCAACATGCATCTCTTGGATTGAACCAACCTTCAAACTGGATTCTTTACATTACCAATGCAAATTGGCCTAATGGCTCTGTGACAGAAAACCTTCAAAGGCTTTACCCTGGCTGTTCTCAGCTAATTAAAGTAATCAGTGAAATGGTGGATGGTTATAAAACAACCAACTTAATTGAATCTATGATAATTTACTGTTATAACTACCCTGATGTTAGTTGGATCCAGGTAGTACTGTTTTTTCTTGTTTATACAGACAACATGATGGGGAAATATACAGTATGGTAAAAATATACATTAATCTTTTCTTAGATTACTGAAAATATTGTTTTCCAAAACATGATCTTAACAGGGGCATTTGCATAAAAATGTTATTTGTGTGAAATGACATGTTTAAGGCATGTATGCAAAAGGACAATAAAGTCCCAATTATATAGTCCCAACCAACGGATGCTGCTTATAGGACAGGATTTCTGAATTTACCTAATCCTAATATAAAGAGGATATGATGAAAAGAAAATTATTTAATGTTGAAATTTGTTTTTTTATTTGGTGGTTTAAGCACCACTCTTTCATCACATGATAGGCAATGCATGGCAGCCAGTATACATGTGGAAGAAAACTTGTGAAGAAAAAATTACCTACTGGAAGCTAATGGTCATCTTTTTCACATACTCATACTGGCCAATCTATCACTCAAACCTATGGGTACAAATACAAAAAAGTGAGTGATTTGAAAAGTCAAGTGCCTTAAAACATGCAGAAGGAATCAAACATGCATTGATGTAGTGTAATGGATTTGTTCTATTGCTTCCGGTTTTACTTTAGAATTATCAACAGCACTGGATTTCACTTAATGTGGACAAAATTATAAGGAAAACAATGTGCCTTGGGATAATTCCCAAAACAAATCAGCCAATGAAATAAAGCCCATAACAAAAAATACAAAAAAAAATTTGCATTAGACTAGAAACTCGAAACATGATTAATGACTAATGGGACCTTAATAAGCAAAGTGGATGTTAGGGTAACTGCATTATAAAGACACTTTGCACTATCTGTTGTCTTTATCATGCCAAAGATTTGCATACATCGTGGCATATGTCCCGATAGGAAAACTATGCATGTGACAGGGTAAAAAAATATCCACATTTTTCGTAAACTAGTATTTAGTTATGCAGAGCCAGTATGTCAAGCTGTTTGCATCAAGTGGCAATTGACACTTGTGACTCTATAGTTCATTTTACACACAAAATTCTTGCATATATTATAGACAATGTGCTTATTGACATGTTAGGTTACTGATATGAATGTAATGATTGATGGGTATTCCAGTACACATGTCACATAAAGTAAACAGTAAGCTGTTACACAATGTAGTATCCTGGGGATCCATAGCCTTGTAAAAATGATAATAGAACACAAAGTTAACTGTAACAAAATGATATCAACAAGCAGATAACAAGGCAAACCTTGTTGACACAGTATAGACTACATGAGATATGCATGCATATTAAATTTCATAGCTCCTTTCTAACTTGAGCACAATTTTCATGACATACTGAAAATACAGAAAGCATACTAAATATAAACAGCAGCACACTACATCTAACATTTTTTTTTAGTTCAGCCTTAACTACCTTTAATGGTAGGATAGTAGTTTTTGGATTTTGTTACTGAGTTACTGATCAAGGTCAAAATCTTCTAGCCACCCACCATGGGTTTCTCCTCATAAAACATGTTTGGCCGTAACTGTGTAACTAGTGTTTACAAAAAGTTAATTCCCCCTTTCATGCTACAGTTCTTACAGCCATAGGGTGTATATTTTCAAAGACTTTTAAAGCACTTCTGATGGCTCTCTTTAAGTATTTTGTCCAGTAGAAATTTTTCCTTCTCTATGTGTTACTTTGTGTGTTGGGTGTTATTTTCCCATAAATTTTACACCATTTTATTTTTTAATTTAATCATTTTGGACAATAAGTAAAGAATAAAAATTATTAACTTACAGAGCAATATATTTGACTGAGTTTTAACATCTTGTATTCAATCAGATACTGATCATTTAAATCAATGTTTCTGGGGGCAAAACTTAACGAGATTTCAAGGCAACCCCTCAAATTCAAGGTTGTATTGAACTATATACACCACTCATTTGATAACTCATGCACAACAGGGGTCAACAAACACAGACTGAACTATAAGTGAAGGCTCGAGTTACAAAGGGAACTCTGAAAGTTGATATAATTTGCTTAGACATCAAGAAAACAGCAGAGGAAGGGTTTGGTTCGGGTTTAGGAAATTGGGCTGTTTAATTAATGAATCTCATTTTACAATCATGGTGATAATAATTTTTAAAAACGCATTTTTCTAATGAAGTTGTTCACATTTCTGTTTAAATAACATTTATTTTCAAAATCTCCAACATGTGAAAGATCATCCCAATCTGTTTTAACAACCATCATGTGTACATGAAAATATCTGTGAATTACATCACTGCTTTTTGTTTTCTTGAGGAGTCTGGTTCCCAGAGTGGTATATAATAGTATCCTGTCAAATCCAGAGTCAAAAGAGTGGGCAACTAGACTAACAGTCGATACACTACCAAACAGATTCCTTTTTTCAAAAACAAGTGGAATTTATTTTGTGAGACAATTGTCTATGTCGAATCTCAATTTTTGTATTGTTTAATTAGTATATTTCATTGGAAGTAATAATGAAACTTTTTATTATCCTTAAGGATAACTCTAAGTGCCAGTTCAAGAATTTGGTGAAACTCGCTTGCCCACTATTGTCTGTCTGTATCGTTGAAAACAAGCTCTTTATTTTATGAAGTATTCACTTCGCTTGGTTGCCTTACTATCTTTGATCAGTTACCAGAAAGTCGGTTAATTTAAGGTAGTTTTTGTTACATACATAATAACATTTATAACAATGATCAAATGAAGTGAGTTAATCTGACATACGACCAGGGCCACTAGATTTTAAGTTTGTAAGATTTTCATGCCTTTTAACTTTTCTTTTATTCTTGCTCCTTTATTTGATTCAAATGATTTGTTGTTGTTGGGCTTAACGCCATTTTTCAGCACACGATAGGCTATTCATGGCGGCCAGTATCAATGGTGGAGGAAGAAACCGGGAAATCACCGGAAAGAACCACGACCCACGAGAAGCTACTGGCAAGCTTTCTCACATATCTACATTAGCCGAATCCTAGACTCGAACACATGCAGACAGAGGTGAGATGGCAGTGATCCGTAACGGACAGCGCTTTAGACCACTCGGCCACTCGGGGCCCCTTGATTCAAATGAGAATATTAACATGATAACACAAACCAGATCAGCTTTTAATTCAGTGCAACAATACAAATAGTTTTGCATGCCTGTTATCAAAACACAGTCAGCACCTACTAATGTTCAGAGAAATGCTCACGGACATAGCTGCTTGATTGACATTTTATGTTAATTACAAGAGTACACATTGCATTAATGATGATTACACTTAAAAAAACCCTAAAAGATAGAAGTAAAACATAAATTTCAACTGATAAAAAATTATTTAATTTGTATTTATTAAAGAACTGCCTCCACTTGCCATGACATTTTCATTGATCTAAATTTATTTGCATATCATTAAATGAGGTGTACAACAGTCTGGAAAGAAAAAGTTAATTTGATAATACAAAATGTTGATTAGAATTTCATGTTTTA
This sequence comes from Potamilus streckersoni, assembly GCA_016746295.1. NCBI lineage: Eukaryota > Metazoa > Mollusca > Bivalvia > Unionida > Unionidae > Potamilus > Potamilus streckersoni. The sequence goes on along the minus strand of JAEAOA010001383.1, from coordinate 4,130,499 downwards.
TCTACCATTTTGACATTAAAATGAGCGATATATAAAATTTTCCATTACTAATTTTACTCGCGACTTACTTTTTGTTCAATAAATAGGGATCAATGTTTTGGGTATTTTCTGGTTTAGAAAATGGGATCTACACCTGACCCCAGATTATAAGCAGGTTTGCAAGTTATCAGGGCGAGATTTATTGAGGAAGTGGTATATGTACACATACACATACACACACACACATGCCAAGCCCTGGCAAGGAAAAAGTGTAATCCAAATGGACAAAAAGAGTTATCTGAGCTGAAAAAGAGTAATCCACATATAACATAATAAAATTCAATTCACATCAATTACTGCTTCAAGTTTTCAGATATAGCACTTTGAGCTTCAAAAAGCAGAAGACTCATATAACATTTCAAAATACTTAATACCAGCTGAGACTATGAATGTTTTGCACATTAGCAGACCAACAAGTGCTGGGTTCTGTAATCTGAATTTTTGCTAACAATTCAACATGTCAAAATACTTTGTACAAGCTGAGACAGTGAATGTTTTTTTTTTTTACAAAGTAGAGCACTAAGTGCTGGATTACGGAGCCTGGATCTGTTTTTTTTTTTTGTTAACAATACTGTACAATCTCTCAGTCAGCATCATAACAATAAAGAACCAATATTCCTTTCATAACCTGACAAAGAAGAGGAAATTTATATCTTCCAGTTATTGGGTCTTTTAGTTGCGAAATAATGTACCATTGCACATCAACTCTGCATGAAGTACATTGTCAGGTAGAATGCCAACCTGATACTTTAGTAGTTCTCCTAATTTATAAGCAGCCTTTCCTTCTGCAGCATATGTCATATGACTTGGACAACCTGATATTTACAATGATGGGAGATATTATTCAAAATATAAAATGCAACTCCTTTATGAATTTAAGTCCTCACTCATGCATTATCAGCTGAAAACCATAGACAGTTCTGAGAATTTATGTTTATTCAAAGTATTATCAAACAATTAGAAAATGTTTTATCCAATGGAATCTGCTTTTAATTCTGGTAATGAAAGAAGACCACTGCCAAGTCTCTTACACCGACTGGGTACAACTTTTTGTCATCGTAATCACTGCTCCTGTCTGTTGCAATAATAAAGGGCCCAATTTTCATGGCTTCTGCAATTTAAAGTGATGTACATTCCGCTAAACACCTAACAATATTAGATGATTTTGTTCTTGCACATGCATATTTACTGCAAATTAGGCATCAGGAAGCGTCCATTTGAATAAATTAACATTTTCCAGATCAGAACTATAGTGGTCAAATTGGGGGTCAGCTCGGCACCATTTTCATGTACAAGACATCCTAAAAAGACATTTTGCGATATCCATTCAGGACAACAGAATTCTTAATCTAACCATATCAGACACCAGACAGCACTATTTTCATTTTCAACCATCCAAACCTGATAAGAAGTTTTCTGGTGAAAAATCAATATGACTTTCTGTTCATAGAGAGCAGTGATAATACAATTTTTCAAGATGGCTGCCATGGTGGCCATAATGGATATTAGCACCATTGTTTATTTAGGACCAAGCAGATATCATAAGAAATCTGTTAATGAAAACCACATGTTGATATGACCATCCATTCAGAAGTAGTAGTGATAACATGGCAGCCATCCTGAATATCTTAACAGCACATTCTCATTCAGAACAAATGTGCATTGATCTTTTATTGCCTGATATGAACTGGAAAGCTTAACTGAAAGGTTTCATTTTTGAGGCAATAGATCAGACCTGTACCCTTGTGCCCTGTCTCACCAGTCACAAGGCCTTGTTTGGGAATGCTGGGTGATGATATACACCGGCTGTCAAAAACTCTGGTTAACAATCTCTCAGCAAATCCAAAGCAGTATAAGACAGGCTCAAATTCCTCATATACAAATCCAATAATTATTACAGAGATGTAGGATGAACTAAGCAGTAATTGATTGCCCTTTCTGAGAAACCTTTTCGATAAAAAGGTTTAATTGGAGCACCAATATACTTACAACAAAAGATGGTTTTGGGTGAAAGCTCATCACCCTGTATTCTGATAATTTTTATTTCATAATTAATAGCCCTTAAACTTCTCACCAGGTACTGAAGACAGTCCCATTAAACCAAGAACACTTTATACAATGATGTAAGTAATGCAATTGTACTCACTATTGTTTTCACATTTTGAGCATTAATAAAAGGGGAGGGGAATAACTTAAAATTTCTACAAAAAAAGCTGCAACTGTAAGATATGAATACAATTCAACAAGTATTTTTGGTACAAAATATGGCACTGCATGTATGGTGCAAATACCATGTAAGACTTAACAGCTCTGAAAAATGAAGATCAAAACTTTGAAAATATGAAAATCTAATGAAAATCTTACAATCTGGAAAAACACATCACAGATGTTACAGGTATAACGACTCCTTCTCTAAGTGCCAGCACAGTCCATGCACATATGTGGTAGGTACATAAAGGATGGATGGACAATGTAATAAACAAATTTATCAGCCTGTTTACAACCATTTACATCTTTAAAAGAAACAACTGTAAAATCCTTTGAATGGCATTTTAATCAACAGATACATGATTTAAAAATCAGGTGTAAGACAATGAGGCAATCAAAGACAACTCAGAATTTCACTCATTACTCAAATTATTCCAATATGGTTCATCATAGGATCCTCCACCAAAATATAATGGCCAACATGTATAGAAAATCAAGTGCTCAAAAATGGGGTCAAACCAAATACAAGGTCCAAGAATTTTCTGGCAGACAAAATATCTTCCTTTCTTAACATTAATTTCTAACACATGGTTTGTAAGAATCAAACTGAGTGTGCTGCTTTAAGTGTCATTTTCACACTCTTTCCTAATCACCTCTCTTTTTGTTTTCTTAATGTTGATGCATGGTTCTGAGAAATGAACTGACCAAATTATTACTAAAACTCGGCAAAAATAAATACACTAGAAATCAGGACTTAAATTTGGTTTAGTGTTTTATGGCACAGTAATACAAGTAAACTACTTAGTGCTGAGGCAACTGGAGTAAAGTGTCATGTGACACACCACTTGTAGCTGACCCAAGTTTATCAGATGGTAGGATTCGAACATGCACCATTCTAGATAAAGTCATCCATGTTAACCAACGAGCCACAGTGGATTTTGCCTCAATAAGTTGACTAGAGCCTGCATTTGATCTGTATTACAGTCTCAAGCCCACAAATAGTAAAACAGGATAAAAGGTTTTAAAAATATTTAACAAAATTAATCCCATTTTAAATTTTTTAAAAATCTGTTAATCTTCCACAGACAAATTAAATTGTATCTTACCCTCTCATCTGAATCTGTGTTCTTATCTTCTTTCTTTTCCTCTTCTTTGCTTTCTGTGTTTTTATCATTCTCATCTGCCACCTTGGAAAGAAAGATTTTATTAAATTTATTAGTTAAGTACTGAGTCTGTTAAATTTCATCCAGTGTTATTCAGTCAACTTTGTGATATTTTTTGTTTGGAAGTAACATTTCTACAGTAGTTGCCCAAGACAATTAATCTATTTGTTCAATTAACATTTTCTAAATGCTTATTTCATCAGATTTGTGAATGCACCACCATCAACAATTAATTTAAAATGTGCATTTTTTCAAGCTGTTTTGTCCCTATCATTAGCAATAATACAAAACCTTGAAAATATTTTACATTTTTTTTCATTTGCGATGTTCCATAGGTACCTTTTAAATTATGTTACACTTCTGTTGATTTGTAATCTCCATAGCTGACACTGAAAATCATTAAAATAAGTTTTCCTGGCAAGGTAGTTAGGATACACAGAGATTCTTCTTTATACATGATGAATTACATTGTTCTTCATATTTTTTATTTCTTTTGTCAAAACAACAAGGTAAATTGTCTCCTTATTCACAGAGGTCTCTGTGTTGTCTCTCAATAACTTAAAGTTTTAACTTATCCAAAAAGTAAGATTTCACAGAGAATCTGTAGAAAAACTCTTTCATATTTAGTTTTAAAACAATTAGTTACACCTCAGTACAATAAATGCTATCTGATATAAATGAATGTTTAGTCCTAAAAGCAAAACTACATTTATCTTTGCACAAATGTGTGCTGCATTGCAGTTGAAGTAAAAGTTAACAGATTTAAAAATTTATGATAAAAGAAACTGAGATATGCAAATAAAACTGGACTGTGAACAAATACCTAAGATGCCAATCAAACTTCATTGATTCTACATATGTTGCTTTAGTGCAATCCTTTAGTTTTCACCTAATAATGTTAAAATTGTATTTAAAAATTAATGTTTTAGCACAGTGTTTCTCAGAAAAAAAATTATTTGACCACAATAACATTAGGGAATAAGTGGCTATCATTTCTAAGCTGAAAATTTTGTCCTTCTGGTCTATACGCCTTTGATGATCTTCACACAAAGGGACAAAACCTTTACCTATACATTGCCTATATCACCACTTGGTGGCTACCTGTGAATGATGTTTACCAGTTTAACCTGTGTTGGAGGGATAAATAATAATAATAATGTCATTGGAAATGTATTCCCCGAGACATAATTTTGCCATTTAAAAAAAAATCACTTCTTCATCAAATACACTTTGTGATCACAATAATCAAGACTCAAAATTGTTGCTATGTACAGTGACGTTCTTGATAAAGGCTGGAACTTATCTAAGTGGAGTCAAGTCAAAGCCCATTAATGTTTCTATTAGTGGTCTGGGCTTATTTATGTCAAAACTGGCCGTTAAGTATGATAGGTGCTTTATTGTCCTTGCACTAATATCTGAAATACCATTATCTCTCTCAAGTTTTTAAAACGGAGTGCAGAATTTTCCTGGGGAAATTTATTGCTAGATCAAGTTGATAAATTACCCGAGAGATGTCTTTCCGGAGAAGAGCTATAAGAATCATTTTAAGTTGTAAGCTTTCATTTTCTTGGCACCACATTAGGTAGGTGGGTGCATGTATCCACCAAACACTGTCCCCACTGACTGAGAAAATATCACAGTGCAGGTTTCTAAATCCAGGTTTTGAGAGATGAAGCTGGGCAGTTTGTGGTGCCACTTCAGCACAGAAAGGTCAATTGAGGGCCCAACAGGTACAAATCTGCATAAGACAGATGGATGAACAGACCACATAGCCTGTTAGAGTCTAGAATCTTGACATTCAGCCAGTCATGAACGTGTCTAATCAAAATTAATCTCAATCTGGAAGCCCTACCCCTACCTTGAAATGTAGGCCGAATCTTGCTGCCATGTTGATTATTTATGAAATAAAAAGAATTCAGCATTAACATTTTCAAAAGGCTAGTAGGTTGATCTGGAATACTTTGGACTACGGTTGTCACTGACCGTGGTGAAGTAGGGTAACAGATAAGCCCTTCCCTTCTCCTAAATGTACCAATTGGTGTCTGTACAAACCATGATTACCAACTGGGGGTTCCCCAAGAAATATCAGTCATAAGCCTTAGACTGCCTTTGCAGAAGTTCAGGAATTTTATTCTCTCTGCTGAAATCAGGGCAATGATCTAGATGGCTTGAAAAAGAGTACAAAAATGTCAGGAGAGACATCTGCAATGCAGGAATGAAAAGGCAGCCCCAAAAAAGCAAATCTGCTACCTCACTATGTAATCTGCAACAACTCTCCCGGTTAAATCAAATCCCTGTTTATAATCAAAGCTGCAAGCTCAATAATCCATGCCACATGCACAGAAACGAGATGAGCATAGTTGAGATTGGTCAAAAGTTCCATGAACAAAATGCTGGATTAGGTCAGAGCTGACATCCTCCAATTTACTACAAAACTGTTGAGACAAAAGGAAAGAAGCATGTTCTTGCTCTTCGCCAAAGATGAACTTACCATGCATTTTTGAAGGATGTTATCAAATACACCTCTCCCTCAATAATTTGCACACAAACAGAGCAAAAAAAAAGGACTATAAGTGAGGCTATCAAGTTTTTGAGAGACCTCAACACAAGTAAGGGGATACCATTCCTAATTGACACTGAGAAAACTACACAGGTTGGGACTCAGTAAAAAGGTTGTTTGATGGCTGAATACTCCTTTTAAAATTGTATTGGGAATAAATGTCAAAATTAAGTGGAATACTTTGTTGTATAAATTACCTTTAGTTTGAAGATCAATAATATAACATTACAGGTTTCAACAACCATCATGTGTACACAGAAACACTGTATATTACATAGCTCTGTTTTTCCTGTTGTTGATTCACAACTAAAAAAGAACCTATTTTTTTAATAAAAAAATTGGGACATTTATTTTTGCAAGATAACTGTCAATGTCAAAACTCATTTTTTTAAAAAAATTGTTTTATTTATGATGTGATTTCATTGCAAGTATTAAAGAAACTTCTTCATCACTGATATAATCTCTGACTGCCAATCCAGGAATTTTATAATTATATCTTAATGATGAACCATTTCTGTGACACAAAGCTTTTTTTTATCAAGTCCTCATTTCACTTAGTGCTCATTTCACTTAGTGCTAACTTCACTTAGTGCTCATTTCACTTAGTACTAAGTTCACTTAGTACTTATTTCACTTAGTGCTCATTTGACTTAGTGCTCATTTCAGATAGTACTCATTTCACTTAGTCATTTAATTTAGTGCTCATTACACTTAGTCCTCATTTCACTTGGTGATCATTTCACTTGGTGCTCATTTCACTCAGTGCTCATTTCACTTAGTACTCAGTTCACTTAGTGGACTTGCTCATTTTGATCACATTGGTGAATGAGTAGGAAAATTTAAAGTAGTTTTATTTTACTTACAAAATAATATTTAGAAGAGTGGTCAAGATAGCTACTGAATTAAGCTGACCTCACACATGACTGTGATTGCTAGCTCTTACACATATAGGATTTGCTTGCCATTTAACTTTTTCTTTTACTCCACCCTATTTATTTTATTTCAAACCAAAGACATAAATAATGGGATGATGCACAGCAAATTGTGTGTAACACTACAGTAAATTCTTCTGTATTTTAAAACATGGTGGGAATTCACAGAAATGCACAAGCACATAAGCTGTGATAAAAGAGTTACATTTTTCTCATTTGAATACAAAACATATCATGATTATACTACAACTGAATTAAAGGACAGGACTAAACATGAATTTCACTTGACAAAATTATTTAATTAGCATGTATTTACTAAGAATCTTATATGTTGTTTTGATTATCAATGGGTTATTGTTAAGATTGAATATGAGAGTGGAGTTGGTAAATAGTTCCTCGGAATCTAAACCAAAGGAATTTGCATGAAGCTTGGAGGAAAGGGACATGAAAATATTCATTTGTTATATTCACACAGATTGCAAATTCACCCTGTTTGCCAGAAAGCCTGACTGACTTTCCCATTTCCATTTTGAATTTTGGCAAGGCTTTGCTCTAATTGAACCTGCTGAGACCTATGACTGGCCTTAGTGACCTGTTGGTACTGGGCTCTAATTGAACCTGCTGAGACCTATGACTGGCCTTAGTGTCCTGTTGGTACTGGGCTCTAATTGAACCTGCTGAGACCTATGACTGGCCTTAGTGTCCTGTTGGTACTGGGCTCTAATTGAACCTGCTGAGACCTATGACTGGCCTTAGTGTCCTGTTGGTACTGGGCTCTAATTGAACCTGCTGAGACCTATGACTGGCCTTAGTGTCCTGTTGGTACTGGGCTCTAATTGAACCTGCTGAGACCTATGACTGGCCTTAGTGTCCTGTTGGTACTGGGCTCTAATTGAACCTGCTGAGACCTATGACTGGCCATAGTGTCCTGTTGGTACTGGGCTCTAATTGAATCTGCTGAGACCTATGACTGGCCTTAGTGTCCTGTTGGTACTGGGCTCTAAACAAGCCTGACAAAATCCACAGCGATTTTGACTTTCAACCTCTCTCCACAGCTTTCTGGTCAAGTTGGTCTCTCCTTCTGCAAAACTTCCACCATTTCTGGATCATGTGCAATGTCCATCATAGAAGGGAATGATACAATATGGAAGGGGCTAAATAAAAAATCTAAAGCCATTTTGAAACAACTTGGCCTGCCCATTTGGTTTGCGGAAAATGGTCAATCTAATCATGCCAAAAATGAATGGATCTGGTGACAACAGGCACTCTTTTTTCAAACTGCCTCTGGAACTACAGGGCCTGCTGCAACTTGAAATTAGCTGAGGTTAAATCTGTTGCTGCCATTAAGTGTTAATCCTAATCTCCTTTTGCCATGAATCATCTCTCTGTTGCAGATGAGACTACTGTAGCCTAATTGGTGGCAGAGGTATAAGAAAAGCACAGAAACAGTTACTGTGCAGCAATAGTGCACCAAAGGAGATTAAGTACTGTGCCATTAATCATGTGACTTCATTGAAGATGATTGAGAAAGACATATTGTCTCACTTGGAAGAAGCTGCCAGGGCCATAACTATTGAATGTTGTACTATTAATCACTTGACACAGTGGATTCAAATCCTAACTTTTGGGCAAAGTGGCCACCAAATTCTGCACTAACTTTGAGGTGGCATGAAAAGAACAATAATTAGACAGCAGGAATGACATGTTTACCACTGTAATGTTTCAGGGTTGTTTCATTAAAAGATACATGAGACTCAGGGAAGGCACTAATAAAGTGGGGTACTCACCCATTTGAGGAAATTTTATAATTTTCTTATCATTTTAATATAAACCATGTAAAATCAAAGTACCCTGTCATATATTTTAAACATTGCCATCACTGGGTACCATGTATGTCATCTTTGCTAGCTGAGGTTCCGATACTTGTATCTACACCTTGGCATATCAGAAATTTCTGTGCTTCGGGTCTGTGAATTTCACTGATGTGGCGGCAAACCACTTCATCCAATCAAAATTAAGTTATTCAAATCTGAACACCATTTTTAGGTGATCAAGTCAAGGGGAGCACACAACTTGAATGCACTGATAAACAATTTGCCACTGCTGGTCCATGTTTGCACAAATATTTTTCACTCAAATACACCTGTAATGGCATCCCTCTGGTACATAGTCACACTTTTGATGTTAAACATACAAAGTATCCTTTTTATGTTAATTGCCACCATAGTTTTCGGCTGATGTACAATGCACAGCTATTGGTTATTTGGCATAATACACAAAGGGAGGCAACAAATGAAATCCAATAGATGTTGCTAGGACAAGACATCAACATAGCTGTTCGATCTACGATGGTGTAGATAACCTTGACTAGTAAAGATGCAGGTATGTCTAAATGGAAGTTGGTATCCTATGCATACCAGTACTTGAGGTATTAACAGGACAAGAATAATTCTGGTAACTGGCTCTCCCAATAAAAATACTAGAATTCCAAAGATATGAGCTCTTGATAGGAATTTTTAAAATTGTTACCAATTGTAATAATAAACAGAATGAGTTTATCTACTACATCCATAACCATATAAGCCTTGTAGATGGCCGCAGTGTGCACTCAAGCACTGAAGCTGGAATCTGTACATCTCATGGTGGGATCAGAGTAAACCAACTGAAATGTCTCCACTGTGTGGATTGTCCTCATCAGACATTCCATCCATATAAATTATTCCCAGCAGCATAGACAAGGCCAAAACATCATCCCTATGTACAATACAGTAATTATCCAAAAACAAATGGGACCTATGGTTTAACCAGTAGCTGGTCAGAACTTGTCCAATGACAAGAACCACAAAAAGACAGCGAAATTAGAAAACCATAAGTGTTCATTTATAAAAATAATGAAAGAAAACAATACAAGCACTGTATGCATGAAAACCAACAATGATACAATACTGAGTACAAAACTGATGGCCATTAAAAAATCAGACATTAATAACAACACAAAACTAATGTTGCAATGTAGTAAATACATCAGTCCTTAATACTATATAGATTTCCAGACAGGTTGAAATCAAGCTCATTTTCTTGGATACTGATAGCAACGTGTGAAGTAGTGCATTGGAAAGCTTATACTATCAAAATCAATTGATGGGTAGCCACCTAGCAGTAGGAAGAAAGGGATGATTTAAGAATTACTTTCCCATGTCAACTACATACAAAAGCTTCTGTTTTTCTGGACAGCTGGCTTTGAGAGTTAGTAGAGCTTATTTTCTGATGTTAATGTGATCAGGGAATGTATTCAATGAAGAAACTGCTCCAGCACCTTCAGAATCTAAATATGTCATCTATACACACTAACCAATATACCTACAGTTTCCATTTTTCTCTGCAAAGTGGTTTTTGTTAAATTACACTAAAAAATGTTTTTGAAAATATTTTTTGCTAAACTGAGTGAATAAAATCCAAAACAACCTGGGATTTATGAAAATCTGAGTCACTTCGTCTATGCATGGACATCAAGGAAGGCAATTAAGTAGTTCTAATTTGGTTGTGTGACACAGAAATACAGACTGATTAGCTGTATCAAATGTCAGATCAAGGATACAAGATTAAACAGGTATGTAATAAAACAAGTCCTTTTTAATCTTACTGTGCCAGTTAGTGAGTTGATGCCTGTTGACCGCCGCTCTTTTCGCGCCCGTCTTGCCCTCAAGGCAGTGGATTCCCGCCTCTCTTCTTTCTCTGATTTTTCTGGAAGAGAAATTAGAAAAATACTGATAATATAATGTGTTTATAAGTAATGATTATTCCATAAAAATATACATGGGACCAGGGAATGGTAGTTTTAAAAACATAGATGCGAAAGTAGTTAATCTCCAAAATTACTTCTGTTTCTGGAGGTTTATCATATAAAATCACATCCATGGGTGATTGAAATGAATGGCTGGCGAGTTTTACCTAAACGTGCAAGCAAAATGTGTTAAGAAATATTTCCACTCTGAAATTATGTCATCAAATGAAAATATTTAGTGCTGCTTTGCAGTGAAGGAATGAACATATATGAATAGACCAAGTTACCTCTCTATCACTGAGTGGACATTTCTAAAATACTTTCTACTAGGTCATGTCATAATGTTCAAATCAGTGGCATAAAATAGACCTTGTTTCTAATCCCTGATCATATGATATAAATGAAATAGTAAACAAACTGGATAAAAATTTAATTTGTTTTTAGTTAGCTTCATTGATATTGTTTGTATGACTGTTTTTGTCAAAAAGTGTAACCTCAGAAATATGTTACTATGAAAAACAGGTGACACATATCAAGGTTCAAGACTAACCTTCCTGCTCATACTGGGTGATATGTTGTTACTAGCAGTCATCAACAGAGTAATAGCTTGTTTGTAAAAAGTCTCAACACTCAGCCTGTATACAGCTGCTTTGTAAAGAGTCTCAACACTCAGCCTGTATACAGCTGCTTTGTAAAGAGTCTCAACACTCAGCCTGTATACAGCTGCTTTGTAAAAAGTCTCAACACTCAGCCTGTATACAGCTGCTTTGTAAAAAGTCTCAACACTCAGCCTGTATACAGCTGCTTTGTAGAAAGTCTCAACACTCAGCCTGTATACAGCTGCTTTGTAAAGAGTCTCAACACTCAGCCTGTATACAGCTGCTTTCTAAAGAGTCTCAACACTCAGCCTGTATACAGCTGCTTTGTAAAAAGTCTCAACACTCAGCCTGTATACAGCTGCTTTGTAAAAAGTCTCAACACTCAGCCTGTATACAGCTGCTTTGTAAAGAGTCTCAACACTCAGCCTGTATACAGCTGCTTTGTAAAAAGTCTCAAAACTCAGCCTGTATAAAGCTGCTTTGTAAAGAGTCTCAACACTCAGCCTGTATACAGCTGCTTTGTAAAGAGTCTCAACACTCAGCCTGTATACAGCTGCTTTGTGTTGATCAATTCTTGTGGATAAATCTGTATTCTCACTCCAGGCTTGACATGTAAAGAACATGTGAAATCTCTGTCAAATGAATCACTTTAGGGTACTGTCCAGTCATTGAAACTAGTCTTGTCATTAATTCAGCTCCTGACAGGTTGCACACAATTTACTTCAGAATTCCACCTCATGGCTTCATTAGCACTGATGTCTGCGTTAATGTGCTATTTTGGTTGACCATAATGATCTAACAGAGTGTCCATGTGATCATTACCAAACACTGATGACTATGTTAATGTGCTATTTTGGTTGACCATAATGATCTAACAGAGTGTCCATGTGATCATTACCAAACATTGATGACTGTGTTAATGTGCTATTTTGGTTGACCATAATGAGCTAACAGCATGTCCATGTGATCATTACCAAACACTGATGACTGTGTTAATGTGCTATTTTGGTTGACCATAATGAGCTAACAGCATGTCCATGTGATCATTACCAAACACTAGCATGTCATTAACATTTGAAGGAAGAGTGTATGGAAGGAGGGGAAGGGTTAGGGCAGTAAGACAAGACAAAAGTGTACTTCACTTTCTTTACATAGTTTGGTAAAATGAATCACTATTTTGCCTGAATCGCCGTAAGATATGAATCCTATATATAACTGCATTTCGGTGACTCTTACAAACAGTGTTAACATCAGGAATTCAGTGCAGTATTTGGGAAAAAAGAATGGCTGTAAATGCAAATTAACAGGCAGAAGATAAACTATATGTAAAGAAAGAAGAAACAAAGTAGAATGAAGATTGAAATAACTCTGTGTACCAAGTTATGGTCTTGCAATACCTGCATTAATATCTGTAAAATGCCAAGGTGTACATGAAGGAACAATTACTTTTCTTCAAATTCAATGAAATTTCAATTAACACCTCTAGTAGTCACTCAATCTGGCAGCCAGGCCTAGATATGCTTTTAACATTTATTCTCATCTTGACCAGATACATAGTTTTAGAACATTGGCATACAAAATGTGCATTAATCAGGTGAAACAAGTCCATTTATTAAATGTTAAGTGCCATGGCAAATAGGGTACTAATTCTAATCCTAAGTTACAAAGCCCAAACGTTATGTTCTGATGTTTAACTTTGAAACATATATGCATATATATGACAAATAATGATCTTTCCAAAAACACTGTATCAAAAGATATCATGTTAGTCAGGGAAATAATAGATATGACAGAAGAACTGATAACGGTTATCAAAACTGGTGTGAAAACCGGACAAAGCACTTTTGAAATCTACCGATTCCATTTCAAAGGGCAAAAAGCCACAAAAGATAATCACACAAACAACAACACAAGAATGCAACTACTATACAATATCCACATTATGTTTGCTGTTTATGGTGCAACATATCATTACTGACCAACTAAAGCAGATGTTTTGAGATCAGTTGTTATCCATTCCTGCTTGGCTAGCACTATAAAGTAGTAACATTCAACATTGTTCAACCTTTTTTTTTGCATTGTTCTTTTCGACAGTAAACACATTTTATTTCATAAGGCCACTAAAAGCCATGGAGGATGGTCCTTAAAGTTACCTACTGTTACTAGTATCTTTATTCTTCATAATTAGGGTTAGGTTTTGCATATTTTGTTCTAAAGATCTGATACTTAGCTGTCACACTGCAACACAATATTGTTAATTTGTTATTTTCAAGATAGCTGCCATGATGGATGTCAAATCTGCATAATTTTAATTTAGGACCAAGCTGACATCATAGGAAATCTTTCAGTGAGAACACCATGTTGATAGGACAATCCAATCAATCTGCATAATTTTAATTTAGGACCAAGCTGACATCATAGGAAATCTTTCAGTGAGAACACCATGTTGATATGATAATCCAATCAATCTGCATAATTTTAATTTAGGACCAAGCTGACATCATAGGAATCTTTCAGTGAGAACACCATGTTGATATGATAATCCAATCAATCTGCATAATTTTAATTTAGGACCAAGCTGACATCATAGGAAATCTTTCAGTGAGAACACCATGTTGATATGACAATCCAATCAATCTGCATAATTTTAATTTAGGACCAAGCTGACATCATAGAAAATCTTTCAGTGAGAACACCATGTTGATATGACAATCCAATCAATCTGCATAATTTTAATTTAGGACCAAGCTGACATCATAGGAAATCTTTCAGTGAGAACACCATGTTGATATGACAATCTATTCTGGTGGCAGGTGATATTTTCATAAACTGGCCCCCATCAAATTTCTTAACTCAAGGCTGTGGTGTGACTTTTTCAGCAATTATTGCCTACTAATTCCATATTTGTGTAATTCAGGCTTGTGTTGTTCTTGAAAATGATGTGAGGCATGTACACCTTCCATAGTTACTGGACTGTATGTAGAAATACCAACAGTTGGCTAGGAATAAGAGCTAGCAGTAGACTTGTGGGTTCAATACATGTATCATATCTCAAAAACAGCTTGGATGGCAACTTTTTTGAACTGCATCAGGCTGTTTAGTACACAATGTTTTGCAAAATTATTGCCTTGGAAAAGGGCTTGTGTTTGCACTGGTATCATCACATGGTGTCAAAAATGACCTCTGGACATGAACAATTCAGTTATAAATTTGGGATTGAGGCACATAACTTATTTTGCTATGAACTGCCACTGACTTCTTGGGTTATGTGAATAATATTCTTGTGCTATAGAGCTATCCAGAAATATGGACCTTTTTGGCCTTGCATATATTTTTTGTATACAAGGCAATGTGTGCTGCTTTTAATTTTTGCATAAAAAACTGTCCCTTGCACCCTCAAGAGGACTAGCAAAACCTAGATTTTCAAGATGGCCACCATATCGTCAATATTGGAGGTGTGATCATTTTATCTATGACTAACTAGACAATGGGATGGATGTATGTGTAAAGTTTTATGGCAATTCTCCGAGTACTTGAACCGGAAAAGTAATAACAAACTTGTGCTAATGGACAGAGAGACAATGAAGGGACAATGGACATTGGATTAGCCCATAAGCTTTTTTGGTCTACAACCAGTAGCGCTAAAAAAACAGGGCTAAACTCCTAATATTTTGATCAGACTCCATTTTGTTCAAGACATAAATCGAATGTGGATATGTGAGAGAGCTTGCCAGTAGCTTCTTGTGGGTCGGTGGTTCTTTCTGGTGATTTCCCGGTTTCTTCCTCCACCAATAATACTGGCCGCCATGTATAGCCTTTCCTGTGCTGAAAAATGGCGTTAAACCCCACAACAACAACAACAAGAAGACATAAATGTTGAATCATGATACAAAAACACCAAATTTCATGAAGATATCAGATATTAAGTAGAAAAAAGTGTGATAAAAAGACAAGCTGACATTGTTATGCCTCCCTCATTTGATAGGGGGTGGGTTATCGCAACAGATAAAACAATCCTATTATTGGTAGCTATATTGAAAATAAGATCTGAAATAATTTTCCTTTCAATCTTCTGAATTCACAGAATCTAGACTTACCTTTCCTAGAGTCATCTTTCGATTCCTCTGGTTCTTCAGGCCGCCGTGGGGTTCGTAAAGAGGTGGAGCGGGTGAGATTGACGATGGGGCCAAGACTAGAGCTAATATCTGTTGGTGCTAATGCATTCCTCTGACTTCGAGGTATATAGGCTGCAAAGACATTAGGAACCTTTATTCAAAAGTCCTGACAAACAACAATATAAAATACACGATGCTGCAAATTCACTGAGACTTTTGGGGAAAGTTTATAAAGAAACAAATTTAAAAAGATTTTAAGGCAAATAGAAACCAAGAAATTAGAGACCAGACAAAGTATTATATTTTACTGTAAACACTTGTGTGCTATCAATGTCCAACTTCAAAAGAAAGAAAACAAACTTGGTTTTCAGTGTTAACATGTTGGCAGATGTATCTAGCATGTTTGTTTTATCTATGATGTGAGGAAACACTGACCCTGATCTGTTTGTTTTATCTGTGATGTGAGGAAACACTGACCCTGATCTGTATGTTTGTTTTATCTGTGATGTGAGGAAACACTGACCCTGATCTGTTTGTTATATCTATGATATGAGGAAACACTGACCCTGATCTGTTTGTTTTATCTGTGATGTGAGGAAACACTGATCTTCATCTGTATGTTTGTTTTATCTGTGATGTGAGGAAACACTGACCCTGATCTGTTTTATCTATGATATGAGAAACACTGACCCTGATCTGTCTGTTTGTTATATCTATGATATGAGGAAACACTGACCCTGATCTGTTTGTTTTATCTATGATATGAGGAAACACTGACCCTGATCTGTATGTTTGTTTTATCTATGATATGAGGAAACACCGACCCTGATCTGATGACACCTGGCGGCATGATAGGATGTGGATCTATGCTGCTCAATGTTGGATAATACACTTTATATAAACATTAGATTTACCTTAAAAACCAATGTACTGGAAATAAACAATATGCTGCACGATCAAAATTGAAAAATAATTGTACATCAATTTCTACACACTGTTTGTCCTTTAAATTATATGTTACAACAAGACACCCAAGTGGGTCTGAGATCAAGGCCCAAGTGTGCCCGTGGTTGCTTACCTCATTACATTAGCCAAAAGCAAGGGCAATTTTTTGGCAAAACATTTTTTGGTCAGTAGAATGATTTCTGTAGAAATTGCTTCTAATTCTGATATGTCATTGCAAGAATTGTTCCAACTTTCAAAGTTGCTATATATTTTTTTTTTAATAGCTTCAGATAATTTTGATGGCACATTAACATTATTTTGCACATTCTGGAAAGCGTCTAAGTTGGGATGCTTCTGTCAAAATCAGTCATATTGTGTTAAAGTCTGTTTGATGTAATGTTGTATAAACATTTTCTACTTGAGTAATAGTGGATCAGCACTATTTTGAAAATGGCAAAAAGCTAGGATGCTTTCCATCAAATTTGTTCATGGTCTGTAATGCATCTTTTAGGTTTTTATAGTATTGTTTTTGGTAATGCCTTCAGCCATATTTGATGACAAATGGCATCATTTGTGTAAAATTAAAAGCCATCTATCTCAGCACACTTTCTGTGAAATATTTTCAAATTCTTTTTTGGAGAAGTCATTCAAAGAACTGTCTATATTTGTTAAAATGGCAGCTGTATTTAATCTTAAATTGGCATCATTTGCATCCATTTGAAAACAAATGCTTTCTGTAAAGTTGTAAAACTGCTGAGAATTTTCTCAGAAAAAGTCCTTTAATTTGATTGAATTCTTAGTAATAGTGGCCATATCTGATGGCATTCTAGCCTCATAACTCGTACAAATTTACAAGGCCTTTATGCCAGGACATGGTCCATGCAGTCCAAGAGTTGTCTTTGATGGACTTTTCAAACATTTTTTAAGGATTAACAAACATTTTCAAGTAGTGTTTTATTATGGAAACTGAAATTTTCTGTACATTACTTTATTATTGCAAAAATCAGTACATAAAAAGAAAAGAACATTTGACTATGTGATAATTTTTAATGTAGCTTTAACAATTTTTCAGTCATATCGCTACAATGTCTGCAGTGTGGTAGTTTATAGTGATGTCTAGCACTGAGGCATCAAGCTGCAGACATGTAGCATGATATCCCACCCAGTCACATTATCCTGATACCAGGCCGACCAGTCCTAACACTAACCTCTTAATGCTGAGCATCAATCAAGGCAGCTGTTAGTACCATTTTTGTAAGTCTTAAGTATGACTTGACCGAGGATTGAACCCATGATCTCCCACATCCGAGGCGGATGCTCTAACCACTAGGCCACCAGAGAAGTGGAAAGAACATGATTAACACTACAAGTGTAAGAAGATGATGCTATTCCCATCTGGCGATTGCTCATTTCATGAGTTACTTGATCCACCCAATTCTGAAAACTTGTTTATAGGCCTTTATAGTTTTAGTAATGACAGCCATATTTGAATGCCATTTGTACTAATTAAAAGTCAGGATGCTGACAAATCTGGTTAATTCTGTTAGGACATCTTTGAAAAAATTCTTAAAGGTTTTACTATTTTTAAAATTGGTGGATATATTAGACAATGGATCAAAATACACTGAAAGGCCTTGATGCTAAAGTGCTCTTATAAAATCATGTGCAAATTGGTCAAGTAGTCTGAGATGAAGCTGCAAATGACAACTGTGAACAAACCACAGATGAATGATCACGGTCTCCTGATTACACCTAACAAACTCTATAGCTCAGCTCTGCCAGCCGGGCTATTTAGGAGAGCAAAGTATCGGCATGAATAGGCTGATGGTTTTTGAAGTTTTAACTGACATTCAAATATGACTAGGCTACCATAATCTGATGCTGTTTGAAGTTTTATCTGACATTTAAATATGACTAGGCTACAAAAATCGGAAGGTGTTTGAAGTTTTATATGACATTTAAATATGACCAGGTTACAATAATTTGATGGTGTTTGAAGTTTTTTCTGACATTTA
Source organism: Potamilus streckersoni (assembly GCA_016746295.1). NCBI lineage: Eukaryota > Metazoa > Mollusca > Bivalvia > Unionida > Unionidae > Potamilus > Potamilus streckersoni. Next base: position 4,112,139 of record JAEAOA010001383.1, on the reverse strand, counting down.
AATATGAGATATGCATATTACAAATTTATAGTTAGAAAATTGAACCATTCACGCATTGAAAGACTTCTGAAAATAATTTAGCAACAGGTTACGCAAGTTCAGTCACTGACAATTTCATCGATTCATGTTGAAGGCTTTTATACAAAAGTTAATACAAGAAGTCTACTTTTTCTTCTTTGGAGTTCAGTTTGAGAGTTTGAGTTCAGTCTTAGGCATTTCTTGATGTGACCTAATTACATTAATTTATATTAAAAGATTTAGTCATGACTTACTTCGATCTTATTGGCTGCGGTTGGTGGGTGAAAGAGGACTTACTTACGATCTTATTTGCTGTGGTTGGTGGGTGAAAGAGGACTTATTTATTATCTTATTGGCAGTGGATGAAAGAGGACTTATTTAAGATCTTATTGGCAGTGGATGGTGGGTGAAAGAGGACTTAATTGAAGATCATATTGGCAGTGGATGGTGGGTGAAAGGGGACTTAAGATCTTATTGGCAGTGGATGGTGGGTAAAAGAGGACTTATTTAAGATCTTAAGAGGACTTTTTAAAAGATCTTATTGGCAGTGGATGGTGGGTGAAAGAGGACTTAAGATATTATTGGCAGCGGATGGTGGGTGAAAGAGGACTTATTTAAGATCTTATTGGCAGCGGATGGTGGGTGAAAGAGGACTTATTTAAGATCTTATTGGCAGTGGATGGTGGGTGAAAGAGGACTTATTTAAGATCTTATTGGCAGCGGATGGTGGGTGAAAGAGGACTTATTTAAGATCTTATTGGCAGTGGATGGTGGGTGAAAGAGGACTTAAGATCTTATTGGCAGCGGATGGTGGGTGAAAAAGGACTTATTTAAGATCTTATTGGCAGAAGATGGTGGGTGAAAGAGGACTTATTTAAGATCTTATTGGCAGCGGATGGTGGGTGAAAGAGGAGAAAGGTATAGAGAGTCAGGATGAGAAGAAATGAAATAAACTAAGAAATTACAGGTTTTAATAAAGTACAAATGGGCAGACATATCTATTAAATAGGAAACCAAATTCGTTGCAAAGTGATACCTAAATTACCTCCAGTACATTTCCAGAAGATGCGGTTTCACATTCCATGGGCTCACAGACTTCTTGTTAGATCTCTCAATTTGATATAATCTTTTGTTTAATTTTCTTGTTTTGTTCTTGTTTCATTTCTTCAACACAATCATTTCTGCTCCTATGAGACATACCCAAATCAACATAACATGATGTCAAATAAATGTAATTGTTGCTTTTCCTGTTACCAAAGTCCCCAAATCCAATTATTATTTACATGTCCATTTTCACTGTTTAAATGATTTAAGAAGTTTATTGTCTCTATCACTTTCAAAGTGTTTTTGTTCAATGGATGCCATTTGCTGATAATGCTATAAGCACCAACTTGATCATGCAGGCATTTTGTGTGAAAAATATGGACTGTTTAAAGCATCTGAGGTACAAATGTAAAAGTCAAACTGGTTCTCTAACCAACTCCACTGAAACCAGAATCAAGAACAAACATGGACAAGAACACTTCCAGACCTGACAATCATATGTTCAAAATATCTTTGTTATTTATTAGTAAGTCTATAATTTAAATGTCATTTCAATTTAGAGTTTAAATTTTAAGGGGTGGTAGGCACACACTCATCAGTGTTAACGATGCAGTAAATGAATCAAAAGTGCATATGAGAAAATTTTAAAGCAGGTTGTATTGTTACTGCTACCAATGTAAATTTACAAAATATATACTTGAATAAAACTTGGACCCAACTTAAAACTGCATAGACCTGGATCTACAATCCCATAATGCATCAGCAGATCGGGGTCTATCCAGTTTATCAAGAGTAATCAGTAAAATGAACAGATCTTCCAGAACATTATACTACTGTTGTTTGCAGTTGGACCCAACAGTAAAGATAACCTTTCTATATTATGGCTGGATGACCACCATACTGTGAACAGGTTTTTCCTTGCCTGGTTTTTAAAGGTATTTTATCAAGGTAAAGGTATATAGTGCCATTTATCTGGGCACACAGAGGCAGCCAGTCTGAAATGCCTTGTTTATCAAGGTAATTGTATATAGTGCCTTCTATCTGGGCACACAGAGGCAGCCAGTCTGAAATGCCTTGTTTATCAAGGTAATGGTATATAGTGCCATTTATCTGGGCACACAGAGGCAGCCAGTCTGAAATGCCTTGTTTATCAAGGTAATGGTATATAGTGCCTTCTATCTGGGCACACAGAGGCAGCCAGTCTGGAATGCCTTGTTTATCAAGGTAATGGTATATAGTGCCATTTTTCTGGGCACACAGAGACAGCCAGTCTGGAATGCCTTGTTTATCAAGGTAATGGTATATAGTGCCTTCTATCTGGGCACACAGAGGCAGCCAGTCTGGAATGCCTTGTTTATCAAGGTAATGGTATATAGTGCCATTTATCTGGGCACACAGAGGCAGCCAGTCTGGAATGCCTTGTTTATCAAGGTAATGGTATATAGTGCCATTTACCTGGTCACACAGAGGCAGCCAGTCTGGAATGCCTTGTTTATCAAGGTAATGGTATATAGTGGCATTTATCTGGGCACACAGAGGCAGCCAGTCTGGAATGCCTTAGGTGCTTATGCTCAAGCAAGTAAACTACTTGGCATTGCTGACTGTGAAAAGTCCAGACACTGACCAGGTGCTCTATACTGCACTAGCAGATTAGGGTCAACAATTTTAAGACTGATCACATTAACGATAAGAATCCATGCAACCTAAGCTAATATTTTAATGTAAAAGTCCATGTGCATTATCTTGTGTTACTCATTTTAATGTACAAATTCATGTGTATTTTCTTGTGTTACTAATTTTAAGGTACAAGTTCATGTGCATTATCTTGTGTTACTCATTTTAATGTACAAGTTCATGTGTATTGTCTTGTGTTAATCATTTTAATGTACAAATTCATGCGTATTTTCTTGTGTTACTAATTTTAAGGTACAAGTTCATGTGTATTGTCTTGTGTTACTCATTTTAATGTATAAATTCATGTGTATTTTCTTGTGTTACTAATTTTAATGTACAAGATCTTGTGTATTGTCTTGTGTTACTAATTTAACGTACAAGTTCATGTGTATTGTCTTGTGTTACTCATTTTAATGTACAAGTTCATGTGCATTGTCTTGTGTTACTTATATTAAGGTACAAGTTCATGTGCACTGTCTCGTGTAACACATTTTAATGTTTAAGTCCTTGTGTATTGCATTGTTACTCATTTTAATTTACAAGTCAAAGTGAATTGTCTTGTGTTAAAAGATTTTAATGTACAAGTCAATGTTTATTGTCTTTTGTTACTTGTAGCTGAACATCTATTTGCAATTAATGGTTATAACAAAGAAAAGAATGGGAAAATATGCTCTGTCAATAATTATCCATCAAAAACTTTGCCAGAACAAGTAAAAATTCATTAAAGACGGAAGATCATTATCTCCTTTAATCTCATACATATAAAACAGGGTAATAGCAGCGAGTGCATTTTTCACTATGACACAATTACAGCGAATACATAAAATTTGGACAACAAAAACATGTATTGCAGATTTATGGCAGTTACTGAATCATTCAGGATTTCTAAAGGTGCCAGATAACTTTATTTGCCTGTATACTTTTCATTCAGGTGAGTTAAATCAATTATTTTAAACTGTATAAGGATGTTTCGTTATCATCATTTAATGAGACAGAAGTCACACATTTTATTTCTCCCAGAGCTCATACATACTTTTGGGTACATCAGCATGTCATCACTTCAAACATTACAAAACAGACCGCCTTAGATTAAAATTGCACTTGTAACAAACAACACAAAACTGCATTGCATTTTGCAATGGCAGATATAGAGTTTTGCTGTTCAGTTTGATTTTTAGACAGAAAACATACAACAGACTTGAATGAATCTCTGACATCTAATCACCCACTAGTAACTGTAGCAGCTCATGATGTGCCGCACTTACCTGAACTTGTGTTATCTGTGGAGGTTAAAGAGTAAAAACTACTGACACTTACCTGAACTTGTGTTATCTGTTGACACTGAGGAGTAAAAACTACTGATACTTGAACTTGTGTTATCTATATAGGTTGAGTAAAAACTACTGGGACTTGGATCATGCCATTATCTGAGGTTGAGGAGTAAAAACTATTAACATTTTCTTGAACTTGTTTATCTGTAGAGGTTGAGGAGTAAAAACTACTGACACTTGAACTTGTGTTATCTGTTGAAATCGAGGTGTAAAATCTACTGATTACTTACATGAACTTGTTATATATTGAGGCTGAGTAAAAATTGTTGATACTTGAATCATGCTATTATTAGCTGAGGTTGAGGAGTAAAAACTACTAACACTTTCTTGAAGTTTTTTATCTGTTGAGGTTAAAGAGCAAAAACGACTGACACTTACATGAACTTGTGTTATCTTTTGAGGATGTGTTAAAGAAACCACTGGCACTTACCTGATCTTGTGTTATCTGTTGAGGATGTGTTAAAGAAACTTCTGGCTCTTACCTGATTTTGTGTTATCTGTTGAGGATGTGTTAAAGAAACTTCTGGCTCTTACCTGATTTTGTGTTATCTGTTGAGGATGTGTTAAAGAAACTTCTGGCTCTTACCTGATTTTGTGTTATCTGTTGAGGATGTGTTAAAGAAACTACTGGCACTTACTTGAACTTGGGTTATCTGTTGGGGTTGGGTTGTAGAAAGTACTGCTTGGAGCACTAGCTGATAAGTCTATATCCCGAGGTTTTCTAAAGCTATTCCTAAGAAATTCCTGCAGACATATAAAACAATGAAATCAAAATCACTAAATATCAACATATTAAATGTCATAATCCATTAAAATATATGTTTATAAATAAGAATAAATGGCATGTGTAACTGTAGAACTTGAATATATAGAATTCCACAACCATTCAAAACTATTAATTGTACCATATGTACCCTAATGAGGTGATCATCTTTTACTGTATATACTTGCTTATAAATCAAATCCAATTGTTAACCCAGATCTGGACTATGCAGTTTGTTAGAGTAATTCAGTAGAACAAAGGCCCTCATCTGCTGGTACATTATATGATGGCAGGTCAGGGTCTGTGTTTGCAGTTCAACTCAACTTGTGTGTATATAAGGTATTCCTTAATTCAGATTGACACTTCATGGTCCTTTTCAACACTGGTAGAGTGCAAGCCATATATTAATTGTTTCTGTCACCCAATTTGGTTTGCAGTGGTCACACATTTATGGTCAGCTGTAATAATGTCAATATAAGTCAGATTTCTGCTAAACATAATTTCTGGACAGATGTAATAATGTCAACTGTTGTCAGATCTCTGCTAACAATAATTTTTAGGGCATACATAATAATTTCAACCAATGTCAGAGTTAAAAATAATGCAACAGGTTTGCATATGTTCCAATAGTTCTTGTTTTATGTAATTATTGGACAGTATTAGTGAAGGCAGCAGCAACCACAGCTTACTTTACCAGCATTTACCAGTGATTAGTGTGCTAATTTCAAGTGGGAATAGGGTACCAGTTACCAAATGTCAGAACTGAATTATCTGTCTACTAGTAAAGGACTTTCCATTGTACTTTTTTGTGAAAGTGCTAAATGCTCTTTTGATTATAAATCTTGTTGTGCATTAAAAATGCAACAGTGAACATAAATAATTTTTGGTAATTAATACATAATTATACAAAATACTCTTGAATAGGCATGAAGCCCATATGCATATCCAAAATCTCCAACACCTGGCTTATGCAACTTGCTAGTTAACCATTCCAATAAACTGTTTTATATAGTACAGCTCTAACGGTTAACCATTTCAATAAGCTGCTGTTTGATGTACTGTTCTAGCAGTTAACCATTCCAATAATCTGGTTTATGTAGTACTGTTCTAGCAGTTAACCAATTCAATAAGCTGTTTTATGCACTACAGCTCTAACAGGTAACCATTTCAATAAGCTGTTTGATGTAGTACTGTTCTAGCAGTTAACCATTTCAATAAGCTGGTTTATACAGTACAGCTCTAACAGTTAACTATTTCAATAAGCTGGTTTATACAGTACAGCTCTAACAGTTAACCTTCCAATAAGCTGATTATACAGTACAGCTCTAACCCTTAACCATTTCAATAAGCTGTTTTATGTAGTACTGTTATAGCAGTTAACCATTTCAATAAGCTGGTTTATACAGTACGGCTCTAACAGTTAACCATTTCAATAAGCTGTTTTATACAGTACAGCTCTAACAGTTAACCATTTCAATAAGCTGTTTTATATAGTAAGGTTCTAACTGTTAACCATTCCAATAAGCTGTTTTATATAGTACAGCTCTAACAGTTAACCTTTCAATAAACTGTTTTATACAGTACAGCTCTAACAGTTAACCTTTCAATAAACTATTTTATACAGTACAGCTCTAATGGTTAACCATTTCAATAAGCTGTTTTATACAGTACAGCTCTAACAGTTAACCATTCCAATAAGCTGTTTTATGTAGTATTGTTCTAGCAGTTAACCATTCCAATTTGCTGTTTTCTACAGTACAGCTCTAGCAGTTAACCATTCCAATAAGCAGTTTTATAAAGTACAGCTCTAACAGTTAACCTTTCAATAAACTGTTTTATACAGTACAGCTCTAACAGTTAACCTTTCAATAAGCTGTTTTATACAGTACAGCTCTAACAGCTAACCATTCCAATAAGCTGTTTTATATAGTACAGTTCTAACAGTTAACCATTTCAATGAGCTTGTTTATATAGTACAATTCTAGCATTTAACCATTTCAAAAGGCTGGTTTATATAGTAAAGTTCAAACAGTTATACATTACAATAAGCTATTTTATATAGTATAGTTCTAACAGTTAACCATTTCAATAAGCTGTTTTATGTGGTACTATTATATTGTTAACAATTTCAATAAACATGTTTATATAGTACTGTTCTAACAGCTATTCATTTAAATAAACACGGTTATATATTACTGCATTAACACAAGCTATAAAATAAAGAAGGGCACCACAAAATGTATCATGGTACACCAACACTATTAGAGACCAACAATTTAATGTTCTGGGGCTGGGGTCTGATGCTTTTATTAATAAAAAGTTTTGTAAAGCAAGCAAACTAAATTACTTTTTTAGTATAAAACATTACTAAAATTAAAGGTGTAGAAAAAAGTAATCACAAATTAAAAAAGGCTCAGATAACTAAACTAATAGTTTTCTACAAATAATTCTGTAAAAAGAAAAGATCACTGACCCATTCATTTGCAAACATCTATTTAACCAGCTAATTAAAATGTCAATATATCATTTAAAATGTGAAAATACTTTAAGTCAGTTGAGTTCCCTATGCTACAAGCTTATTTCAAAGTTCTTCTTGATGATTTTATCCACGAACACAAATTTCATGCACACAAATTTCATGTACATTTTGGAAAATATTTTGATTTTCTTTATTTTTATGGGTATTATGCTTGTGGTGACAAATGACTCCTTTTCGTCAATACAAAATTTGTGGTTTTTATCAATAAATTTGAAGATTTTATGACAAATGACCCATTTTGTTGTTACTTAAATATGCCAAGTGGGGTCTGAATCACACAGAAGGATCATTGGTCTTCAGATTCACTGTAACCATGGTAACTCACATCAAATTATGGTAATAAATCAAAGCATTTCATTGGAGTGGTACTTAAGATTTCTTGATAGCATTACACTAGCATTTACAACAGGGAAAATGCCTGGCTCATATCTGTACCATAGCAAGGTGTTCACTATAATGGACTAGACAGTTATTTTCAGTGTTGTGATGATCTTCTCCAGTAACAAATTTAAGAAAGCCACATTTGTATGATGTTATTTTATACCACCAAAGCATGAACAATGCTTAACCTGAGAACATAAAACAAATATTGTATGTAGTCCCTCACAAGTTGAGTCAAACAATAACATAATGGCCTGCAGATATGGGCCTATTTTGTTTGTTCTACTGATTACTCCTAACCATATGCACAGACCCAGATCTAAAATCTTTAAACTTTGGAAAATCTTTTTGTCAGTGGTTTAGAGTATTCTGCAACAAGTCTAAAAGTTGTGTCATTAATAATCATAGCTGCCAACTGTCCAGGTTTGCAAGTAATGAACATTGGAATAAAAATGAGTGAATTTTGACATAAATTCGTGAAGCAATCTTTAAGTAAGGGAATATTTGTAGGAACAAATGTTTAGCATGGTGTCCAGCTGATTGTGTTCAACAAGAAAATTCACACAATGCTTCAGCATTGGTAGCTTGCATGTCTTCCAGAGGTGAAATCTGGGAGTTCTTAATTTTCCCAACCTCCATGTGCTTTTTGCTAGCAATGTGTGTCCTCACATCATCTTTGCCACCATGCCCAATGTTAAAATTTGTGGCACCTTGTGTGCAAAAAGCATAATGTATAACAATTTTTATGGCTGAATGCACCGCCAATTTTTGGCATATTCCAAACTAAACTTCTTTTATGGAATACATTTCTTTTTCCTTGGTAGTGACAAATTTTTTAAGATGCGATAATGAGTGGTAATTCTGTGTCACACATGCGTGGAGCAAAATTCTGGTTAGGCCCCAGTTTATCCCAAAAACATTTGTAAAACTACTCTATACATATTAAAATATACTAAAATGCTTGCTACCAGTCCAACTATTAGCCCTACTAATATAATGACAAGCAGTACCAGACCATTTCAGCAACTGCCGATATCACGACAAGCACTTAACAGGAAATCGGTTATTTTATTGATGGTTTAACAATTGAGAATTGGGGAATTTGTGATTTTTTTTTGCACGAGGCATAAAATCGTGAATTGCTGAAAAAAATCGTGAAATTCATGCCAAAATCGTGAGGGATGGCAGCTATGAATACAGGAATTTGATATAATGACAATAAAATCAATTTAAGCAGTATGCTGATGATGCTTTTTTATTATTAGACAGCTCTCCATTGTCTTCGATGCCAACCATGCAGATTTTAAACGACTTTGCCTTGGTGTCAGGTGTTCACTGTGATGTTTTTAAATGAAAAGCTATTTGGATTTGAAATGCAAAATTTTCAAATGAAAAAAATATGTCCTGGCATTGATATTAACTGGTCAGTTGTCAATTTTAGATTACTGGGAGTAGATTTCTCTTTAAATTTGGAAGATATGGTTGAACTTAATTATTTGATGAAGTTGAAGTAAAGAAATTGCTAAGCTGGAGGAGCAGAAGGAATTTGTTCCTTCTTGGAAAAATTACTTTGATAAAATCCTTGATTATGCCAACATCTTATTCATCTTTTTGCTACCGTACCAAGTCCTCCACTTTATATAGAAAATAAATGGAATACAATATTTTTCAGGTTTGTTTGGGTGGCAAAAAGACATACCCTTATAGCTCCCTTTGAGGAAGGGTTATTAAATATGATCCACTTGCACTCTATTATGTATTATGTCAAACTTTCATGGATTACGTGCCTTATACTAAATGAAGATGGTGTATGTCAAAAACTTGTTTCCAAACAAGTATTTGGAAAATTTGGAGGTATATAGTTATTAAAATTAGGAAAAACTATATTAAATGGAATCTCTACAGCAACTTAAAATATCTTTTGGCATTTATTTATTTAAGTGTTATCTCAATGGAAAAATGAACCATCGACTGTTCAGGAATACTCGTCACAAGATATTCTTAAATTAAAAGTATCGACAAATTTAAATCATACACTAGGTGGAGAACAAATGGTGTTGCATTGATTTTTGATACACAAGTAATTCTATCAAATTTTGATGCGTTAAAACACAACCTACTTATTTGATACAGTACTTTGCTCTTATCAGTGAAGTGGAGAAAAAACTTGAGAAAACTTTACTTCTTAGGGTAAAAGCAAAGAATAAATTATAAATTTTATTTATAAAGACCTAAAAAAAACCAATGATACAAAAGCCAAATATGAAACTTGGTCCAGGAAGCTAGGGTGTGCTTTTGGTGTAAATGAATGGTCCAACTCTTGTTTTGGCTACATTTTGTACAAATGACACAAAACTGATTTATAGCTTTAATTTTAGATTGATACATAGAACTATTACCACAAAATCAGTTTTTGAAAAGGATTTTTTAAAGTAATAATGATAAATGCACCTTCTGTAAAGAGGGATCTGTTGTTGTTGGGCTTAACGCCATTTTTCAGCACATGATAGGCTATTCATGGCAGCCAGTATTAATGGTGGAGGAAAAAACCGGGAAATCACCGGAAAGAACCACCGACCCACGAGAAGCTACTGGCAAGCTTTCTCACATATCCACATTTGCCGAATCCTAGACTCGAACCCACGCAGAGGTGAGATGGTAGTCATCTGTAACGGACAGCGCTTTAGACCACTCGCACACTCTGGGACCTTTAGATGGAACAGAACAAATTGAGCACTATGACTCTTCAGTTACTGAACATTTTTAGAATCTATCTGTGGAATGGTTCCAAACTCAAAACCCAAATTTTAAAATTACATGAATGAATGTCTTTATAGAAAATACAAAATTTGATAATCTTGTCAACTTTCTAATCTTGCTTGCAAAACATGTTATATGCAAATCACATTGTGCATTAAAAATCCCAAATCTCACCTATTATAAAAATTGGGTTTCATCATAAAAAAGGCTGGAAAAATATGTTGACAATGTGAATAACAAAACTGATGAGTTTAAGAAGAGGTGGACCGTTTTGTCAAATTTCGATTACTCTTAGTTTTTCTTTAATTTCGCATCAATGAATAAACTGCAATGCTAAACACCTGGGATCTGCAAATGAGCGATTCTTTTGTACAATATTATTAGCTGTGTGTGAATGTGTGTATGTATTGTCTAAGTAAAGAAACATGAATAAAGCTCAGGATGGAAAATAATCTTAAGGTAATGCCCCATACACCTGGGCAGGTGCTATTATAGGGGAATATGTAAAAATTCTGACAGCTTGATAAAAAAAATCTGCCAGTTCATTATGCGATACATCTGGGACTGCAGTTTGGAGTTGGACTCAACTAATAATAGTGAATTATGTTACGGCAGATCTGGGTCTGTGCAGTTTGCATTTGGACTTGACAGAGTACAAAATGTATCTTATTTATTGTTTTTCACAATGTGTTTGCAAATCAAAAATAGTGTTTCAATAATATTGAAAATGTTAGCTACAAAACAAACCCAATAATGTACAAAAAGAATTTTGTTTAGGTTAATTAATTATTCATAGCACTTGCTTAGCTTTGAAAAGCATATAACATAGTTTAATGCTGAGCCACTGACATTAGACTGCTGGCAGAAGATGACTGAATTTAAGAGGTCTGTAAAGCAGCTATAGGCAGCCTATAGTAGAATTAAAATCTAGAATTGTATGTAGCTTAACTGTTTAATTACTGAAGATATGTTATCCCAAGTAATATTATTGTTGACAGTCAGTGATAGATTCAGTACCTTTCTCCAAGAAGAAATAGTTTTACCCATTGCGTTTTCCATCAAACAGATAGAATAAAAACCACAAACCAAAACAGTACTTACATTTCTATCTACTCTATTAGAACGCCACCGAGCTAATGTTTCTTCTGAAGAATCTGATTTTAAACTATCTACACTACTATTAAGAGTTCTATCTCGTACACTAGAGTTCTGAACATCCTGCTCAGATTTTTCACTTTCTGAGTAAGTTTTAGTCCTTTCAGAATCCTGAGATTTTTCTGATTCATTTTTTTTTTCCCCATCTACAACATCAGTCCTTTTCAACTCTTGTTCTGCTTGCTTGATCTCTTCCAGTGTCACACCCTGGAGAAATAAGAGAAAATGTTCTTGTAATTGTCTTACAAAATTCTGCTGTTTTAGCTTTATAAACTGATATACCAGCAGTAAAATATCAGAATGTCATATAGCATCTTACTAGAAAACAAATGAAAGAATGGTTTACTAATATGCAAGTTAATATATGTGCACATCATTCACCAGTTTAAGAAAACAAGTACCACATCTGTTAGAAGGGACTTACACTCATGTAATCTAAGAAAAGACATTCTTCTCAGTACTAAATTCATTTTTAATATTCTTCAGTAATAAGATGTTTTAAATGGTTGCTGTGGAAGCAATATTGCATGGAAAATCAGCAACATTTTCAGTAAGGACATATCATATGAAGTCATTTGGTGAAAATTTCATCCCTACACAATCTTCAGTCCAGAATAAATGTTTCTCTTTACCCTTATTTGTGCAATAATGAGCCCCAAATGTTTAATTGGATCTCTAATTCTGACACCAAGTTTTGTTTCTAACTTAGTGTGGCCCACAGTTCTTACACCAATAGGAATTTCTATTCTGAATCTTGCTTCCCTAAGGAAAATTTGTGGCAGCCATACTGGATGTAAGATTGGGACTGAAAACCCCATTAAGACAGGAATATGAGTTTCAACATGGCTGCCATGATGGACATATTTGATATCAGGTCAGAACCATTTCTGTTTAGGACCATTTACATATCCTAAGAAGTCTTGTTGTTGGAAACCCATGTAAGATATGACCATCCATTCAGGAGAAGTAGACAAAACAAGACTTGGATGATGGTTAGAGTAGCACCTCTTCATTTAGGAACAACTGGGATAAATGCAAGCTTATGTGTGGTTGACAAAAAAACCCCAGTGAGAACAAACTTTTATTTGTGGACAGACGAATAATGGACAAACATTAGATAAAGGACAACCAGACAACTGATACACTCTTTTGGTTTATGACCAGTCAAAATAAAAACATTGGTGGTCATCTGTGTCAAAAATATCCAATATTTTCCATTCAAAATTAATACTCAATATTTCTTTTTAAAATTCTATTTGGATATTATTCATTTTTTTATTAACAGAGGGCAAACATATTACAAAACAGATATCAAATGGTGAATTGCATTAAATTTCCAAAGCATGCATCAATGATAGTTATATCAATAACATTAATAACAGTATCCTCTATAAAGATCTTGGCACAGACACCATCTAATTCAATGCTTGCCTAAACAGCAGCAATGTGTAAAAACAGTCTTTTGAACCATCTGAAATTTGTTCATGCCCCATGGTAGCCCAATGTGTTCCAAATCTAGGAGACATGATGCACTGTATACACTGATGGACATAAAAAGGTCAATCTTATATATTTCTTATCAAAGAGCTACATAAAAAGTTGACATTGAAAAAAATCATGTACTGGTAATTATTAGAAAAACAAACAGATACCAAAAATATGTAAATTCAATCAAAAGTGGTAGTCACAACAAAGATGTTTAAATGATAACAGGAATTATTTGCTGTCATAATTAATACAATAATTAAGTTTAAACTTAATTTAAATAAAGTAACGTAGGGTCCTTTTGAGAACTAACACTTTATTAGAGTCAAATGATATAAAAAAATCAATATCAAGCAAGACAAGGATAAGTGCTGCTCAAATATTTTGAATTCTGAGAACTCATCACATTTGCAGCAACTACTTTTCTTTACAAAAGTACAACCTCCTTTCTTAACACAATTTTTGAGCTGAAAAGCCTGATTGCTTTCAATTTCTCTCTCATGTATATACAGTGTGGGTTAAATGCATGCAGTTAACAAACAATCTTTAATTTTTTTTTTGTATCTAACCAACACAAATTATAAAAGCTTTACTAGATTGCATAATAAATACCTGTGTTGATCTGCGAGTCTGCCTAGCTTTCTTAGCTCGACTTTTCCTTTGCAATTCAGCTTCCTCATCCCGTTTGGGGGGTTCAAAAAACCTAGAAACAAAATAAATGAGGTCAGTTCAGTTATAACATAGATGGGACCCAGGAAAGGCACTTTTAAAGTCAGGTACTCACCCATAGAAGCAATTTACAATTTTCTTAACATTTTAATATAAATTCTGTGAAATCAAAGTAACTTGGCATATATTTTTTAAAATCTACCTTCTATGGGTACCATTTTAAATGGAACAGTCCTGACAGGGTTATGAAAGCATTGCACAAAACAAATTTTTTCATATCAGAATCGACAATTTCATGAACTGATAATTGTAACTTACAGACAACAAAGAAGATAATTTCTGTTATAACTATATGCCATCCTCTAAACATTAAAGCCATTTCTATCTCAAACAAAAATACTTCAATGGTTGACATGGTCACCTTTTTCTTTTAATCCTATTAGGCTCCTTTGTAACATTAAGGGTAACAAATCTAAGTTTTGATAGCCATTTGTTTTGAAGTTTAGAAATACATCCAGTAATTTCAAATCACTGTATGAAAACCATTATACCTTCACAGATTGGTGAGACCTTCACCTTTCCCCAAACAAAATCAATAGGATTCTTTGTGTATCATGGAGCAGTTCATGTGCAAAGTTTGGAAGCTACTGTACACAGACCAAATTGTTTGTATTAACATAAGGATTGAACAACATGAACACATCATACGTGTTCTGCCTTTTCATGGGACTAGAGAAATGCCACCTTTCCTTATTTCCAGTCTCAAAATATCATATACTGCAAAATAAAATTTTCATCATCAATTACATCTCAACATCAAACAGGTCATATATAGCCCAATGACCATGAAACCCAGGCAAGAGTACAGCAATATAAAGATGCGCATCAAATTTGGATCCAACATTCAGTGGCTCACCTAAATGATGATAAGAGAAGCTGAGATACAAGTTAAGCTATAATAACACTGAGCTGCATATAAAATTTTCTTAAAATCCAAAAATTAGAAACATTGGGTACAGTTTTAAGGGTCCACAACTCAGCTGGATGATGTGGATCAAATGCTGAAAAATTGCACTAGAAAAGGTACCATCAACATAGTGTATAAGAAGGGAGTTGTTGTACACAAAGGAAGGTCAGTGCAACTGAAAATACCAGTGCATAATTCAGCCAGTGGCTGGGGACACAGTGTCCCTCATCCTCCCAGGCAACATTTTAAAGGGACAATAGCAAACAGTACTTCAATCACTAGTAATGCTAAAAATGAAGATAATCACAATTTCTTCAACAGTTTTGCTGCCCTAACTTCATCATCTGCAAAATTCTATCATCTTTCTTTGTGGATACCTGCAATTGTAATAAACAATTTATTGGAACACTATCATGTTTGAAAATCTGGTTTACTTGTAAAAAGTTGCACTATACAATTTTCCGTTCCAGTTTTTCTCTAATTTAACTTTAGTGTTCACCCATTATTTACTGATTAATTATATTTCCAATTTTAATATGAATTACTTTTCTTTTCCAGTTAATATTTTATATATCTCTTAAATAGTGATGATTCTGAAAACTTTGCCGGGATTTTATTAGTATCAAGCAGCATGCCAAATTTGGTTGAAATCTAATAACAAACCAGTCTAAGTGGTCACCCACCGGAGAAAGCCAAAGTGGGATTTGTAAACAGGTGACTTCTACTGGAAGGTTTTGCTCTCAAACATGGTTCATCATAAATCCCTTGACTATGCATCTATTAGCATTAGCATTTTATTGTTATTATTAGTAGTAGTAGTACCATTGTTATTATTTTGCATGTGTTATTATTAGCAGTATGCTACCAAGACACATGTATTTACTGTAGATATTTAGCAAAAACAAAAATGAATGAATAAATAAAAAGGTTCCACACAAGATTACTGTATCCTCACTCTAATCCCTCATGTACATCATCACTGATTATCTTATTATTGTCACATAAATTTCCAGCTGTTTCTTTAATTCTCATTTAAACTTTACCTGTAACTGGGAAACACAGACCTGACTAGATAGATGATGTGATTAGGCATCGAAACAAGTGTTCCCACTTACAGCAATTAATGGATGAAGCAGCTGCTCAAACTCAGAGATCAAAAGAGTTGTCTTTCATTTGAGACCTTTTGAAAATTAGTGAATAAAAAAAAAGCTTCTTCTGGATATTGATTTATATAATATACCATTATATATACCATGCCTTGCTCATCAAAAAAGTGGTTAAATCTGTAGGTAGTTGAAGCAGTCTCTACTAACATGCTCCAGTGTCCAAAGGCAGAGTGAAACCACTGCTTGGTTAAAAAAAATTACAAGGCAACAAACCACCAACAGAAGACAGGGTGAAACCACTGCTTGATTAATAAACACATGGTTGTTGCCAAAGAAAGACTGCTGTCTTTTTTTAAATAGGAAATATGCCCAGATGGGGTGGGGAAGGAAGAGACAAATTAGAATGAACATCATGACCTGGTGACTGCTGATCTCAAACGAAAAAATCCGATTACTAATATTGGTATTTACTGTGTAGATGGGAAAAAAGGATGGTCTGACAATCAAGGATAATGTCTTGACTAAATGCCCACATTGATGGCTGGAAATCTTACAAAGCCAAGATAATTCCAAAATCAAGCTGTATACCAAATGTGGATGAAATTCAATAATAACCAAGGGAGTTAATGTGCTGAAACAAAGAAGGCTGGACTATAACTCTTGCTAATCAATGATGCTAAATGCTGATACCAGAAACAATTCAAAATTAAAGGTGAAATGATACATTAGTGTCACAATTGATACAATTTATGGTACATAGCCTATGACACATTATCAATGTATATTGATTTGATATCTTTCCCTCTTTAGAAAGTCTGTCAGTGGTAGATGGTGTCCCTTTTATGTGATTTACTGGTTTATGTCCAGTATGCAGATTACAGACAGACATATACTTAGCACCTATTTCTTTGCCATTCTCATCCATGACAGGAAAATACTTTCAAACAGACTACCTGTTGTCAGTGAATTGTATTCAACAATTTAGGCCACTTAAAGTTGCTGGTCTGGACTCACTTTAACCACCAGACATCAAAATATTTTTACTTCTTAATTTTATTTTTTCATTCTTATTTATTCAGCTAACCTTAACCCTGAAAGGGAAATATATTTTTGCAGCACATGATCCAACAGGGCTTTTTTGAGAAATGAAACAAAAATTTTATTCTACCAGTAAATTGAATTTAATTTTTCTTGGTATTTTGCCTTCTCTATGCCTGCTGAAAGGGTGATTGACTGGCATGCAGTCTATTTTTGTCCATCCAGCATGTACATTAGACTAGTATTTAACCGATCCTGTGGCCTAGTGGTTAGAGCGTCCGCCTCGGATGCGGGATGTCATGGGTTTGATCCCCAGTCGAGTCATACCAAAGACTTACAAAAATGGTACTAACAGCTGCCTCGCTTGACGCTCATTAAGAGGTTAGTGTTAGGACTGATTGGCCTGGTGTCAGGATAATGCGACTGGGTGGAACATCATGCTACATGTCTTCGGCATGATACCCCAGTGCTAGACATCACTATAAACTGCCACACTGCAGACATGGTAGCGATATGACTGTAAAATTGTTAAAGCTACGTTAAAAATTATAAACACCACCAGACTAGTATTTAATACCCTAATTGGGTTCAAAATCACCCACTAATATCTTAACACTTTTACAAGCTTTAATAATCTGGTATAATAACTTTAACAATTATTTTCATCTTAACTATCATTGGCCAGTATTTACCAACTGAAAACATCTAAAGATGAATCACATTGGGAATCAGCCATTTGGGGTTTTCTATTTTAAACACACATTTGTAAAGACAATGTGCCAGTCAAATACAGTTTAACAATAATTTATGTCATGTGATTAGCAATGCAAATGTCGAGTTACAGGTAAAATTTTATCAGAGCTGTAGTTTCATGTCTTCTGTCAACATGTTAAGGACATATGGAAAGTTATATTCATAATTTATTAGAAAAAAATCATCTTCCTATTAATTTCATATTGGAATGTAAGGGCATTCAAGTTTCCTAGTCCAGCTCATAAGTGGTTACCCATTGCCAACATAGCACAGTCTGCATAAATGTCCAAATATAAAAAAATGAAGTGGTCAAGGTCAGAATTAACTAGGGATACAGAGCTTAAGCTGTTACAATAAAATAATTACCAAGGAATTTGGTGTGGGCAATATTAAGAACCAAATCACTTGGTGTTAATTTGTTAGGGAGTGTTGTCAGGTCCTAACAAAAAAAAAATGGGTGAATATGCCTGCAGGAGTTCTCAATATAAAGAACAGCAAGGCAAATGACCTGTTAAGTTTTTGATAAATATTTAAAAATCTTGCATACAGCAAGTATTATTTTGTATTGATTTTCCACCATCTGAATCATTATATGTATGGATGCATCAATATATTGATGAATCACGTTGTCAAAACCTTGTTAATATTAAGCAGCATACAAAATTTGGTTGAAATCTTGTAACAATTAAGGGAGTTACTGTGACAATTAAAAGAGTTACTGTGACAATTAAGGGAGTTACTGTAACAATTAAGGGAGTTACTGTGCAAAAACAAAGGTGAGTATGTTAAACAATCAGGGGTTGTCTCTACTAATTTATGGCATGGAATGCTGTCAAGGTTTGATCAATATCTAGCAGTATTCCAACATGCTAATAATAAATGGAGTTACTGTGTGGAATCTAAAGTGTGATGGATGGACAGAAGGAAAGTGGGAGGACAGATTCAATTTATTGTCATTTTTTTCCATGAAGAGCTGAGGATAATAACATGTTAAAGAATGAAAAACACAACCAGTTATAGAGACACATGAAAATACACTCCAGAAATATTATTAGGAGGAAAGGTCATTGTTAATTTTTTGCTGCCTTCTAATTTTCACCTGAAAACAACTTAAATGTTGAACAGCTTGTCAAAGTTAAACCCACCTGCCATAGCCTGGTAGACTGGATGTGCCAGAAATGGGGGTGGTGGGGGTTGAAGGAGATGACACTGCATTAACAGTTGTCGCTGTCACAACAGAAGACCCAATAGTCATAGCCAAACTTGCTGGAGCAGATATCCGGTTACTGATAGTGGGAGTACTAGCTGCTGTGATCCTTTCTTGTTCCTTACGATCATTTTGCTCCATCTGTCTGCGGTAGTATGGGACATATGCAGACTGATAGGAAGAGGAGCTAGAAGAGGTAGAAGAGGTGTAGCGGTAAGGATTAGTCAGTCCCCGCGGCGGTTGCGAGCTGCATCTGCAAGGAGAGGGCAAACTCATGCACATGCCAGCACACTCAAGCGTATATCCCAAATCATGTCATGCTGTTATTGAAGCTTATACAAGGCAAAAAGGAAACTATCAAAGTATAAAACTTTAGAACACAAATGAAGCAGATCTCGAAGGAGAGAGTTTACTGTATAGGATGTCAAATGGGCAAATTTCGTTAAATGCAAAGCTCTTCAATGAAACAGATACAAAGATTATTCTCTAATTTAAATTTGGTTTCTTAAGGCAAATTAGGTTTTGTTTTTCTTTATACAGGTAAACTTGTGATAAATTGCAAAACTTAAGGAAGGTTTTGATTTTTGGTGAAGCAGAATTTCATTTTTCAGGTTAAAAAGGATTCTCGCAACCTACTTTACAAACTTTAAATTCAGAAACTGTACATATTAAATTTTCCTTATGATTAGGTATGAATGTCATCAAGGTAGAATCACTGGTTAAACTGATGAAACTACTGGAAACAAGCATCCACCAATCAGAGATTTCTACAAGAAATGTCTGAATTCAAATTCTTGATATTGTCATTAAAGCCAAGGAGTCATCGCTGTGGTAAGGCTGTGCAAAATGTGTACAAATTCATTCAGAGGAAGTACATGTTTATTTATGAGGTAAGGCTGCATGCTCCTACCCTTAAAAAATGCCTACCCATCTCCCCCCCCATTGTGCTTCTCAATCCTTCAGGGTAACCCATACTTTCTTAACTGCAAAGATCAAATACCATTCCAATATATTTTTTCAGTTACCTCACTGAATGAAATGGTTGTTTTAATTGTTGTCCAAAAGTGATTGCAAACCACATTCCAATTCAATTAATACCAAGTGGCTGTCAATGCTCTCACCAAAAGCTCAATTACAAGGCATTATAGCAAAAACACTTTAGCCTGAAAGTATCTTTGTTACATAGGTTTCCTAACCCCAATTATGATTTGCTTGATTTCTGCCAAGAAGACAATAGTGTCTTAAGCTGAAAATTTCAGAGCACAGCCAATTTTTACATAGCATGAGGTCCAAGTGGGCCTGCTATCATTTACCAGGCTTGCATAATGTAAGAGTTGTCCATTTCACCAAGGATGCTTACTAGTATGGTAAGAACATAACCAACTGTATCTTTGTATCATGCTGATTTTAATTATTTTGAATCTATATTTCATGGAAAAGGTGGTACTCTACTGTTTGTTTTTTGCGTAGGGTTCAAATTTGAAAGAAAAAGAAGTTACCATGTTTACCTCACTGGTGAGTGGCTATTTAAATAAGACTTTGCATATCTCAGGCATTGTTAAAATAAATTCTAATTCTCTTTCATTTAGTGTGTGATTGATAGATGTAATTTCAGTTAATGAGTATACGTCTTGGTCTTGATCAGTGGATATGTATCTATCCAGTCTTGATTTTGCACTTCATTAGTCTTTAAAGGTAAACTGTAAAACAAAGAGCTAATAACTTTTCTATCTTTTATATATTTTCTAATTTATTCATTGCATTTTAAGAGGCTGGTAATGTCTATTGTGGCAAAATTTGTTTTCTCAATTTTATAAATTTCTCCAGTTAATAATCTTTGGACTAAATCAGATTGACTTTGTGAGCACTTAGGTGGCAGCACTTTTGGTCAGTTTTGTGTTTAGAGCATGTACAATTTCCACAGATATAATATGTAAAGAAATTTCACTCATAGCAAGAAAGAATCAGAGTTATGCTAACATGATCTCCACTGTGTATGTTGCAAATTCAAACAATTTCATCTTGCACCTGGCACTGTCAGAAGTCCATAATATCTGTACAGCACCATATCAGTATCAATTGTCCATTGAATGAAATATCTCTTCCATTTGTCCATTGAATGAAATATCTCTTCCATTTGTCCAATGACTGAAATGCCTCTACCATTTGTCCAATGATTGAAATGCCTTTACCATTTGTCCAATGAGTGAAATGCCTCTACCATTTATCCAATGAGTGAATTGCCTCTACCATTTATCCAATGAGTGAATTGCCTCTACCATTTATCCAATGAGTGAATTGCCTCTACCATTTATCCAATGAGTGAATTGCCTCTACCATTTATCCAATGAGTGAAATGCCTCTACCATTTATCCAATGAGTGAAATGCATCTACCATTTGTCCAATGAGTGAAATGCCTCTACCATTTATCCAATGAGTGAAATGCCTCTACCATTTATCCAATGAGTGAAATGCCTCTATCATTTTTCCAAGTGAAATGCCTCTACCATTTATCCAATGAGTGAAATGCAACTACCATTTGTCCAATGAGTGAATTGCCTCTACCATTTATCCAATGAGTGAAATGCCTCTACCATTTATCCAATGAGTGAAATGCCTCTATCATTTTTCCAAGTGAAATGCCTCTACCATTTATCCAATAAGTGAAATGCATCTACCATTTGTCCAATGAGTGAAATGCCTCTACCATTTATCCAATGAGTGAAATGCCTCTACTACTTTTTAATGAGTGAAATGCCTCTACCATTTATCCAATGAGTGAAATGCCTCTACCATTTATCCAATGAGTGAAATGCCTCTACCATTTATCCAAACAAGTGAAATGCCTCTACCATTTATCCAGTGAGTGAAATGCCAAAGAGTGAAATGCCTCTACCATTTGTCCAATGAGTGAAATGCCTCTACCTTTTATCTGAGTGAAATGACAAATCTACTGTATCACAAAAAGTACACTTTGTAATAACAAATGCCCTTAACTCCACACCACTCCAAACTGCACCAAAGATTTCTGGCTGGAGCACCGATTAAGGTCACTTCTGGGGACCCACCATGAGGTATATGATTGTTCATAAGGAGGTAAATGTGAGCATGATTATTCATAGAGAGGTAATCCACTGTAGAGACATATTATTGCTCTAAAAGAGGTAACTGTGAGAATGACTATTCAGAGAGGTAATCAACTAAGAGCAATATGATTGTCCATAAGGAGGTAACCCACTGTGAGGAATATGATTGTCCATAAGGAGGTAAGCCACTGTGAGGAATATGATTGTCCATAAGGAGGTAAGCCACTGTGAGGAATATGATTATCCATAAGGAGGTAAGCCACTGTGAGAAATATGATTGTCCATAAGAAGGTAACCCACTGAGAGGAGTAGCATTATCCATAAGTTGGTAATCAACTGTTTATCATAATTATTTACATACACACCATATTTTCACGCATATATCCTGCGAGTTTTACCAGATTTAATAAACCCCACAAGGTGGGTGTGGGCAATATCACAAATTTTGTACACGTAATAATATTTCAATATATTGTTTGAAAAACATAACTACATAACTTATATATTGTTCTAGTTTTGTTTTGCTAGGATTGGATATTATGGCTACTTCAGTGACTTCACAACAACTCTCAGTATCAGGCTGACGGTCTTTTGTGTTCTGATTAACAATTGGTTCCTCTTCATAAATTTATAAATCCAATGCAAACCTCCTTTAACATCATCAATGTGCTTCTCTGCCTGTGAAGAGTTTGGCCTTCACTTTGATGGCAAATGTCGAGATTGGTTGGTTGTTTTTTCGCTGTGCTATGATCCACTGCTTCAGGTCAGCTTCAAGGTAAGGCCATTTTGCCTTAGGTTAGTGATGAGATCATTTTCGTGGATTCATCTTCTCCAATGCTCCTTTTTCTTTTCTCCAAACTTGGATTACACTCTTATCAATATCAAATTTTTTGCCTGTGGCTCTATTTTCATGCACTTCAGCATACACAATGGTAGTTAGCTTGACATCGGCTGTGTAAGAATTTTGTTTTGGCATTTTTTAAATTTAACAGAACGAAATTATTTAAACTCAAATCTAGACTTTACAAGAATACAAGATTATTTAGAAATGACCGTGTTTATGTAGCCTGTAATTGAGGTACAGATCCTATAGACAGCCTATGCGCACAAGCACTGTGTACCAAGTCAGAGTAGTTAATTGACGTCATGCGAACTACATTCAAAAATTGACAACAGTGGAATTCAGCCTCAGGACCTCCCACCATTGCATATCCGGCTCACAAAGTACCTGGCTTCCAAATTCAAAATCTGCCAGATGTCAGTCAGAATATAGTGGAGGCAGGGTGACTAACTTGAACTGATGCAGAGGGATGAATATGGGCCGGTGCCAACTGACTTGAAAGTGTAAATACAAATTTGCATGTTGGGTGGGTGGGTGAGTTAAAATGTAGTAGTTGTAGTATTGTTAGTTCATCAATATATGGTAGCAGGTTATACAAAACTGTGAGTTATGCCAATAATTTTTTTAACAACACAAAACCCCAAAAACCTGTGGGCTATATGAGGGTGCAGATATATGCGGAAAAATGGGAAAATACGGTGTATATATATATATAATTTGTGTCCACAGATAGTAGATAATAGTATGCAGTTCATTTTTGTTTACACATATATTTTTGAATTATTCCAGCCATTTATGTAGCTGAAATTTAAAGGTTTAAATCAAACATGACATTTTCATTATAATTTTCATATTGCAACTCAGCCATGTTAGTTAAAATATACCCTGTGTTCAATTGTGGTTGTGCAACTATTGACAAAGAAAACGAAATAACACCCATTTATTACACACAACCCAATTTTCCTATTCTGGGTTGTACTGTATATGTTTTAGTGTAGTTGAAATGTTGGTGGGGATAATTTTTGCATTACATGAATGGGCAAAAGGTATCATGAATTCCCGCTACTGTAAAATGATTTTCCTGCTTATTTGAATTTTGTACAATGCGAGTCAGACTGTTTAATTTTTAGGGTTGGTTAGGATGATCTCTCTGTCATAATACAGACCAAATGGATCACAAATCCCAGCAAATATGAATGGCTTCCTGGTCACTTGAATTTTGTATAATTTGTATTCGAATGTATGTTTTTTTTTAAAAAATTGTATGTTTTAGTGTAGCTGGGACAATATTTGCATTACAAGATAGGCAAAATGTTGGTTAGGAAAATCTTGACATTACAAGTCAAAATGTTGGTAAGAATAAAGACATTACAAGGCAAAATGTTGGTAAGAATAATCTCGACATTACAAGGCAAAATGTTGGTAAAGATAATTTTGATATTACAAGGCAAAATGTTGGTAAGGATAATCTCGACATTACAAGGCAAAATGTTGGTAAGGATAATTTTGACATTACAAGGCAAAATGTTGGTAAGAATAATCTCGACATTACAAGGCAAAATGTTGGTAAAGATAATTTTGATAGTACAAGGCAAAATGTTGGTAAGGATAATCTCGACATTACAAGGCAAAATGTTGGTAAGGATAATCTCGACATTACAAGGCAAAATGTTGGTAAGGATAATCTTGAGATTACAAGGCAAAATGTTGGTAAGGATAATCTTGACATTACAAGGCAAAATGTTGGTAAGGATAATCTTGAGATTACAAGGCAAAATGTTGGTAAGGATAATCTTGAGATTACAAGGCAAAATGTTGGTAAGAATAATCTTGACATTACAAGGCAAAATGTTGGTAAAGATAATTTTGATATTACAAGGCAAAATGTTGGTAAGGATAATTTTTGCAATGCAAGACAGGCACAATGGTAGTTATAATCATCTTGGCATTAAAACTTAGGCACAATATTGGTTAGGATAATCACTCCATTACAAGGTTGGCAAAATGGACTTCCAAAACAAATCACCCTGAATCACATCTAAAAACCAGGGGTCAGAGTACAAGTGGGGGAAATAAAGGAATATCTAAAACTGGCTGTCAAATTATGAAAAAAGGGTAGGTGCTCTGGAATTCAGACTACAAATTTCAGTAATAAATAATGAGTGAATATCAACATCATCTTTTGCTTTACAGTCAAACTTGTAAAAAGAAATTACAAATGTCCCATTTATACAAATTTATTACATTTTAACCATCTATAACCGCCACTAGCTCTTAAAGGTAACTTGGTGCTAATATCAAAGGTAAACCATACAGACATGTTTGAGTAAAGTTGTTATTCTTAAGCTACTCTTTGTTTCCTGTATTTTAGAGATATCCAATAAGAGACTGATAACTTATTCATCAGACAGATACTGCGGTTAAAGATGGACAATTTTATACTGCGTTTACATTCTTATAGTGTGATTAAGACAAAGCCTTTAAGTTGAAAATACATTTTAAAAAAGCCATACATGAAAATTTAAGCAATAAAGCGTTTTATAGTCTGAATTAAGATGGCCAAGAAAAGACTAAAGATAAGAAGTAACAAAAAAATTGGGAAACTCCTGAAAAACAAATTTGTGAAAAATTTGCCATGATATGCAAAATCATGTCATTGGTCAGGCATTGGCCAAAATACATATTATGGCACCATATATCCCCAAGTACAAGTCAGGCATTGACTGAAATACATATTACAGCACCATACATCCCCAAGGAAAAGTCAGACATTGGCTGAAATAATATTACAGCACCATATATCCCCATGTACAAGTCAGGCATTGGCCAAAATACATATTAGAGAAATATAAATCCCCAAGTATAAGTCTGGCATTGGCCTAAATACATATGACAGCACCATATATCCCCAAGTACAAGTCAGGCATTGGCTGAAATACATATTACAGTACCATATATCCCAAAGTACTTTCTTAATACTGTTTATTATAATTATTTCTCATCTCTTAATTTTACCACTATTCATTTAACTGACTGCTCAGAATTTTTTACTGACCAACACAAAGGCTGCTTCTGCATTTAACTTAAATTGGAAAAAAATAGATAATTCATCTGACAGTCATACTGAGTGTCTAAGTGCAATCCATCTGACAGTCACACTGAGTGTCTAAGTGCAATCCAACTGACAGTCATACTGAGTGTCTAAGTGCAGGTTTATTTCTGAGCAACAAATACTGACACGGTGTTTTTGTAAAAACACTATTACCAACTGCTGATGGGAATCAGCAACTCGATTTTTAAAATGGACGCTATATCAACCACATTAAGCATCTAGGAAGTCCTATTTTCATTTCATACTAATTCAAAATAAATGTGAATGCTTGTGTAACTGCCACCTTCTAATTCCTATATCAGGAAAAGCAAATTTTCATGTGTTAATATCTTTACATAGCTGGTTATTTGAGAAGTTTGCCTTTTCAAACTTTGTTGGTTTTTTTCTTCCAGGTGCAACAAATATATTGGCAAAATTCCTTCCATTATTTCTTTTTTTTACTTACTTCAACTACTTTCATGCCCCAAGTGGGTGTCTTTTCTTTCTTGTTAGTGAATCAAATTGTGTTTAAATTGCTGAACAACAGAATTATATGTAATTTGGCAATACAATTTAATACTGAACATATCATTGCACAGAATAAGCCTGCAATGTCATAATGTTCAATAATTTGTCTAAGTCTGTAGAAAACAAGGAAAAATTACATGGTGAAGTATGTGCGTGACAAAAAATAAAAACTGTTTTAGTTGACGAAAATTCTGATTAAATTTAACCACAGCCAATAGTAAGGCTAGGGGTTTAACAGACCATTCCCCACCAAGGTCAATAGTGTGAATTTACTACTGCATCATATGGGAGGGTATGAGTAACCAGGAGTCCCCAATCAAATGAAGAATTGAATCCCATCCCTGCTGAAGAAATTGGAAGAAATGAGTTTGTATGGTGCTGTTTAATTGTTGAATAAATCTTTTAATATCATTCTGTTCATAAAGACAAAGATCTTTTCTAATGAATTTTTTGCTTTTCTGTATAAATTAGTTATTTTCAAGATAGACAACCTCTGAAAGATCGCTAACAACATTTTCCATGAAACTTTAACAACGGGCATGTGTATGTTGTTACGACCCTGTAGTTAAATTACATGTGTTAAGATTTGAATTTTTCTATTTCTATTTAAATTTGATTTCATTTTTATATTTTTAAACATAAATTATTATTATGATGATTATGTTTGCAAGGGTCTGATATTTTGTTAGAAACATTGTGTTTGATTTCATTTTTATATTATTAAACATAAATTATGATGATTATATTTGCATGTGTCTGAAATTTTGTTAGAAACATTGTGTTTACTTAGAACATAAATGTGACTCGTGTAAGCACAATTTTCACATGAAGGTTTTGTTGTTGCAAGTAAACACTCAGGAAAAGCTATGTAAATTAAGTAGCTGTGACAGAGGCTGATTCTAAAATTAAACATTTTTATGTTTTGAATACCCAGGTGTGATTTCGAAATTACACATGTCCTTCGTTTGTGTCAACATAAAATGACATTATTTTGTTTTAAATGCTCAGTTACCTGTTAGAAATAGTCAGTCATAAGTTGAGAGTCACAGCATTACATCTCATTGAGTTTCTAATACCATAAAAGGTATTTCTGTGCTGGAAAGAGTTGTTTGCTTGTCCATATAAGGAACATGTGCATTGTTAGTGGCAGTAGCTGTACTTCATCTACTTTCTCAATAATTATTTTCCTGGAGAAAAACACTACTGGCTTTGGACAAAGACATTTGCTGAAATTATTTCTAAATTGGAACAGAACTATACAAATTGTGATTCACAGTGAAAAGTCTGAACATTTTGTGTTAACCTTTGTCAGATGTCATCATCTGCCATCTTGGAACAGAACTGAGATTCAGTGTTTTCACATCTTTGGAACATCATAAATCTTAAGTCTTGTTTCATATGATTACCATTTCTCTGTGTTTTCAAAATAAAATAAATTATTTTTGTTAAAATTTACAAAGCTTGTTGTAGTCTTTGTGTTACTCTGAATGATCCCATACATAACATAAAGATAATGTTTAATGATATAGAAATGAAATCAAATTAAAATGGAAATAAAATAAAAAATTCAAATCTTAACACACATGTAATTTAACTACAGGGTCGTTACTATGTGAAAATAATCTATTCCATCAAAGCTTTTTGTTTTTCTTTATTGACAACAAATTTCCATTTTTAAAACAAAATAGGGACATTTGTTTCACATAATAATGGTAAAAGTTGAAACTAGATTTTTTTATTGTTCTGTTTGTAAAATCCTGATGCCCTAATTTCATTACAATAAACTCTTCTCATCCTTGAGGAAATATCAAAGTGCAAATTCAGCAAATTCACTACAAACTCTGGAACATGCTTCTCCATAATGAACGGTAAAACCAAGCTTTTTATTTACCAAGTACTCCTTTCATATGGTTGCCTTGCATTTTTTCATCATGCATCTGAATGAGTAGGTTTAAATACATTACTTACCTAATAAGATCTATAACGTGTCTCACTTCAGTTGAAATGAGTTGACCTGACACAATATTGAGTGCAGTGTCTCACTTCAGTTGAAATGAGTTGACCTGACACATGACTGAGAGCACAGTGTCTCACTTCAGTTGAAATGAGTTGACCTGATTCATGACTGAGAGCATAGTGTCTCACTTCAATTGAAATGAGTTGACCTGACACATGACTGAGATCACTTAATGCAAGTAGGATCTTTTGCCATTTAACTTTTCTATTCCACACCTTCATTTGATTTGATACAAATGACATAATTAACATGATAATATAAAGCAGGTATGCTTTTAATCAAGTGTAACAATACAACCAATACTTCTACAATCTGGAGATCAAAACATGGTTGCTATTTAATCAGGTTCTCACAGAAATGCTGGTGAACATAGCTGTAAAATAAACATTTTCCATTTCTGAATACAATAGAGCATACTAAATTTAAAATCCAACTAAAACATAATATTTCACTCCACAAAACTTGTTTAGTTGGTATTAATTTATTAAAGTGTTGCCACCAATTTAAAGACAACAAATATGACTGTGTGGAAAGATTATGATTCCTTGTGTGTGTACCAATTTAAAGACAACAAATATGATCCTTGTGTGGAAACAACAGGACCCCTTTACCTAGTTCTTTAAATTACAAATGAAAATGTCATGTTTCACAAAACCTAGAAATTGATACCCAAGAAAATAAATTATCACATAATGAATACATAATAGTGCTGTCACTTACCTATCAGCATTTCGATTCTGATTGGCATCTGCTGTAATGGAACTGGACACTGACTCAAGAGCTGGGCGTTTGCTCACTGTATTATCCTGTAATAAAAACATTTCTTTAAATTTTGGATGAATATCACAGAGACTTAAAATCTTAAAGAATATCCTTTTTTTTTATCTGAAGCAACCTCTGATAAATGGCATTAATGGTGCTCTGGTCTAGCCATCTGATCATTACAGAGTCATTTTCGATTCTTTTTTTGTTTCACAGAATGTGAGAATTCAGCTGCATAGGAAAGCTAACTGCATATCAGAACATACCCCCAATTGCAAAAAGCATATGACCAGACCTTTCGTCCTAAAATATACTGGATATGTGATCAGGCTGATGTTATATGATGACATCAAGATGCAAGATTAGACCCATCGTCCTAAAATATACTGGATATGTGATTATGTTACATGATGACATCAAGATGCAAGATTAGACCCATTGTCCTAAAATATACTAGATATGTGATTATGTTACATGATGACATCAAGATGCAAGATTAGACCCATTGTCCTAAAATATACTGGATATGTGATCATGTTACATGATGACATCAAGATGCAAGATTAGACCCATTGTCCTAAAATATACTGGATATGTGATCATGTTACATGATGACATCAAGATGCAAGATTAGACCCATTGTCCTAAAATATACTGGATATGTGATCATGTTATATGATGACATCAAGATGCAAGATAGTCTTTATTATGCACATTCTGTCTGTGCAAATTCAAATATTTATTGACAATGTCATTAATTCAAATAATACAAGTATAAATCTGAGAGATTGTGAATGATGAATAAGCACAATGACAAAATATACATGACAAACATTATGAACACTCTTTACCTTTCTTCTTGGTTTTTCATAATGGAGCATTCACAAAAAAACAAGATAATGGTGGTTACAACAGGCATATAGCCCCTGCCATGGGCATAGTTTTAACATAGCTGACCTTGTTTCTTAAATATACATTATATGAAAAACTCAAGTGGGTTCAAAGCTTTACTGTCTTTTATGAAATGGTCGAGTAGCCTTTCCTGCTCTCAGCTGGGTGCAAGTTATACAATGATTAATATGGAATGGTCAATACAGTGCATGTTGAACAGGGTTAAAAAAAAGTCCAATGTCATCCAAATTAATTTGGATATGAAAGAAGAAAACCTAATAAAATATGTAATGTGTGTGCGCCCAAAAATGTACATTTAAGTGGGCAAGAAGGAAATCTAAAATTCACTTGCCTGTGTGCAAGTTAACATTCTACATGTGTTGAAGGCCTGGTAGGGATTCATTACACATAGGTATAGAGTGCAAGTTTTCCTCCACTTAGTGCAGGTGAGCTAAAAAAAAGTCTGGAACCACTACCCACAAGAAGTATGTGCATCATTTTCAGAAAATCTGTGCCAAAATGTAAATGTTAGCTAAATGTTAGTAACTAGCTACACTTACAATGAAAATATGTGTTAGTAATAGATCAAACATAAAATTCCTTCACTGTAATGTTCTAATGCTTGTTCTTCCATTAAATTTTACTTGTTCTCTTTTATCTGTTTATAAGTTTATTCTTTCATCTTTTGTAAAAAAATTGAATTAAATTGTTATAAGAGTACTATCAACAGTACATTATGTTTGAGAAGTCACTTAAAACTTGCTATACATTTAGCAACATCTGCGATATTTAATGATGAATTAGCAACATGTGCAGCAATTCTAAGTTGGCTATCCCAGGATACCTTTTCTTAAAATGGTCAAAATCTATTGAACAGTTTTGTTTTTGAGAAGTCATTTAAAAACTTTTCTAATTTTAGTAAAGGCAGGGCATTTAATGGTAATAGGGACCACTTGTTCAAAACCTAATGTCAGTTATGCCAGCATGATTTATGTAAAATTTGGTCAAATTCTGTTCAATAGATTTTGACAACTATTTAAATGTTTTTCTATTTGTATTACTGTGACCAATGAGGGATCAGCAAATTCAGAACAATGAAAGACCTTCATGTCCAAAATGCTCCCTGTAAAATTCTGTACAAACTAAAAAGTTTTTATTTTAGTAGGAGTAGTAGTTGTTGTTGTTATATGGTTTAATGCCATTTTTTTCAGCACATGGTGGCCAGTATCATTGGTGAAGAAAGAACCAGTGAAAACCCTGGAAAGAACCACCAATTCACGAGAAGCTACTGGCAAGTTTTTTCACGTACCCACATTAGCCAAGCCTGAGACTCAAACCCACGCAGAGAAGTGAGATGGCAATGATCCATAATGGTGAGTGCTTTGGAACTCTGCCACTCAGGGCCCCCATTTTAGAAGTTGTAAATAACTGTGAAGGTCAATGCACAATGGATTTGCAGATGAAGGACCACACCATAAGCTCATCCAGATTAATGACTGTACAAGCAACTGGGGAAAAGAAACTAACCTAAACATCAAAGGTGTACAAGGTCAATGAAATTTAAAGAGGATGTTTGCAAATACTATACTTCACGATTGTAGGGAAATAATATCTGGGAAACTGATAAATTAGCATGAAAACCAGGTCTCACTGACCTGTATTTTTTCTTATGGTGTTGTACTCCTCGGAATGCATGCACATAGCAAGTTTCATGACTGCAAGCAACATAGTTGAAGAAATTGACCACATGTACATGGTCAGTAAATCCTGAAATGGAGGCCACAGTGACCAGCTTTAAGTTAGTGTTAAGTAAGTTCCTCTGAATGTGTACACAAATCAATTTTTGTAACTTTGTAGACAACACTTTGCAAGATCTGAGATAAACATAAATGGTGTACAGTTGCTAATGCTAAACCAATCATAAAGACTTTGAATTGATAGTATAGTCTGAAATCTCTTGCACTGATAAAACATTGGGCTTGAAATTTTTGGCTCAGTGTTATGCACTTACTTCTGGCTTCTCATTTTTGTCAGTATCATCCGTGATTCTGGGGCTGGAGGCAGATCGAGGCAGGTTGTTTGTATCACTCGTCTCATTAGCTTTATTTAATGACTCAATCACCTGACTTGTGCTTCCTGTTTTCCGCAGACCTGATCGCCATGATGGGATATGATCATTATCGGCATCGAAGGGATAGGAGTTTAGTGTTACCTTTGGTACCTGTCCAACATGCATAAATAACAGCTTCAAAAACAGAAGAGCTGCAACAAAAATGCTAGCACAGCAGAAACAAAAAACTGGCATCAAGGGGTAGGGAAAGAAATAAGGCAAATTTCAACACTATAATGTACAAACAGGAAGACGGTTTTCTTGTAATTTACTTTTCAATAATTTTACATGCATTATTACATGTTATAGTATCGGGGGATTTTGTTCTTTATATTCAGCTGATACACATCGGTCAAAGTGCTAAAACTGATTAATATAAAATGAAAATTAGCTTGCTAGGTTAAAGGCAAACAAATGTTTTATATTTCTTTTGAATAAAGCCATGTAAATATTAGTGAATTATTTTTTTAAGTTTCAATACTAACCTTACATAAACATGAATTTTTGAAAGAATGCTTTTTGGGAAATCAATGCTGTTATTACTCAAATAACCCTAAAAATGTAGTTTTCATTGTTAAATACTGTTCACTGCATACAACAAAGAAATCCGTATTGTAAATCAATCTAAAAATGTATGGATGGATAATTATTTCAAGCTTTTCTGCTGAATCAAAAAGACCTCTTTTGATACCATAAGTACATGCATGTAAGCTGGATTCAACAGCAAACAATCACAGAAGCAAAAACTGCCTTCATGTAATGTGCCTGTACCTTTTGGTCTATGACATTTGCTAGGATTACTCAATCATATACAACAACAGTTCAAGATAGGCTATACATGGTGTCCAGTTTAATTTGTCCAGTAACAAATCTGGGAAAGTCTTAGTAACACTCTCCAATCCACAGGAGTTAATGGCAAGCTTTCTCACATACCTACATTGGCTAAGAATGAGACTTAAACCAATTCGGAGACAGGTGAGATGACAGTGACAGGTAAAAGGCAAGAACTCAGCCTCCCTGTGCCCAAGTCCAGGTTTTATGCTGTTTGCTTTTGGATTCAACTTGTATGCAAGTATAAATGGTAATTTAATTTTGAGAAATGGAGTAATGAGACAAGTATGCTGCACATCAAAATGCACACAAATTCAGATTGCACAATGAACCAATAAATCTGGAACTATTTATAAACCACACATCGCAGCTTATAAATCTGGTCCCACTGCAAACAACATATAACTATGCTTTTGTAGCTTGATTCTATATATTGGGATACCAACTGAGGAATACCCATGTCAGTGCTGGTTTTCAAGTAAAGGTGTGTATATGGACAAATACTATCATTGGTTAAGTTCTGTATCTCAAAAAGCAGTATATCATAAGCTAAGATATTAAAGTGTAAATGTTAATTGTTCAAAACAAAATAACAAAATACATGTACATGTATTGGGTAATAAAGTTAACTATATATACACTGGGTTACTAGAGTAAAAACCTTGGTTTGGAATCATTAACTGTCATGAGGCATAAACAGACTCTATTGTCCTTCTTTATGGTGGGAGGGCTGAACACATCCTAGGGGCCTAATCATACACAAATTCTCATGCTGAAATGGGTCTAAACAATAATTGGTTTTGTTTGCTTTAAGATCACAACAACAAAAATGGATAAATAGAGCAGTGTTAGTGCATATTCTAGTAAAATGCTGATGCTCTATTCAACACCAATCAAAATGAAGAATAGTGTTAATGTGTAATACTTACAAAAAAGTGTGCATCATATAAAACTATTTTGCTACAAGAGAGGACCAGCAGAAATCCAGACCTAATAGTGCACAGCATTCAACAAAATTGGATCTGAGAGTATAATATTAATGCTAACAATATAAATATTTTCCACATCGAGCAACTAAAAAATAAATTTTGTAAAACAATACTAGAAGTTTACAGAAATATTTTAACTGTGGATCAGGAGGTAAACTTTAGAGAGAACCAATTGCAGACTTTCTTTGGGACAAACTGAACTACTACAATAGATTAACCTGCGTTTAATCATTGCAACAACTTGCAACTGTATTTGAAACCAACTGAAAATTACCAAATAATCACCAAAAATCTAATATATGTAATTTTTACTTGTGCTTCAAAACTATGAACTTCAGAAAAATTAGACACTAATTAAAATTCAATGAAAATTATAATTAAATGCTTTTTCATAATAACCTTGAAAAAATGCATGAACAGAATAAAAATATGAAATTGAACATTACCTTTTCTTTCTATTTGAAAAAAATTAACATCACAAATGTATAAAATTTCTAAACAGATCTGTCATTGCATAATGAATCAGCAGGTCTGGGTCTGTGCAGTTTGTTTGGACTAATGAGTAGAACACAATGATAACCTGCCAGACCTGGGTCTTTATTGCTTGCAACTGGACTTGATTCATAAGAGAGTATTCTCAAAATGCCTATAGATGTTGGACTTTGCAAGAAGACGGAATAGGAAAATACTATGTTTTTACACTGTACAAACCTGGATGATCTCTTTAGTACATTTCAAATGGATCGAGATCAATATTTTCATTTAGAACTAACTAGACATCATGTCAAGTTTTCTGGTAAAAACACCATGGCAAAATGACCTTCTGTTCAGGAGAAATAACACTAACATGGTTTACAAGATGGCCACTGTCAAAGCCATATTGAATAACAGATTGATACCATTTTCATTAGGACCAACTTGCCACCATAAAGATTTCAGTCAAAACCCCATGCTAGTATAAAAATCCACTCCAGAGAAGTAGCAATACTGGATATCAGATTGGTACCATTTTCTCACAGACCAGCTAGATATTACAAGAGCAGCTAGATATTATAAGACCAGCTAGATATCATAAGACCAGCTAGATATCACAAGAGCAGCTAGATATCATAAGACCAGCTAGATATCATAAGACCAGCTAGATATCATAAGACCAGCTAGATATCATAAGAGCAGCTAGATATCATAAGACCAGCTAGATATCATAAGACCAGCTAGATATCACAAGAGCAGCTAGATATCATAAGACCAGCTAGATATCACAAGAGCAGCTAGATATCATAAGACCAGCTAGATATCATATAAGTCCTCGGGAGAAACTCTTCAAGCAATATGACTATCTGTTCAGAAGAATTATTAAGAATAAAGTTGGACTTCCTGATTTTCATTTTGGACCAACCAGACATCATTAAAAGAATCTTTCAGTGAAAACTGCATTTTATATAATCATCGATTCTGAAGAATTAGCAATAAAAATGTATTAAGGATGGCCACTGGATGCCTGAGCAGCACCATTTCTATCTAGGACAAACTAGACCCATGGAATGAATACATGTACAAAGTTTTATGGCAATCCTCCAAGTGGTTTAGGAGGTGAAGTGATAACAAATATGTGCTAATTAATAGATGATAATGAACTACAAACCTGACAAATACACCTTCAATATAAGCTAAAATTGGTTAGGTTCATCAGTATTTAAAAGACATCAGATCTGTGATGGTATATTTACAAATAAAAATTTCCTTCCAAATAATAGCTGGTAAGCTAGTTTGGCACCAGAATTTCTCAAGCAGTCACCAAAGTTTACATTATAGCTATCGAGATGTTGGGTTATCTAGTGCAATGGGCTGCACTCACAATTTTTCATTTTCGACCAGATGCCTATTCAAATTTAATCAATACCTTTTAATGACAATATTTTTTATCTTACTCTCTTTCATTAAAATTTTCCTTTTCTAAATTTTTAAAAGTTATAAAAATTGCTAAATTATTTATTTCTGCATGTTCCTTTGTTTAGAAATTCAGTTTATTTCATTAATATGCAACCCTAAAATTATGTCACACAGAATGACATATGGAATTTTAAAGCAAAAAATCTGATGATAATTAGACAAGTCTTGAAATTGCCAAATATGTTGCTTTTATTGAAATCAATTACCATGTGAATGTTTTGACCATGATTTTAACCAATATTCATTTACTTAAAATATTACTCATTCTTGCTTTAACATCAGAAACATAAGCAATCTTATTATTCAGTTCAGTTTTTAATTTGCTCGGATTTATTTATTCAAATTATTATTCATTGGAATTACAAAGTGCTCAATAATATTCTTAGACTTCAATTTTAATTTAAAATTATAATGAGTTCAGACAAAGGCATTTTGGATTACATTATTTGTTGTGATACATCAAAAGACTTAGCAAAGTTTTTCTACAACCACATGAAAAGCTGATAGTGATGTTGCTATCTGCGAACATGCTGGCAAAGACTTTTTTATTCCCATGGGAATAAACTATTATGTTTGAAACTGTGTGCGAGTCCCAATAACTTCAACTTGCAAAGTGTCTTATTTTGATACAAATGATATTAACTGACAGGAAGACTATCTTGGGGTTGTCAAATACACAGAGCTTGTTACATTGATATGCTTTTGGGAATCCAAGCTGGCCTTGGGATGTGGGACCCCCAAAAAACAATGCAACATCAACTGCTTCTGATCACACGCTTTAGAGTCCCACTTGATGTTTATAGCACATTTTGTGTGAGATTTAAAAGCACTTTTACCCAAAGACATAATGAAATGTGTTAAGACAATCTGCATGCAATGAGCTCAATAAATGTTTGCATCTTTGTAGCTATTATTTATATTTTTTATTTTCAAGCCATGATGCCTTGAATTTTAACTTGCAAAAATTGCTACAGACCTTAGATATAAAATGAATGGAAATCATCTTTTGTTTTGTGTATTTAATTGAATTTAATGGCAGTTAAGCACATTATATGCAACATAATATTAAGGAAATGAAAGCTACGTGACCTTGCAAAACAACACCAAGGCTGCTAACTTAGTCTGGGCTGGAATGGGCAGACATCAAGCACACAACCCCTGGATTGCCAACTTGGCTATTAAAATGTGAAAGTTAACTCAAAAATAACAGTCAGTATACTGAGTTTCATTAATTATTCACATAAGGTTTTGAAGATGCACAGCAGAAATGAAAGGGACAAAGGAATAAATGGAAGCAGATATGGCAAATTAAAATAAAGCACTGACCTTGACCTTGAAAACCTGAACCCTAATGTGGCAAACAAGACTCCTTTAAGTGATTATATACAAGATTACAAAGTTTCATCCATTAATCTTAAACAGCTGAAATTATAAAGCAGAAGGAAAAATGTAATGGAAAACTTGAAATATGAAGCATTGATCTTGCAGACAAGACCCCTAATATGCTATGTCTGGACATAAGACACAAGCAAGTTGAATCCCATAATCTCAGTTTTAAAATTAAATTGCAGAAGGGAAAATGTTATGCACAACACCAAGTATTTAGCTGTGACCGTCACCTTAACAACAGCACCTCCAGTATTGTAAATGACAAATCTTCAAGTGATGTTGTAAGTGTTCCAAGTACATTTACTAATCTCAAACAGCTTTGAAATTTTGAAGCCGAAGTGAAAGTGGTAAGACAAAATAATGAGCTATGACCATGATGAAAGGACCCACTTTTGTATGCAACACTCTTTTTAATGATGATTTACAAATATAAGCAACTTTCATCCCTAAATCTCCAAGAACGTTTTTAAAATGGAAAGGGGATCAAAATTCTGAAATGCTGACTGATGACCTTGACACTGAAGATAGGATGATAAGTGTGGTACACAATGAAGATGTCCAAGTATACCAAGTTTAATATCTTTACGGCACATGGCTTTAAAGTTACAATATGGGAAGAAAAAAAGATTTTTCAAGAACATTGTAAAATTTACTTTAACAGATTAAAAGTAAAAAAGTCAACTAATAAAAGACGTAAAGAAGTTGATTAATAAAACAAAATTTGGATAGTTTAATTTACGTTTGGTCTCCAAATTTCATGTCTCATTTATGCCATTTAATTTTTTTTGTTATTTCTGAGGGAAAATTTATAACTTAAAAAAATTCTGAATTTAAAAAGAGACAAGTAAAAGTTAAAAATGTTTTCAATAAATTCAAAGCCTTTTTATGGATACAAGAAACTATTTTGAAATTCAAATAGTTTTTAAAGGAACCTCTAGAAATTTGGGAGTTTTCAAGGTTTAATAAATAGTGTTTAAAACTGTAGTGTGTAAGGGAGAGTGTGAAGAAAAAAGTTAAAATACTGAGGTGAAACCTTGACCTTGAAATTGGCACCTCTAAAGTGGTATGCACCACACCCTCTAATGATGATTTAAAAATATATAAAGTTTCATCCCTTGATCTCAATTGTCTATAAAGCTTTTTAGCAAAAGGGAAAGGGTGATTGAAAATGTAAAATATTGACCCATGATCTTGACCGTGAAATTACCCCCAATGTGGTAAATGAAACACTTTCAAAAGATGATGTGGGCCCTGAGTGGCTGAATGGTCTTAAACACTGACCGTTTCAGATCACTGCCATCTCACCTCTGTCTGCATGAGTCTGAGTCCAGACTCAGCTAATGGCTAATGTGGGTAAATGAGAAAGTCTGCCAGTAGCTTCTCATGGGTCAGTGATTCTTCCCGGGGTTTTCCAGGGTTCTTTCTCCACTATTACTACTTGCCGCTCTGTATAGCCTATCTTGTGCTGAAAAATGGCATTGAAAATTACAACAACAACAACAAAAGAAAATATATAAGTATTCCAAATCAAGAAATTGCTCGAAGATTGATTAGAAATGAGATCATGACACTCGGACAGAAATTCAGCTCCGACCACATTGCTTGGAAAAGGTGTGGTACAATAAGCAGCTGATGCCAAGATCCACCGAGTACACAATGTGCATGCAGGTCAGATACGAACAGATAAATTGAGTAATTATCTGACAGGCTAGAGGCTATACTATTCATTTTGTATAGTCACTAGTTCTGAGAGCATCAATTAATGCTGTTCTTATCAGAAATGGAATTTATAATTTGAAAAACTGAATTTCCATCACCTCATTGTACTAGAAGAGAAATTTTTTAGATAAAACTCATGAACTCGCATAACAATTATCAAAAATTAGGATAAGTTTCAAATCAGGAGTACAATGTGGAACAAAAATGTGAAATTCATGTATCCTTTTCCTACCCTCAAAATAGAAATCCAATTTTCATCCTTCTGCTATGTGCAGACATAAGAACCAATCAAAAACAGCAGCTTTCAGGCACCAAAGCATTCAGTTAAATTAAATTTTGGATCAATTAACCTCACTGCATTACCTATTTCTATTTCAGGCAAAAATGAAAATTATTTTCAGGAGGTAAAGAGGTAAATACATGTTAATAACTATTATTAACAAATCTTAACATTTCAAACAAAATGAACATTGCAGCTATGTCAAGTTTTTAACTTCTAATGTAAAAGTAGTTTGAAATATTAAAATTTTGTTAATTAGATCTATCTGTTCATCTGTCTATGCCCCTCATCAATTCAAACATTGTTCAAACATTATTTGCATGAGAGCACACCTTTGGGCAAGCAGCATTTTAAAAAGTGCTAGGCAATCAAATTATTTGAATACCATGCTTGTATTTATCCAATGATGTATCATTCTGCTTATGTCAGTATCAAGACTAACTGTATCATAGGCAAACCAGTCTCTATATAGCCAACCTATCTGTATCATGGCCAACCTTCTCGTATCATGATAAACCTATTTCTATCATGGCCAACTTTCCTGTATTATGACAAACCTATCCCTATCATGGCCAACCTTCTTGTATTATGACAAACCTATCCCTATCTTGGCCTACCTTCCTGTATCATGATAAACCTATCCTTATTATGGCCAACCTTCCTGTATCATGACAAACCTATTCCTATCATAGCTAACCTTCTTGTATCATGATAAACATACTCCTATCATGGCCAACCTTCCTGTATCATGACAAACCTATCTGTATCATGGCCAACCTTCTTGTATCATGATAAACCTATTCCTATCATGGCCAACCTTCTCATATCATGACAAACCTATTCCTATCATAGCCAACCTTCTTGTATCATGATAAATATATTCCTATCATGGCCAACTTTCCTGTATCATGACAAACCTATTCCTATCATGGCCAACCTTCTCATATCATGATAAACCTAGTACTAATATGGTCAACCTTCTCGTATCATGACAAACCTATTCCTATCATGGCCAACCTTCTCGTATCATGACAAACCTATTCCTATCATAGCCAACCTTCCTTTATCATGACGAACCTATCCCTATCATGGCCAAACTTCCTGTATCATGACAAACCTATTCCTATCATGACCAACCTTCTCATATCATGACAAACCTATTCCTATTATGGCCAACCTTCTCGTATCATGACAAACCTATTCCTATCATGGCCAACCTTCCTGTATCATGACAAACCTATCCCTATCATGGCCAACATTCTTGTATCATGACAAACCTTTTATCTATTATGGCCAACCTTCTTGTATAATGATGAACCTATCCCTATTAAGGCCAATCTTCTCGTATCATGACAAACCTATTCCTATCATAGCCACCCTTCCTTTATCATGACGATTCTATCCCTATCATGGCCAAACTTCCTGTATCATGACAAACCTATTCCTATCATGGCCAACCTTCTCATATCATGATAAACCTATTCCTAATATGGTCAACCTTCTCGTATCATGACAAACCTATTCCTATCATGGCCAACCTTATCGTATCATGACAAACCTATTCCTATCATAGCCAACCTTCCTTTATCATGACGAACCTATCCCTATCATGGCCAAACTTCCTGCATCATGACAAACATATTTCTATTATGGCCAACCTTCTTGTATAATGATGAACCTATCCCTATTAAGGCCAATCTTCTCGTATCATGACAAACCTATTCCTATCATAGCCACCCTTCCTTTATCATGACAAACCTATCCCTATCATGGCCAACCTTCTCATATCATGATAAACCTATTCCTATTATAGCCAACCTTCTCGTATCATGACAAACCTATTCCTATCATGGCCAACCTTCTTGTATCATGACAAACCTATCCCTATCATGGCCAACATTCTTGTATCATGACAAACCTATTTCTATTATGGCCAACCTTATTGTATAATGATGAACCTATCCCTATTAAGGCCAATCTTCTCATATCATGACAAACCTATTCCTATCATAGCCACCCTTCCTTTATCATGACGAACCTATCCCTATCTTGGCCAAACTTCCTGTATCATGATAAACCTATTCCTATCATGGCCAACCTTCTCATATCATGATAAACCTATTCCTATCATGGCCTACCTTCTCGCATCATGACAAACCTATTCCTATCATAGCCACCCTTCCTTTATCATGACGAACCTATCCCTATCATGGCCAAACTTCCTGTATCATGACAAACCTATTCCTATCATGGCCAACCTTCTCGTATCATGACAAACCTATTCCTATCATAGCCACCCTTCCTTTATCATGACGAACCTATCCCTATCATGGCCAAACTTCCTGTATCATGACAAACCTATTCCTATCATGGCCAACCTTCTCATATCATGATAAACCTATTCCTAATATGGTCAACCTTCTCGTATCATGACAAACCTATTCCTATCATGGCCAACCTTCTTGTATCATGACAAACCTATTCCTATCATAGCCAACCTTCCTTTATCATGACGAACCTATCCCTATCATGGCCAAACTTCCTGTATCATGACAAACCTATTCC
Source organism: Potamilus streckersoni (assembly GCA_016746295.1). Lineage (NCBI taxonomy): Eukaryota > Metazoa > Mollusca > Bivalvia > Unionida > Unionidae > Potamilus > Potamilus streckersoni. Next base: position 4,070,196 of record JAEAOA010001383.1, on the reverse strand, counting down.
TATCATGGCCACCCTTCTCATATCATGATAAACCTATTCCTATCATGGCCAACCTTCTCATATCATGATAAACCTATTCCTATCATGGCCTACCTTCTCGTATCATGACAAACCTATCCCTATCATGGCCAACATTCTTGTATCATGACAAACCTATTTCTATTATGGCCAACCTTCTTGTATAATGATGAACCTATCCCTATTAAGGCCAATCTTCTCGTATCATGACAAACCTATCCCTATCACGGCCAACCTTTCCAAAACAAGGTCAAACTTCCTCTTTCACAAAACATACTTGTATCATGGTAACCATACCCCTATCCTGGTAAACCTATCCCAATCATGGCCAACCTTTTTTTTTTTATCTATCATAAAACTTATCCTGATCTTTCTATCTCAAACTGTGATTTAAATTGTGCTACCTTAAATGCAGTCTAAGTTTTAAATGCACAAGCCATGATAAAGTAACATTATTTAAGCTAATTAGTCTGGTCTGAGTAGGTCCTTTCTTGTAGGTATACATATTCAAACTGTAGTTCAAGGTAAATGAAATCACTTATGGCACATAAATTAGGTAGATTGTAAAGAACTTCAACCATGCCCAAGAACTGTTCTGACAAAGGTCTCATTGCATTAAAAGACACCAGTTCTTGTGAAACATACCTGTGTAGATGTTAGAACTGTAGGAACACTGGAAGCTTTTGTCAGAGGTTGTTTTGGTGGAGGCACCTTGTTTGTATCATTCTGCTTTTCTTTTCCTTCCTTTTTTTCTTCCTTTGTCTTCTCTTCAATCAGATCTTTCCTTATGTCTAAATATTTTTCTTTTGCTTTTATTTTTTCTGTCTCTTTTTCTTCTTTCTCATCTTTTTCTTTTTCCTTTTCTTTTTGTTTTTCAATATCTTTGCTATCTTTTTCATTATCAATATTTTCCTTTAAAGAAAGATAAGAAAAGATTGAAGTTTTTGCAAGTAACAATATTTCTTCAAACGACATACAACTAAGATACAATAAATCTATGCTGTTTTGACCTACTTCTGTTAATGGCTACAGAATTCAGTTTTATTTGTGGGCATTCAAATGCTAATAGAAAACTGTATGTATAGAAAACTGTCCACACACATAATCGGTTACATCATGCTATATTCCACTTACAAAATATTGGCCCGACTGGTCAAACATCTTAGTGCATTTCAATAGAAAGCAGTAAAAGACCATTAAGATGGACCTGTTTACCCTTTCTTGGCTCCATCAATAGTCTGTCGCAGTCTGTCCATTGTTGTCAACGGCTGTCAGTAGTATATTTATAAAGCTAACAGTTTAACAATAAAGAACTTCATCCAGAAATCATTGTCTTTAATGACAATGACAAAATACAAATTTATGTTTCTTCAATCATGAAAAGATACACCTTTTCTAAAACCAGTAACATTCTACTTTTCTAACTTTATTTTTAATTAGTTTACCTGCCCTGTTGCAATTTTGCTGTCTGGAAACATTTTCTTTAAATCTGGTTTAATAAATCTGCAGTTTTCAACAGTTATTTTAACTTAGCCAAAAGCTATCATCAATTCAGCCAATTAATATGTATTTCCTAAATGTCAGACACAGGGTCTATAAGAATGAAGACAAAGATTTTTTTGTGTCTTTTATTATGGCCCATTCCTTGTGGGATTTGCACTTAACATGTCTTATTACTTCTACCACCATTTGTGAAAGAAAGAGCCAATAAACACACAACACAGTGTGAAAAAATGAACTCCATGTAAGACTGTTTAACAAATGTCCAAATATTTGTATAAAAATTAAGATACTCCACTTTTCGACTTCTTCCAACTATCTTTCCTCATGAGATATGTCTGCCATTTTCCCAGTTTGCGCAGGAACCATTGGATAAGCACTTCTTTGACACTGATCAAATAATTTTTTAATGACAAAAAATTTTAGAAGTGGAATGAGATGTTAAGACACATTTTTGTCAATTAGACCATTTTCCGTAGAATTGTCTAAACAATCTGTATTGAGTATTTCTTGGGCTTCATCCATGCAAAATAAAGAGAATTTAGAGGTAATCTGGTTGATTATGGAAAATTGTTTTTAAAATTTTATTTTATTTAAACAGGTCTGTCTTAAAATTTTATTTTAAAAACTGAAAGTAAAATCAAAAGGCATTCCCAGTGTTAATAAAAAGGTTGTTTGCTGAGGCTTTAGTTTACAAGCCAGGCTTGATTATTACCCGAGAAGAATCTGGAAATGAATTTGCTTACAGCTTCAGTTAATTTTCCATTAAGATTTTTTTTTTCTTCAGAAACAATTAATGTGACATTGGTTAAGTGGGATGTACATAAGTTTTAAGATAAACAAGATTATTCATTTAATTTCAGTTTTACTGACTGTTGTGTTCAGATGTATCTGGATCATTATTTAAATTATTCCATGGAATTACAAAGTTGTTCAACTTGCATTGGAAAGAGACAAGGATGTAACAAATGGGCATGTCACATAATAGATTTCCCATCATTTATAAAAGTGATCTGATTGGCTCAAAATGATCAGGTGATATAATGCATCATGAATGCCATTTTTACTAAACACTAATTGAAAAATGTCTTCACTGTGTGTGTGTGTGTGTGAAATTTTGGATTTTTAAGGTGGCTTTAACAATGTTTTAGTCATATTGCTGTAATATCTGCAGAGTGGCAGTTTATAGTCATGTCTAGCAATGGGGCATCCTGCTGCAGACATGCAGGACAATGTCCCAACCAGCCACATTATCTTTACATCAGGCCAACCAGTCCTAACACTAACATCATAATGCTGAGCTTCTAGAAAGGCAGCTGTTAACACCTTTTTTTTTTTTTTACAAGTCCTTGTTATGACTTGGCCAGGGTTTGAACCTGCATCCTTCCAATGGAGTAGTCCAAAACAAGCACACATTATGGTTATTACATATTACCATATTTGCTCAAGTGTAAATGTGTCCAAATGGTAACAGTGCAGGCACAGATGTACCTTTACAATAGGTACCATCAGATCAGTCTTCTCTAGTCTCGTTCAATCATATTCTCAGATCTCTTCCAAATATGGTAAAATCCTAGATTTCCTATTAATGCCTGAATTAAGTTTTCCAATCATTTGTAAAAGTGATTTGATTGGCTGACAAGATCAGGTAATATAATACATCTTATTATGAGATTGCCATTTTCACTGAAACATGCCTATTGGCATCTGTTACAAAATTTGGAAGTGTCATGGCATTCTCTTATTCTTATAATAAGATTTTGGCATGAATGATATTTAGATAAAGTCTCAGTTAGGGAGAAATGTCTTTGAAATTTAGCTTGTACAAAGTCTGACCAAAGCATATTCTAAAATTAAAATCAGAGCAACATCAAAGTCTTATCTACTTTATTTGTACTTGCAATAATTCTGAGGATCAAACAGCATAGACCATTATAAACCAGTGGTACATAATAATACAGTAGAGCTGGTTATAAAATATCCTGTTGACTACACATTACACACACCTCGATACTACAGCATATCAATAAACTGTCAGCTGTTGAGTATACATTACATACAGCTTGAGATGGTGGTCCTAATTTGAACAAAATAAAAAGTCCAGTCTAATTTCTCAAATATTGGTGTATGCTTTGTTTTACTTTGGCTCAAAACAATAACAAAAATTTACTAGTATTCAATTAGTGTGTATTTTTTCAATTTTTTAAGTAGCTTTAACAATTTGAGCAATATTGTTATGATGTCTGCACTGTGACAGTTTATAGTGATGTCTAGCACTGGGGCATCATGCCGCATACATGTCCAACCCTGTCACATTATCCACATTATCCTGACACAAGGCTGACCAGGCTTATCACTAACCTCTTAATGCTGAGTGAGGTAGCTGAGGCAGATGCTCCAATCATCATGTAGGCCACATGAGTGGTGCTAATCAATTACAAACTGATTTACCTTAACACTGTTGTTTTTGTTGTGGTGGGGCTTAACACCATTTTTCAGCACACTATAGGCTATACATGGTGGCCAGTATTAATGGTGGAGGAAAAAAAACGTGAAATCCGCAGAAAGAACCAGTGACCCACAAGAAGCTACTGGCAAGCTATCTCACATATCCACATTCGCCGAATCTTAGACTTGAACTCACACAGATAGAGGTGAGATGGCACATTTAACTCTACTAAATACGTATAATCATATACCTATGGGAATAATACTGAATTTTAGTATACTTTTATCAAGCACCTGTTAACCCTTTGTTGCTGGACATGTCTTTTCTTTATTGACACAAAAATTTACATTCTGTCAGAACCTACAAAACTTCGGATCTGTGTAGACCTGTATATTGTTTTGTGCAACTACAGTGGTTCTAAAATGTCATAAATTTAAATGTCAATAAACTTGTAAAGGCAAATCTGAAAGCTTTTCAACATATTTTATGGCTTTGTTGTTATGCATCTCTAAGCAGGCATCTGAAAATACCAAATCTGCAAAACTGTCAGGACGATGATAGAACTTATCTTGAATTTTTGTTCACGCATATGTTGTGTTCATGTCCACATCCACAACCAAAATGTGAGACTCAAATCTTACACAATTCCAAAATAGAAAATGGAATCACCAAAACCACAAATTTTGTATGTGAATTTTGAAAAAAGGATTGTGAATTGCACTTATTTCCATGGTTCTGATAAAAAAATGAAATACTGTAATTTCTGATGAAAATGCGCTTGTAACATTATAATATACTATTGCAATATCTGCTGTTAACTCACCAGTACATCTTTCTTTTCTCTTTGCTATTAAATTACTTATTTTAAAAAATCTTTTTGGTTATCCATTAACTTTGTTATACCACAGATCATGATAATTTATTTGGATTCCTCCTGAAACAATTAATTTAAAGTTTATTGATAAACTGAGTTTAGGAAAAGCAACAACTGCAGAAAACACATTTTGCAATATTAAGTTACAACACTGCAAAAGTTTTAAGTCAAGTACTGGAAGATCAAGATGTGCCTGCAATGAAAGTGTAACCAAAGAATTGTAAGGCACCATTTTTAGTTTCATTCAAGAACTGATTACAAGTTTTTATGTTCTAAAAGACATAACCATCTCTCTTTTACAACCGAATTACTGTAAATGTTGATATCTGCAATGACATTTCAGGCAATGACTTTTACTAGCCAATGTATTTCACTCATTCAAAAGATTATAAGGCATTCAGGACATACAATTTTGCCATTACATTATAATCAAGTGCAGCAGCCCTTGAATTGAACAAAAAATGTACCAGCAATGAATTTACCTTTGCAAGACTTAATATAACAGAATAAGATGTCATAATAATCACAATATTTTTATATTGAGTCCTGTGGCAGCACTGGATTGATGTAGGTTATTTCCCTTTGTAGAGTCGTACTACAACTTACTTGTGGTTTGAAAAGTGTGTGATCAATCAATGCAGGTGTTTGATTGGTTATTCCTTTATCATTCTCTTCACCATTGAGGATTTTAATATGTTCTTTCTCCGGTGACTCAGATGTCTCTTCAATTCTGGGCATATCATGCTGGCGAATTTCAACTGTTGCCATGATGGGTGGTTTGTCCCTATCTCGAGGCTGCATGCAGGGAGAGGGAGGCAGACAGGTTAGTAAAAAATAAAATAAATTGATTAAAAGCAAAATAAACATATACAAATTCTATAAATTTTCATCCATTCCCTTATGTACTGATGTTAAGCAAAATCAGTTAGGAATCTATGAAATGGAATGCAAAACATCCTCTACTGGCTATTGAAATAGTAAAGTATAATGATAAAATGTTGGCTAATCCAAATTATCAGCCATTACAGACTAAAAGTGTGCCCTCAATACACAATTTATTGTACACAAAATTATCAGCTATCTTATTAAAAATGGGGACAATAATGTACAATGGGGACAATAATGTACAATGGGGACAATAATGTACTAGATGCCACAAGTTATACTACTAAAGGTAATTACACATGAATGATTTTCTCTAAAGGGGGACTTTAAAAGAAATGAGTCTGACATTTGACTTTCCAAAAACAATTTTCAAAACTTTTCAAGGTAAGATCACTTCTTCCTTGAACAGCTTAGTGTTGAAATCGTCTCTTATGTGATAGGTTTGTCAAATTAGATGCAGTGGTGGGCATACTAGGTGCAAGATGTACATTTTCATTCAGGACAAATAAGACACCAATTACAAGACTTTTGGCAAAACACCATGCCAATGTGACCATCCTTTCAGGAGAATTAGTGACAACAAGATTGGCTATATGTTCAATGTGGCAGCCATAATGGAGGTCTGCGAGACACCAACTTCATTTAGAAGCACTACGATATCATAGGAAGTCAATTGGTAAAAAAGTCTATCACATGATCAATTCTAGTAGTAGCTATAACAAGATTTACAAGACGAAGTTAGATTAGCATCAGTTCTATTCAGGACCAACCAGGCACCACAAGAAAATCTACTGGTGAAAACCTCTTGTCAACATGCGTTGTGGCAAAAAGACTGTCAAGATTGCTATCATGCTAGCCAGGTTTGTGATCCAATCATCGTCATTGCCATTCAGAACCAACCATAAATCATAATGAGGAAGAAGCTGCAAAAAACAAGATGAAAAAATTGGATTTCTGACCTGCACCATTTTTATTTAGGACCAACTAGACATCATAAGAATCCTTTTATGGAAAAACCCATGAAAATTCAACTATGAATTCTGGAGTAACAATAACACGATTTTCATACATGCCAATCCCTGATGAGGAAAAAGCATAATCCAAGTGGACAAAAGAAGTAATCTGAGCAGAAAAACGTAATCCATATATAACAATAAAATTCAATGTGCATATGTACAAAACACTAGTTGTAGTCAGTGTTCTATTAAGAGCTCGGTAAACAACGCCTCTGCATTTATAAAATTTGTTTCCACAATTTAGTTCTGCTGTGAAAAAAAAGAAGTTACCTTAGTATTCGAGTTAGTAAAACTATCTAATTCAAGGCATCTGTTTTACACTATGACCAATATTAAAATCATTTCCACACAGCCTGCAATGGGCAAGAAGATACCCTAGAATGGCACTGCATTGTTATTCATGTATTCATCTCTTGAGTAGTTTTTTCCATTTTTTTCTTTCTAATCCATCTGTGAAATCATTTAACATTTTTGCTGTAACATATGCATCGACCAGAATAGGAAAATTTTACTGTCAAATTCCTAGAGAATGGTTCTGCCTCACATTTTTTGAACAAAGAATATGAGAGCAAAGATTAAAAATTAGAAAATCAGTCTGTTCTATCTTAAGCAAGACAGCTGCCATAAATAGAAACAGAGGTCTTCTTGGAAATAGGATAGCTGCTATAAATAGAACATAACACATAGGAAGGTACTTTTATGTCATAGTTGCTCAGAAGCCGTCTTTTCTAGAATACATTCTGTGCAATTAGTGGGATTTAATAAAAATGTGAAAACAAATTATTTTTGGGGGAAGGGGGATATAACGAAAAAGCGTAATCCAAATACATTTACGCCTAAGGCATAATTTAGTGAAAAAAAGCATAATGATTACACCAAAAGCGTAATGGTTGGCATGTATGGATTTTCAAGACAGCCACTGCAGCAGCTATAACGAATTTCACCGTGGCACCATTGTTTTTATTTATGACCATTAATACATCATAAGAAGTCTTCACTTTCTGTTCAGGACGAAGTAGGAATAACAAAATTTAAAGATGGCCACTGTGGCAGCCATATTAAATGTCCAATAAGCACTATTTTATATAAGACCAACATGACCTTGGAAAAATGTGCCAGCCAACTTTAATGGCAATCCTTCAAATTGTTTAAGGGAAGCATTATTTTAAAGAAGACCAACTTGCTTGCAGACTTTAATGGCAATCCTTCAAGTAGTTTATGAGAAACAGCGATAACAAACTGGACAACAGACAACAGGCCATCTCAAAAACTCTCTTGGTTGTTGTTGTTGTTGTTAGTTGGGCTTAACGCCATTTTTCAGCACACGATAGGCTATTCATGGCGGCCAGTATTAATGGTGGAGGAAGAAACCGGGAAATCACCGGAAAGAACCACCGACCCACGAGAAGCTACTGGCAAGCTTTCTCACATATCCACATTCGCCGAATCCTGGACTTGAACCCACGCAGACAGAGGTGAGATGGCAGTGATCCGTAACGGACAGCGCTTTAGACCACTCGGCCACTCGGGGCCCCCAAACTCTCTTGGTACATAACCAGTAGAATTAAAATTATTTAAATGTGACCCTGACCTTTGAAGTGGATACAAGAATTGGATACCACGTGTAGTGGTGTGACAATTAATTAACGAATATACTGGACTGGAAAATTCTAATGACCAAGCATTTGATTATATATAAGTGCATGTAATGGGTGTGATAGATCTGATGGCATGTTAGCTCAATATTGACTATATAGTGTTGACAAGAAAATATATTTTATGTTACTAACATTTTTTTATTTACCAACATTTTATATTTACCAACATATTTTATATTTACTGCATATATAAAAACTACACTCTTTGAATACTTACTAAAACAAATTTGGGATGCAAAAACAAACCAAAAATACAGAATTTGCTGATAGTGCCAACCACTAGATTTAAATTTTATAAAAACAGAAAGCCATGCTCATGTTAGTACACAATGTTAAAAACAAACTTATGCATTATGCTATGTATACAGAACTGTTATTTAAATCTATACATTACTAAAGTATATATATGCATGAAATACACTAAACAATATGCTGCTAAAATGTTCACAAGCTCATAAATCACATGCAAGATCACTTCATGAAAATGCATGGATCTCAGTCATTGTCGAATTTATCTGGTACTTTGATGACATCAGCGCAATGTCCAAGTCAGATATAAATTTGGTTCGAAATAAAGACTCCAGAATGGCAATAATCAACAATGCATGTCATTCTGGTGCTGATGATAGCCATACAGTCTCAAACCTTTGGAAGTGACAGTCTTTTTCTTGAAATCTTGTGTTCTCTACATTCTGCTGAGATCATTTCCTAAGTGATGCATGTTACAAAGTACAACCTACCCCAGTTTACCTGCTTGAGTAATTCATGTTACAATGTAAAGCACACCCCAGTTTACCTGCTTTTAAATTAGTGATGAATGTTACAAACTAAAACCTATCCCAGCTTACCTGATTTATATTTGATGTCTGTTTATTAATCTCATTCTGCTTTTCTGCAAAAGAATAAAACAAAATTTCAGTTACTTCCCCTGAACCAAGAGTAGAAGAAGAAAAGCAATAGTTAGCCATGACGGTAGGCCAAAACAAATGCCAGTGTATACTATAAATTTAATACCTAAGGATTGTCAAGGGTCAAAAAGCTAAATGGATACTCTTTACATGGGCTACCATCCGAGGTAAAATTAGGGTATATTGCATATGTACACATAGTACTGATCACAAGTGCTTGCCAATTAAAGCCTCCAGAACTGCAATGATCAACAATGCATGTCATTCTGGTGCAAGTGGTACTGATGATGACCATACAGAACCATTTAGCTTTATGGGGAGTTGACAATCTTTAGGTGTTAAAGCAGGCTTCCTATGTAAATTTTGGTAACCATATGCACTTAAAAGATTTTTTTTATTACGCCTATCTGCCTTGGTCATAGCAGAGAGAAGCTGTATGCCTCTAAGTATTTTGGATGTTTGTGAAGTCTACAAATTATTAAGGCTGTGATGTGCTGGAGATACAGTAATCTATTTATTTTGCTGTACTGTTTTAATCCTCTTATTTTGCATCTTATTATGACAGGATTAAGTTTGTAAAAAATGTCTTAGTTGAGTATATCTGATTATTTGTGAAACAACACTGTGTGTGTGTGTTCTTGATATTGTAGGGTACATTGACATTTTTCAGCACAAGATAAGCTATATATAGTAGCCAGTATAACTGATGGAGGAAGAACCTTGGAAAACCGCAGGAAGAACCACATACATGCCAATCACTGGCTAGGAAAAAAGCCTAATCCAAGTGGACAAAAGGAGTAATCTGAGCAGAAAAAGCATAATCCACATATAACATTTAATGCATATATGTAAAAAACATGTATATTTTGGCATCAGGAAGCATCCATTTGAACAAAGAACCAAATTTGTATTTTACCACTAAAATTTATTTTATCACACAGAAAAGCGTAATTAATCCACATATAACTGAATAAAATTCAATGTGCATATGTACAAAACACTAGTTGTAGTCAGTGTTCTATTAAGAGCTCGGTAAACAACGCCCCTGCATTTATAAAATTTGTTTCCACAATTTAGTTCTGCTGTAAAAAAGAAGTTATTTTAGTATTCGAGTTAGTAAAATGATCTAATTCAAGACATCTGTTTTACACTAAGTCCAATATTGAAATCTTTTCCACACAGCCTGCAATGGGCATGAAGCTACCCTAGAATGGCACTGTATTGTGTTATTCATGTATTCATCTCTTGAATAGTTTTTTCCATTTTTTTTCTAATCTGTGAAATCATTTAATATTTTTTCTGGAACATATGCGTTGACTAGAATATGAAAATTTTAATGTCAAATTCCTGAGAATGGTTCTGCCTCACATTATTTTTAACAAAGAAGATGCGAGCAAAGATAAAAAATTAGAAAACCCTTCTGTTCTCTCCTAAGCAAGACAGCTGCTATATACAGAAACAGGTCTTCTTGGAAATAGAACAGCTGCATTAATAGAACATAACACATTGGAAGGTCACCGCTAGTCGGCAGTGTATTTTTATGTCATAGTTGCTCAGAAACCATCTTTTCTAGAATATGTTCTGTGCAATTAGTGGGATGTTAATAAAAATGAGAAAACAAATTATTTTTTGGGAGGGGAATATACCAAAAAAGTGTAATCCAAACACATTTATGTGTAAGGCATAATTCAGTGAAAAAAGCGTAATGATTATGCCAAAAGCATAATGGTTGGTATGCTTGGAACCACCAACCCACAAGAAGCTACTTGCAGGCTTTCTCATTTACACACATTAGCTAAGCCTGAGACTAGATGTGTGTTTGTGTGTGTGTGTGTAGGGCATCATGTTATCAAATTTTGTATGCACTGGATATACTTCATCTCATGGTTGATAAACTTAAGTATTTTCACTTTTGGCTTCACTCTCTCAATTAAATATATCTGTTAATCACAAGTTTCAAGCAAATGCCTTCTGCTATCTTGCTTTATTTGAGTTCCTGGATCCTGAAAACCCATTCACATCATTAAGTACTTTATTTCAGCAAGTTTATATCTGAATACAGCCTCACTGGAACACACTTAATTTTAAGGCATATTCACTTGTAACATGGTTCACTCCCAAGAACACAATTATGAGGGAGCACTTAACTTTTTACCTTATTATCATCCCAAGACACCATTATTATTTATGTATAAACTTACAAGCAATATAAATAGCATAGTTTACTGCAGACCTAATTCTAAATGTCATTTTTGCAAACTTCCATCTTATTTCTTAAATAAAAAGGTACAGTCTAATACTGCCAATAAAATGTATATGTTGTGAATCTCAATTTTCATAATTTGGAAACAATGAAGACTTTCATGGGTGCTTAAAATTGTTGTTTTCCGGTCATGCCATAAATACTCACTTATAAGACATGTCAAATTTCAAACTGCACAGACCCAGATCTGCCATTTCATAATGCACCAGTAGATACAGGTTTCTGAATTTTTATTTGAGTAATCAGTACAACAAACAACATATACCCTGATCTATAGGTGCATTATGCTACAACCAATCAGGAGCTTTGTTGTTTGCAGTTAGACTCAACTCATAAGTGAGTATATATGGTAGTTTGCATACTTGTATGTATTTAATTTCATGGATTAACCTTAACAAATAACCCAAATAAATGCAAAAGAAAAAAATCTATGACAACAAAAGACAGCAGCTTCATTGGTTAAAATTTTGCTACCAGCTTTATCAGTACTAATCAAAAACCTTTATAAGTACCAATGGAACACCTTTATAAGTACCAATGGAACACCATTACAAGAACCAATGGAACACCTTTATAAGTACCAATGGAACACCTTTATAAGTACCAATGGAACACCTTTATAAGTACCAATGGAACACCTTTATAAGTACCAATCAAACACCTTTATAAGTACCAATTGAACACCTTTATAAGTATCAATCATACACCTTCATAAGTAACAATGGATCACCTTTATAAGTACCAATGAAACACCTTAAGAAGTACCATTGGAACACCTTTATAAGTTCCAATGGAATACCTTTATAAGTACCAATGGAACACCTTTATAAGTACTAATGAGACACCTTTATAAGTACCAATGGAACAACTTTATAAGTACCAATCAAACACCTTTATAAGTACCAATGGAACACTTTTATAAGTACCAATTAAACACCTTTATAAGTACCAATGAACACAATGATAAGTACCAATGGAACACCTTTATAAGTACCAATGGAACATCTTTTTATGTACCAATGAAACACCTTTATAAGTACAAATGGAACACGTTTATAAGTACCAATGAAACACCTTTATAAGTACCAATGGAACATCTTTTTATGTACCAATGAAACACCTTTATAAGTACAAATGGAACACGTTTATAAGTACCAATGAAACACCTTTATAAGTACCAATGGAACATCTTTATTATACCAATCAAACACCTTTATTACTACCAAACACCTTTATAAGTACCAATGGAACAGCTTAATAAGTACCAATGGAACACCTTTATAAGTACCAATGGAACACCTTTATAAGTACCAATCAAACACCTTTTAAGTACCAATGGAAAACCTTTATAAGTACCATTGGAACACCTTTATGAGTACCAATGGAACACCTTTATAAGTACCAATAGAACACCTTTATAAGTACCAATGGAACACCTTTATAAGTACTAATAAAACACCTTTACAAGTACCAATGGAACACCTTTATAAGTACCAAAAGAATACCTTTATAAGTACCAACAGAACACCTTTATAAGTACCAATCAAACACCTCTATAAGTACCAACGGAACACCTTTTTTAGTACCAATGGAACACCTTTATAAGTACCAATTGAACACCTTTATGGAATCACTCTCCATAATCTCCTGTATGAAGAATCTTCAATCACTAGACTTTACTTAAAACATTGTCTATGAAGCTGATTGATGATAGATGGACAGATGTGGTTCACACAAAAGTGTTTAAATGGTTGGACATTAATGCAAAAGAAAAAAGCTATGACAACAAAAGACAGCAGTTTCATTGGTTAAATTTTACTACCACCTTTATCAGTACTAATCAAACACCTTTGTAAATACCAATGGAACACCTTTATAAGTACCAATAGAATACCTTTACAAGAACCAATGGAACACCTTTATAAGTACCAATGAAACACTTTTATAAGTACCAATCAAACACCTTTATAAGTACCAATGAACACCTTTATAAGTACCATTGGAACACCTTTATAAGTACCAATGGAACATCTTTATAAGTACCAATGAAACACCTTTATAAGTACCAATGGAACACCTTTATAAGTACCTATGAAACACCTTTATAAGTACCAAAGGAACACCTTTATAAGTGCCAATCAAACACCCTTATAAGTACCAATGGATCACCTTTATAGGTACCAATGAAACACCTTAATAAGTTCCAATGAAACACCTTTATAAGTACCAATGGAGCACCTTTATAAGTACCAATGGAACACCTTTATAAATACCAATGGAATACCTTTATAAGTACCAATGGAACACCTTTATAAGTACCAATGAAACACCTTTATAAGTACCAATGAAACACCTTTATAAGTACTAATGAAACACCTTTATAAATAGCAATCAAACACCTTTATAAGTACCAATCAAACACCTTTATAAGTACCAATGACACACATTTATAAGTACCAATCAAACACCTTTATAAATAGCAATCAAACACCTCTATAAGTACCAACGGAACACCTTTAAAAGTACCAACTGAACACCTTTTTTAAGTATTAATGGAACAGCTTTATAAGTACCAATGGAACACATTTATAAGTACCAATGAAACACCTTTATAAGTATCAATGGATCACCTTTTAAGTACCAATGAAACACCTTTAAAAGTACCAATGAAACACCTTTATAAGTACCAATGGAACACCTTTATAAGTACTAATGAAACACCTTTGTAAGTACCAATCAAACACCTCTATAACTACCAACGGAACACCTTTATAAGTACCAACTGAACACCTTTTTAAGTATTAATGGAACACCTTTGTAAGTACCAATGGAACACCTTTATAAGTACCAATGAAACACCTTTATAAGTATCAATGGATCACCTTTTAAGTACCAATGAAACACCTTTAAAAGTACCAATGAAACACCTTTATAAGTACCAATGGAACACCTTTATAAGTACTAATGAAACACCTTTGTAAGTACCAATCAAACACCTCTATAAGTACCAACGGAACACCTTTATAAGTACCAACTGAACACCTTTTTTAAGTACCAATGGAACACCTTTATAAGTACCAATGAAACACCTTTATAAGTATCAATGGATCACCTTTTAAGTACCAATGAAACACCTTTATAAGTACCAATGGAACACCTTTATAAGTACTAATGAAACACCTTTGTAAGTACCAATCAAACACCTCTATAACTACCAACGGAACACCTTTATAAGTACCAACTGAACACCTTTTTAAGTATTAATGGAACACCTTTGTAAGTACCAATGGAACACCTTTATAAGTACCAATGGAATACCTTTATAAGTACCAATGAACACCTTTATAAGTACCAATGGAATACCTTTATAAGTACCAATGGAACACCTTTATAATTACCAATGGAATACCTTTATAAGTACCAATCAAACACCTTTATGGAATCACTCTCCTTCATCTCCTGTATGAAGAATCTTCAATCACTAGACTTTACTTAAAACATTGTCAATGAAGCTGATTGATGATAGATGGACAGATGTGGTTCACACAAAAGTGTTTAAATGGTTGGACATTAATTATCCATGGATTTGAGAATACAGGAATTTGCTTAATTCAACAATTTCTGGATTATTTATCTGAAAAACAACTGTATGAGCTGACATGATTTACCTGATGCTGATTTAGTGGTTTTGTCCTAAAATCAGTTAAGTGTGAGATTTAATAATCTGTGGTAATTACTGTATACACACAGTGTTTTACTAATACTGTCCCTCAAGCAACAGTTTCAATATTTTAAAATCATGGGATTAGGCATGCAATGCTTTCACAGGTATTAAATCTTTTGACAATGGTTTCACCTGAATGAAGAACAAGTATTAAATCAAATTTTCATTTATAGTATCATTTCTAATTATTTCTTTCATTTTTAGTAATAAGTATTTAAATACAATATGCATTTTCTCCAGTCATCTCCATCCTTTCTTATCTCACAACATTTATATTTATGGCAGTAGGAGGAAATTATGGTGAGCAAATATTGTACATATAATGAAGCAGTATAAAATGCTTCATAATTCTCTTTTTCTAAAATAAAACAAACTGGTGTAAAAGCTAATATTTTTACCAGATTACATAAATAATGCTGATTTATTAAAGAGCACAGTTGATCTGGCAACACAGGTAAAAAACAAATACTGGGAGAAGCTTATTTGTCTTATGTAGCCAAGTTTCACTGTGTCTTTAAAACTGAGATTGTCCAATAATTAATTTTCCAATTTTCTGCCTTGTGAGGGAGTACATCACAAAAATACATATTTCATATGAGAGAATGTTATTTCTGGGATTCTTTTGAGACTTAATTAAAAAAAATTAATTATGTTTCATCAAGACATAATGAA
This sequence comes from Potamilus streckersoni, assembly GCA_016746295.1. NCBI lineage: Eukaryota > Metazoa > Mollusca > Bivalvia > Unionida > Unionidae > Potamilus > Potamilus streckersoni. The sequence goes on along the minus strand of JAEAOA010001383.1, from coordinate 4,054,229 downwards.
ACAATATGCAAAACAATCCACCAATCAAGATCAATCAGACAGGTGGAAACATGGTCATCAATGGAGGAAAGTCTCATGCTGGACTTTTATACAGAAAATGGAGTTAACAAATGTGATTACTTTTGGGTAGTGTTTTTACCGTTACAGGTGGATACCTAGGTTTTAACATACACCACTCCCTCCATAGATAACATGCGGCCTGATAACTATAACCTGTTTATAACATGGGGTCCGGTATGGATCCTAATTTTTAAACCAGAAAATACTCCAAAACATAGCCCCTATTTATTGTACTTGAAGAAAACCATGATTGGAAATGGTAAAAGAAAGTTTATATATATATATATATATCTTATTTTATCGTATAAAACTGTAGATAGGGCATGGAAATTTAATCAATATTATAAAATATTGATTTTTAATAAGTCATACAATTTGTTACATTTTCTTTTCAAATGACATTCTTAGTAAACTGCAATTAACAATATTCAAGGACATTTCAATCAATGAAAATGTCACTTATGCCAAGAGAAGGCAATACAAGTAATTATCAATTAAAACCTTTTTTTGTCAATTGAAATATGTTCTATATTTTAGTTCCTTTTAAGTGTAATCATCCTAAATGTGTCTTCCAGTAATTAATTATACTGATAACCTAATTAAGTATCCATTGTGTTTTGATATCAGACTAGTGGAAGCATTTGTTGTACTGTTGAACTAAATAAGAAGCAGGCTGACTTTTCTATTATCTCAGTAATTTTGAATCAAATAAAGCAGGTGGGGTAAAAAAAGTCAAAAGGCTTACAAATCCTACCCACATACGAACCAGTGGCACTGGAGGTATGTTGGGTAACTAATTTCAGATGATCAATCAAACACTGCCACACATTTTATTGTGTACATATCTAATTAAACTACCTTAAATTAACTTACTCAATCATAAATGTGATTAAAGGGAGAAGGGTAACCAAGTGAAATAAGTACTTTGTAAAATAAAAAGCTTTGTTTCACAGATATGGACTATTGTGGGAAAAATGTATTTCAGAGAATTCTTGAATTCGCATGAATAGAGATCTTCATGCATGATATGAAATTTCACTTTTGCAATGAAATCACAACATCAATATTTTACTAACTGAAAAATACAACAATTTAGTTTTGTTGTAGACAATTGTCTCACAAAATAAATGTTTTTGATAAAAAGCAATCTTGTTGTATCAACAGTTAGTCTGGTTTCCTGCTTTGCAGACTCATACTTTTGTGAAAACTGTAAAACATAACTCTGTGAACCAGACTAATCAACAAAACAAAAAGCCGTGACATAATACATGAATGTTTTACATACCGTGTATGGTGGTTGAAACCTGTTGCAATCATGTTATCCATCTTTCTTGATGTTGGACATTTTGAAAATAAATGTGATATATAGATAATAATGAACAACTTCATCAGAGAAAGCACTTCATTGACAATTTTTCTCAACTCTGATTATAAAATGAGGATTCAGCCATTTAACAGCCCAATTACTCCCAACCCCAAACCCAGTGGTTTTCTGGATATTTAGCAGGTTTTATGGAGGTCCCTCAGTAACTCACATCCTTGCTTATAGTGCAGTCTGTGTTTTTGAACCCCAATGTACACAAGTTATCAAGGAATAGGTGTACTGAGCAAAAATATCTCTGCATACAGTATACTACCTGTTTCAGATTCAGAGCTTTCTTCAATATCCTCCTCCTCCTCTTCTGACCCTGAGCTTGAGCTACTTTTACTCTTTTCTCCTTCATCCAACTTCAAGAGGTTTAGAGTTGCCCGCTCCTGTTCATTCGTTTTTAGTATCACATTCTGTTTCTGTTCCACACTCATTCGAGTCACAGAACTCCTGAAGTGTTAACAAATTTACACATTTCAATAATTAAGACAAGTCCTTTCTGAAATGCCTCATTTTCTCTAAAGATCAAAAAAAAAAGTTAAAATTGTTAGTAAATACCATGCTGTTAAAGCAACAATGGATTTTTTAATGATATTTATTTATGATACTAATTGACAACCATGACACCTAATAATGATGAATTACATTATGGTACTGTACGTATCTTGTTACCATCATTTATGTACATATTAAATATGAATAAAGAAACATGCATGGTGGATGCAAAAAAACATGTTAATCGCTTCATATATATATATATATATATATATATATATATATGACTAAAAATTTAAACTGATCCAACTTTGTTCCTAAGTAAAAATTTGGTTGATTTAATTATAAAATGGCTGACAAGTGTTTTTAATACCAGTTAGAAAAGAACTTTTCTAAATTCTGTTTGAATTCATTTACTCATAGATGTGCTAATTACAGTGAGATTATAAAATATTCCATTTTTAACCTTTATTCCCATCAGCAAGTAAGTAAGACAAAAAGAATGACACATAAGAGCAGGACACACTGACAAGCCATATCTGCACAAAGCAAGTATCCATTATAGTATACTGCCAGTGATACTAATAACATAAGATAAAACTAAATATAGTTCAGAGAGGCAATAATGAGTTTGCCATTATCAGTGTTTTACCTTGCAATATCTTGTTTCTGATCCTTGAAAACTTTTAAAACAAATAATGAGATTGTCTTTTCAGTTTAATTTTAGTTTCATAATCACCGTGCTGCAAGTTGGAGTTGGACGTCTTGGTGTGTCCTTGGGAAAGTCACTTGTCCTCAATATGATACAATCAATTCTGTGCCAAAAAAAATCCAACCAACCATCAACTTATTCACAAAACTGCATCCACTTCGATCCATATAAAGAGTTAAAATTGAATGCAATAACTGCTATGGGGACAAGATGAAAATGTTCTTTACAGGAAGATAATATTTGTATAGGCAGATAGAAAAATCTAAAACTGAAAACTGCTATGAATAATTCATGATCATTAGTAATTTCCCATAATCAGCGCATAAATATCTTAAGAGTTTGAAATTTTTGGCAATATATCACGCTGCCTTCATCAGCAACTAATGTTGATCATGTGACCTAACACTCTAGTCATTGATGAGATGGGTGGAGTGGAGGAAGTAGAACATGTGAAATCAGCACTAAGAATAAAAGGCTATCCAGAGTGGATTTTCAGACTTCCAGAAAACACACCACACAAAATCCAAGAGAGATTACATGTGATCAATGTACATCAGAAACCATACAACTTTTTAAGACAACAACTTGCATGTGAAAAGGACAAAACTGAAAATTTGAAAAATGTAGCAAATTTTATTATATTAAATGTAGTGATTTTGAGAAGGGATACTGCTTCAGTCAGTGTTAGAAACCAGGATTAAAGAACACATCAGTAGAGTCATCGGTCATACATGATATTGTAGCAGTATGGGACATTATATCGGCCCCAATCAAACCAAGGTGATTACATCAGAGGACAATATATGGAAAAGGAAGGTGAATAAGGCATTCAAAATATGACAGCTAAAAAGGAATGAGGGACTTAAATTATATACACCAGTCTCCTCGTATCATATGACCATTATGTCACATGATCAACATTAGTTGCTGATGAAGGCTGTTTGATATTGCCATAATTTTAGATTTTATGCTCTTAGTATGGGAAATTACTAATTATCATTATATAAATTGGGTAGACAGATTAATCCTCATTATAGAACAAATAACAATTCTTTGTTACACCAGCTACTATATACAGTAGTACATAATGGACCATGTGACAGATACAAGCAACCACTGTCACATTAGGCCAGTCACAGTTATTACATACAGGCAAACCCTACAGAAAAAATACAGCCATTATAATGAAGTGACTGCTTATATGTTGGTGGTTGCTAGAACAGGTCTGATTGGATGATACTATGTTGGAAATAATTAACCTATTTCATTATTTTGTTCTTCTATCAAATAAGTAACCATTTATATTTCTTCTTCCTAATTTTCTCTCGATACGAGTTATTTTTTTTATTTAACAGGTTAAAGAATTCTAATTTCTACTCAACTTCTGCTCTGAATAAAAATGACAAAAGTATAACAACACCAACATAAAAAAGCCAGAGTATATTGCATACATACAAGGTAAAGGAATATTGGTGCTGATACACGAATTGTTGATATGGTACAGAAATTGGATATACTTTCTATACTCCTTTATAAGTTGAGTCCAATTGCAAACTGCACAGACCTATATTTGCCGTCACACAATGCGCCCGCAAATCTGGGTTTGTGCAGTATGTTGGGAGTAATCAGTACAACAAACAATATATACTATGTTCTGGCAGATCAGGATCTATGATGTCTGCAATTTGACTCGACTTATAGACGAGTAAATACAGTAAATTAGGTAAATGTGTTACAAGCCAGTAGGTATACAAATGTATACACTTTACAGGATGAAATGGAATGTAATTTTATTAAATATGAACATGCAAAGTAGACACATGTTGGTTTACTTTAAATGAATGAGTGTATCCCCTTAAGAAATTTTAACATAATGAAGTTCCTAGGGATGAAGATTAGTAGCTCATAGTGATGTTACAATTCATTGGCATCTCATTAAGACACATGGATAGTTTAGGTTCTAAGTATGTCTTCCACATTAAGATGCACTACTAATAATATTTATATGTGTATGTGTACATGTACGTGCATATATATAAAGTCTAACTCATTATACTGCAATATTTGCTTATTGCCAATAATTTCCAGTTGTACTGCCAGTCATATTAAGCGCCATCAACCAGTGTATAATATGGACACAAGTTCCATTTTCTACAATGTCTTTATTATAACATATTTTCTGCCAGGCATTATTATCTCCCTTCTGTCTTTTCAAACAGTAAGTACATTTAAAGTGATTTTAGCACTTTCATTTCCCAATATAAAGCTAAGAAAATAAAAAAAATTGATAAGTGAAGTGAAGACAATGCAAATCTCCTGTAAAACATATAATTCCGCTATTAGAGGACTTGTGCCAGATAAACTGTGAGCAATAAATTTCCTTATATGCTCATTTTTTTCTCAGTTAAATTTACATTGTCAGAATCGTTCAGTATTTTCCGATATTGCACTTGTGCTCTTAATTCATACTGATTTCACGCGAATAAAGAAACTACTATCTATTGTAAACAATTAAGCTAGCTACAGATGCCAAACTGGGTCCTTACATGCAAGTGACAAGGTGTAAACTGTATGCTGTAGCTGGTAATAAGAATGAGAAAAATATACTTAGTTTTACATCCTGAATTTCCTCAAAATGTACTTTCTTAGTTTTGCAAGTCCGAATTACATGAGCCATGTCATGGATTCTCAAGTATGATTATACATTTCGAAATTGTACTGAGTCATTCAATGACAGAACAGAAACAAGCTTGCCAATGACAACACACTTTTCCCTCGCAACTTCAAATTTATTTAATGTAGAATTGGCTCAAACGCTGCATTAAATTGACATACTTCATGTACATAATTCCAGTCAAGAAATTTCTTTGAATTGAGAAAAATACCAAAATCTATCCATTCCAGATCAAATGGAAAAGTTTTTGCAATGTGCATTCATTCACAATGTGACTCCAAATTTCAATTTTAAGTAGACCAAAATGCCATTTTTTTTTAAAACTTATGTCTAGCGTTCAAATTTATCTGGGCAGAGTTATGTGTGTGTTAATAATGTTACTGTGTAATGATGAATCTGTGCTTGTGTATTTAGTTTGGAATACATTCAGTTACTTTGTTTCTTGTAGTGTATTTTTGTTTATATAATTAAGCCTTGGGTAGAATAAGAATGAGCATATAATAAAAAGGTTACTGCATATGTATTGGAAAATTTGAACTTGTTTTGTCAGATCGATATACTGCACTCCCAAGATTGTGAAGTAAAGACATCTGAAAAGCTTGTTCATATTTTCACATACAAATAACCTATAAATATTACAATATGTGACTTGGTATGTTAGTTTAATAAAACTGATTTATAGCTTTATATCATAACTCAATTTCCAGCATTATTGTGAAGAAAAATGTTTACTCCATAGAGAATTCTAGAATCACCAAAAAACCAACCCAAAAGCAATAAATGTATTTTTAGAATTCTTCTTTTGATCCTGAGATGAGTTCAAATATCAAAGGATAAAACTTCACAACTCCATAGGTCTCAACTCAAAGACTTGATCCAAGAACAGGAATGCTAATGAAAGTAAGGCTGCTGGTGCTTTAAAGAACAGCAACACAAGTAAGTTATTTAGTGCCATGGCACCTAAATAAGGACATGCAACAAATGACCAGGCTGGTCAGACGGTTCAAATCTGTACTCTTTTAATCACAAGTCTAGCAAAATAAATACTGCGCTGCTAAAGTTCCCCTGGAAGATATGGACTCGGGGGGAAAATAATCCATGGAAAAGACTAGTACTATATCACCCTAATCTGGAAAACACATGCTGCCAATGCAGTAACATCTGTGTACAAGTTCAGTCTTGCTGAAAACACATGCTGTCATTGCAGTAACATCTGGGTACATGTTCAGTCTTGCTGAAAACACATGCTGCCATTGCAGTAATATCTGTGTACAAGTTCAGTCTTACTGAAAACACATGCTGCCATTGCAGTAACATCTGTGTACAAGTTCAATCTTGCTGAAAACACATGCTGCCATTGCAGTAACATCTGTGTACAAGTTCAGTCTTGCTGACAACACATGCTGCCATTGCAGTAAAATCTGTGTACAAGTTCAGTCTTGCTAAAAAAACATGCTACCATTGCAGTAACATCTGGGTACAAGTTCAGTCTTGCTGAAAACACATGCTGCCATTGCAGTAACATCTGGGTACAAGTTCAGCCCAAATTCTTGACGAAAACAAATGCTGTATAAAAGTTGAAGCTTCTGCTGGGGAATTAATCTGGTGACTTTCTCTTCCAAAAATTGCAGTGATGTAAAAAAAAAAAGCATTTTATTTAATATTTTAAAAATCTTCTTTTGTTTGGCCTTTTATATTTTTGTTTTCTTCTAAATTTCTTCTCAATTTGGATGTAGTTTTTTGAAACTGTATCCCTTGTTCTTTCTTTCTTATAGGCATAAACAAAATGTTTTAATAGGTCATTTGCCATATGAAATTGACAAAATATTATATCCTATAATTTAAAATCAGTCATAAGAAATTATCTAGTTACAAACAATTTCACCTCCTTTTGTCTAAGAATGCAATTCATGTTAAGAAATTATACTTCTTATGATGGCTATATGCTAAAATAATATGGAAGGGAGGCAACTCCTACTTGAGCTAATGTATATGCATGTAAGTACTCTATTTGATCATTTCATAAATTACTGGACTTCAAACTTCCAATCATAAATTTTAAAATCCTAGATTTTTGTATTTGTATTTCAATTCTCATACAAGTACATCAACTGCTGACCAAACTTTGAGCGTACCTCAATATCACTTGCCTTCATGGTAGTCAGTTTTTCAACAGGTCGCTTTCAAATTTTTGTAGGACATTAAAAAATATAAAAGGTACAAATTACAAGGTAACATCCTTTCCAAATGCACTGGACCTTCAAGAAATCATTTTTGACAACGAAAAATTGGGGAGGAAACAAACTTGTCTATACACTGTGAAACAACTCAAAAAAAAAAAAGACCTATGCTTTCGAGATCTATAGATACCTTTTCGAGGTGGACAACACTAACAAATTTTGTCCAAGGCAACATTTATTGGACAGATATGATCCAATGAAAAAAAGATTCCAAAACTATGAATGAGATATGTATGAATAAATTAGGATTTAATGCCACCTCAGCACATTAATGGATTTATGGTACCAATTAAAACTAAATTCCAAATAGGTAAAAATCAAAACTATACAAAAACTTTGGCGGGAAAGCTCTTCCAAACAAAGGGAAATATTATCTGGGAGAAAATTTTGGGTACTCATACACAGTATAATTCCTGTAACCTGTTCGATTTCCTTGTTTCAGTCAGTTACATTGGTCACCTGCATGCAAGCTTAAGAACTGAGTTTTTCTGTTTATAATTGTTTATGCTATCCACTAAATTTTGTCTTGAATAAAGTTATATTATTTAGATGAATCATGCTTCAATATTTTTTTTTCTTTCCTGGTTTGTGATACCCACAGTTCACCAGAGTATAAATCCACCTTCAATAATGGCAACCTGCATCTAAGCGTAGAATACACTAATGAAATCACTAACATGCATGTGTACTTCACAAGAGAAGAGTCAATTTTATCGATATACATTTGCAGTGGAATAGTGGACAAGATAGAAGAAATTTATACTGTATTGATCTGTGTTAAATATGTACCCAAATGTGAACAATATTTACTCATTTTGTTGTTGCATATCAGTGGCACAACAGTCTATATTACTTGCCTCAAATAATCAATCGCACCATTTTACATCACATGCAATTGCACTACTCGGGCCTCGAGTGGCCGAATGCGCTCTCCATTACAGATCACTGCCATCTCACCTCAATCTTCGTGGGTTCAAGTCTAAGATTCAGTGAATGTGGATATGTGAGAAAGTTTGCTAGTAGCTTCTTGTGGGTCGGTGGTTCTTTCTGCGGATTATCCGGTTTTTTTCCTCCACCTTTAATACTGGCCGCCATGTGCTGACAAATGGCGTTAAGCCCCAGAACAACAACAACAACAATTGGACTACTTTCGGTTTTATCTGAATTAGCTTTTAAATCTCTACAGACTAAAGCAATGGAAAATATTAAAGTTCCACACACAAGAAAACCAGCTGAGATAAAAAGAGCTGTTACTTTAGTCTTTCTGGTGTATTAATGTGCCTCCCCAAAACATATTTGACACCAAAAATAAACACAAAGTCTTGATTTTGTCAAGCGGCAACAAAAGAAGTTTGCACCATGAGCACTGATCTGAAAAAGTGATGCAACCATAGACATTGAAGCAACAGCTATTTATTTCAACTGGTTTTCTTGCCCGAACAGCTCATTTCTTCAAATACGGTCACCAATTGTTGCAATAGTCCAACACATAACGTCACTGCCAAAATGTCTGAGAAGATTCCATATCTTCATAATGTTGGATTGTGAGATTGATCATGGATGTGCGTAGAATAACAACTGCTAGCATGTACTGTGCTGAAAATGAAGTTGATACTATTTGCAACTAGGTGCATTCTGAACATGAGAAAACAGTTTCTATCGACTAGTTTGTTTCCATACAATATACTAAATAAAAAGTTTGAATACAGTGGGGAAGTAGGAAATGGAAGGTTGGCACAGCATAAAGATGGATATGTCGAGACTGACCCTGAGTATGCATGAACAGATATGACACTATAAATTCATACCTTGGACTGTAGTCACTGAAGAAAAACCTTCATTTTATGACAGCATTAACATGTATACAATGTTCTGTTTAATCATCTTTTTAAATTTGCTACAAACAATCGAAAATCCAAATTACTTAACAATGACATTTCTGAAAGAAAAGCTTAATTCAGAAGGAAATGTTTTGTAATATTTCATTGTTAATGTAGTAAAGCATAATTTTTACTGCCAACCTATTTAAAATAGAAATCTGTTAAAAGAGATATTTTGTTGCTAAAATCATTTCTAACAGGCTCTCTGTGCAATAATCAAGTGTAAAGAGGCAACATTATTTAATAAATTATATCTAAGAGTTTTGAGAGAAAGCTTGAACAAGAGGTATGCAAGGGAGGGATCTGCAATTTGAGGAGGTAATCAGATAAAGAAGCAATTTGGGGTATGCCCTAGACGGACACAGAGCTTATTAAAAATACAAACTGCATCTACCTCCTTGGCTGCTGTAAAAATGCTTGTTTGATACCTTCCATAGAGAAATTAGACCTGAAATACCTTTAAGATAATCGCTGTGTTAATCAAACCATGCAGATTTATAACAATGCAAACTTTAATTAAAATTAACTCTGACACAATATGCTTTCCTATTGTTGTTAATTAAGCACAATCATACCAAACAGTCAAATTCAACTGCAAAATTTCTTAAGCTGGAAGAAAATGTTATTTTTGAGCTCCATAAATTAATACCATTTTTAAATTAAGTCCCCTTTACAAGCAATTCAAATTTAAAAGCACCTTAATGAAGTTATTACAAGTTTTTAATTTTAAAAGCACCAGCTTTTGAATCTTCAACTAACAGTTTGACAAGCACATTTTCTGAGACAATATATGATAAAACTAATTACAGGACTACATACAGGTAAAATATGATGACAACTAAATGATAACATAGTGGTGAAATAGATTTTCTCCTAAAGTTAACAAATATAAGAGTCTAAAGATAGGTGGTAATATATAACAAGCCATAGCAATAATTTCTTTTGAAGATATGAATGCTGCCTAATGACTGACATTTTATGTCCATGGAACTAGATCATTAAAGATACTAAGTTATAAACTAAGTCTTTTGTATTTAGTATCTACTTCATGATAGTTAAATCAGTTTCACTACCATGCTCTTGCTTGCATCATCACAACTCCACTGAACCATTTTCAGAAAACCCCATGATGTTATTTTGTCATCTTGCAATCTTCTGTATTTCCCATTAAAACTAAATGCATTATTTTACAGCAAAACACTTTAACAACTATGTCAGATCTTTAATTAGCTGAAAATAAAACCAAAAGTTAATCTTTTTCATGTTCACAAGAAATACACAGTAGTACCAATAAATATCATAATTTGATCCAGATTTACTCTATATTACTTATGACATCCTTCATTAGACAATTAAAAAGGAATATGGTACAAGTAGGCAATGTTGCCAAAAGAAACATCAAGCTCTGAAAATTAAACAGACTCCTCCTATGGATAATTTGTTGAAACTAGAGGAAAAACAAGACTTCTATATGTAAAACTTTCCAACTTTTGTTGTTGGTATTCAGTGTTGACATATAACATCAGAGCCAACAAAGACATACTGACTTCACCTTCAACTAATCTACCTCTAAACAGGCACCTGACAACTTTTAGTGCAATAAGATTAGGCCATTATGAATAACTGAGTTATACATTGGAGGTATTCCAAAAGACCAATCCAAAGCCAAAATAAGCTATGTACAAGACCCTAATCCTACCTGTATACCTATGATGATACAGTCCATGTACATCATACCTCAAATCACACTCCTTTACTGGCAAATGAACAGGAAGATGACACAAATATGATTATATCTGCTGCCCTCTAAATATTCATACTTCTCCATTTTATAATCACACTATTTGCCAACCTGTTTATGCCATCCTGACTTTCACCTAAGTCATAGATACATAATATACCTGTTTTACCTGTATAATCTTCATCTTCTACTATGATCCATTTAATGCAATTAAAATTAGTGTGCATACTGCTCCAGCCAACACTATCTGTGTTTGATCTTAATGCCAAATGCCAATACACAAAGTAGCTAATTTTTGTCTGGCAGGCATTTCAATGTTTCTCCCAATAAAGCTTACAATTTCAAGATAAACCTGTTTGATAAGTGCAGGAAAATGCTGAAGTTATTTCATTACATCACAATGTTTTGTTGTAAATGGTAGGGTCTCTGCCTAACAACTGCAACCTGCAAGTGAAGAAAGTATTTCAGGGCAAGATAAACTGGATCATATTTCTTTGGAATTATTTAACAATTTCCAACCTGCATCAACTGAAGCTTTTCCACATAGCTAAAACAGGATTTGCACAAGAGTGTTGAAAGCAATATTCTTTTCTGAGTTTGAAGTAAACAGACTGTAATATACTGGATACTTGCTTGTAAATAGAATCCAACTGCAAACTGCAGACCCAAAACATAATGTGCCAGCAGATCTAGGTGTCTGTAGTTTGTTACAAGTAATCAACAGATCAACACTGATCCTGATCTGCAGACTCATTATGCCATGGCAAATCAGGATCTTTGGTGTTTGACTTGACTTTTAAGAGAGTATATATGGTAGGTTAACTGTCAAAACACCATAGTTCCCTCACAATAATGTTCATTTGAGCCATAAAATTGGATTGCCTTATGGCAAGATTAAAATATGGCATTGCCTTATGGCAAGATTAAAATATTCAGCATTTTATTGACTTATTATTAAAAAATTAAATAGGAACCATGACTATACTACCATTTTACAATGATGTGCCTTAGATTGGGGGAGTACTAAATTATATTTACTGTATATACTCGCTTACGAGTCCAAATGCAAACTGTATAGACAAAGATCTGCCATCACATAATGTGCCAGCAGATTTGATTGTGCAGTTTGGAGTAATCACTAAAATAAACATAGACCATGATCTGCATGTGCATTATGCCTCAACCGCTTATAATCTATAATCTTTCTTGTTTGACCTTTCATTTGACTTGTAAGCAAGTACGTATGGTACCTAATATATAATCTGAACCCAGCTTTATCTATAGATCAAGATCTACCATTATCTAATGCTGTGGCAAATGCAAGTCTATGTTGTCAATTCAAAGTCATACGAGATTTATATAAATATTAATGTGGCAGTACATTCAAATGTGGCTGTGTGTGCCAAAATTATGCCATAAAATCTAGTGAAAATTTGGACAGTGCACTATTAACAATTATGACTGAGTGGCCTGGCTATTAGGATCTGCAGACCTTAGTTCTATCAAGACAGCAAAAAGCATTTCCATTTATGATACAGCCATTTACTTGATAGAGACCAAGTAGGAAGGGGGATCTTAAAGTTTTCACCTTGTTTGCAACAAGTAATGAATGTCTGCAGGTTAACTATGGAAAAAAAATTACTGTCACGATGTATATTCTATCAATTCTATTCGTGACTAAACAAAGTTTTCATGCCTGAAGATCTACACTTTTAAGGCTGTACTAAAACCGAAGTCAAAATACTTTTTAAGTTCAGCGAAATGTGCATAGGGCATTTTAACCTGACAAGAACACAGTCATGACTGCAATATCTTTCTGTGTTTTTTAATCTCAAATGAATCCACCATGAATTGCAATGCCAATGTTTATTTTGTAAAATGATAGATTCATGTACAACAAAAGCATCCATATGTTCAAAATTGCATCTAATAAAAACAAATATAGGATTATAAGTTACAAGATTTAAAAGTGTGATATACCTTGTACATAATGAAAACCAATTTACAAATTTTAACAAGTGCAATTTTCATTGTACTTCAGTACTAATACAGGTACAGTCTTACTTGAATGCCAGCCCTGCCAAAAGATTAAATGTGTGTTATTCTTTTTATATTTATATACTAGCTATCAAAACATAACAAAGTCTTAATACAATAAGCTTTAAAAAAGAAACTTTTCCAACAGGTTTCTTATAGATTACCTGATCACTCATACTTCAAGAACTTTCATTAATAAGGTTTCTAATGCATTAAGTCATCTGTCATAAATAAGGTTTCTATTACATTAACTGATCTTTCATTAATAAGGTTTCTATTGCATTAACTGATCTTTCATTAATAAGGTTTCTATTGCATTAACTGATCTTTCATTAATAAGGTTTCTATTGCATTAACTGATCTTTCATTAATAAGGTTTCTATTGCATTAACTGATCTTTCATTAATAAGGTTTCTAATGCATTAACTGATCTTTCATTAATAAGGTTTCTATTGCATTAACTGATCTTTCATTAATAAGGTTTCTATTGCATTAACTGATCTTTCATTAATAAGGTTTCTATTGCATTAACTGATCTTTCATTAATAAGGTTTCTAATGCATTAACTGATCTTTCATTAATAAGGTTTCTAATGCATTAACTGATCTTTCATTAATAAGGTTTCTATTGCATTAACTGATCTTTCATTAATAAGGTTTCTATTGCATTAACTGATCTTTCATTAATAAGGTTTCTAATGCATTAAATGATCTTTCATTAATAAGGTTTCTATTGCATTAACTGATCTTTCATTAATAAGGTTTCTATTGCATTAACTGATCTTTCATTAATAAGGTTTCTATTGCATTAACTGATCTTTCATTAATAAGGTTTCTATTGCATTAACTGATCTTTCATTAATAAGGTTTCTATTGCATTAACTGATCTTTCATTAATAAGGTTTCTATTGCATTAACTGATCTTTCATTAATAAGGTTTCTAATGCATTAAATGATCTTTCATTAATAAGGTTTCTATTGAATTAACTGAAGTTTGCTACATGCTTATACAGCATTTAAAGAAATTTTAAAACATGATTAGTTATATTACTTATGAATTTTAATATGAAAAGGGAAAAAGTTAAGAATTTTCCTAAATGTAATGGCCACATCTGTCTCTTTACAGAGAAAATGAAATTGAAATTTTATAGCACAAAGGAAAGCTATTCAAGGTTTCTATATGGAAAATAAAGTTTTGATGAAATGAATATGACCTAGCTAAACTATAAACTGCAAATGCAAAAGCCACTATATATCATATAACCACACTTGATAACAAAGCAGCACACATGTAATCTGAAAGCAAACATGGCTTTTTTTTTCACTTTTTAACACAAATCACCAACCTATTCTAATACTACTACCAATGTTTATCATAAAAGTGACTCAGAAATTTTGAGACTGGTTTAAAAAAAGACTTTATCATACAAGAACAAACTCCACCTTTTATGCATTGTATTTTCAAATCTACAAATGAAACCAATCAATCACTGGATACATGATATGTGACTGATCTGATATTCTCTAGTTCAGTTACTAAGATCAAATTCTAATTAAAACCAAAATTAACAAAGATATCAAATATAACATTGTCTGGTATCTTGTTATCCATAACGTTTATAACTAGTATTGTAATATTCTTTTCAGTTTACAGACTCTAGACTTGAAAAGAATTAAAATTTTGACAGAATGAAGATATGTGGCACATAAAAATCCTTGGCAGATGACATAACAGGGTCCTATATGACAAATGCTGAGTTATATCATGACAGAAGCTGAGCTATTCCCATGACAGAATCTCAGCCATACCCATGACAGAAGCTAAGCTATTCCCATGACAGAAGCTCAGCCATACCTATGACAGAATCTCAGCCATACCCATGACAGAAGCTAAGCTATTCCCATGACAGAAGCTCAGCCATACCAATGACAGAAGCTCAGCCATACCCATGACAGAAGCTGAGCTATTCCCATGACAGCAAGCTGGGATTACCTGACCTTAGACCTGTTTGATTAACAGGTCTCCCTACCCCCTAGGGCATTATCAATAACATAACCTTCCTTTATAAAGCACTTGCAGACTCCACTAGCCATTGCAAACATTTAATTATCATGCAGAAACAAGTTCTAAGTTGACTTGACCATGAAATGTTGACCAGATCTCTAATCAAAGTTTTTCCCCCAATTATTTATATTTACATTTCAACTTTTAAACTTTTCACATTTTAAATTGTACTTGTTTTGATATACCTAACTACCATTTCGCCTAAAGAGCATTAATGATAAAAAATTTTAAAAAAGAATTAATGTTAACTTTGCATGATCCTTTCATAAAATCAGATTCAGAAGCTTTTATCAATGTCTACCACTAGATGCCTGATCTTACTGGGATATGCTCTGAGTAACCACAATTGGACCCAGTAGTACAAGCATGAAAAATTTAAACCTTGCCTAACCACTACTTATAATGGACCCTGTAGTACAAGCATGAATAATTATTACCTTGCCTAACCACTACTTATAATGGACCATGTAGTACAAGCATGAAAAATTTAAACCTTGCCTAACCACTACTTATAATAGACCCTGTAGTACAAGCATGAATAATTATTACCTCCCCTAACCACTACTTATAATGGATCCTGTAGTACAAGCATGAATAATTATTACCTTGCCTAACCACTACTTATAATGGACCATGTAGTACAAGCATGAATAATTATTACCTTGCCTAACCACTACTTATAATGGACCCTGTAGTACAAGCTTGAATAATTATTACCTTGCCTAACCACTACTTATAATGGACCATGTAGTACAAGCATGAATAATTATTACCTTGCCTAACCACTACTTATAATGGACCCTGTAGTACAAGCTTGAATAATTATTACCTTGCCTAACCACTACTTATAATGGACCATGTAGTACAAGCATGAATAATTATTACCTTGCCTAACCACTACTTATAATGGACCATGTAGTACAAGCATGAATAATTATTACCTTGCCTAACCACTACTTATAATGGACCATGTAGTACAAGCATGAATAATTATTACCTTGCCTAACCACTACTTATAATGGACCCTGTAGTACAAGCTTGAATAATTATTACCTTGCCTAACCACTACTTATAATAGACCCTGTAGTACAAGCATGAATAATTATTACCTTGCCTAACCACTACTTATAATGGACCCTGTAGTACAAGCATGAATAATTATTACCTTGCCTAACCACTACTTAGAATGGATCCTGTAGTACAAGCATGAATAATTATTACATTGCCTAAACACTAATGATGAGGCCTGACATGATAAACATGAATCATGCAGTTCACCATTATATCCTGAAGATGTATGTGGAAGAATGGAAAAAGACATGTCCAAAAACACAAATGCATAACCAATGGTAATAAAGCATGAAATGTAGGTTACAGTGACAGTTGTATAGGTATATTACCTAACAGAGCTGCAACAAATTTTCAAGTTTTATGATTGGAACATAAGCAGCAACCAGTAAATGAACATTAAACACAAAATGCCAGAGTCCATGAAGTATAAAATACAGGTAGAAGAAATCACATTTTGCAATAAGGATGAAGAACTTAGAAAAGCATCTAGTCATCAAGGAACATAGTATCCATACATCATGCCAAAAGCTTGTGGGGCCAGGAGCTAGACATTACAATTTACCCCAAGCCAGGAACAAATGAAGTATAAACTCTTCTTGTAAGAGTGTTATAATAACCGAGATGCATATAAGCATTGTTTTCATGATTAAGAAATTAACAAACACAAAATTTAAACCAAGTCAGTAAGTCATAAATTATAGGCTGAACTACTTTTGAAATGAAGTAGTAGTGCATCCACTCATCAAGTTTCAAGATTCAATGGGATAGCATGGAAAAATCCTACATGATCCTAAGCTAAATGCAGAAAAACCAAAACTAATTCAGTAAAAGATGAAATGTATGTCACAGTGACTTCTTTGTATATGCATGGTACAATGATAGATCTAGACAATTAAGTAGTTTAATGATTCAAATATGAACAGTAAAAGCAAACACAAAATGTAACCAAAATCAGTCAAGCACGACATGGGTCAGTGACCTACTTTTAGAATAAGGGTACATTATTCACTGAGGTGCATCCTCTCACTAAGTTTCATGATTCCAGGTATAACAGGTAAAGAAACCTATTTGGTCATGAAGTAAATGGCACAAACTTGGCATCAGGCAGTAAAACACTGAATGTGCATCTACTTTAGTTGTGGTACTTAAAGAGATGCTTGCATTAGTGTGATGATTCTGGCATGAACATTACTTGAGATGATGTTTGTTCTGTGGATTTTAATGCTATTTTTCAGCACATGAAAGATTATACATGGTGGCCAGTATACTTGGTAGAGGAAGAAAATGGGGAAAATAGCAGAAAGAACACCAAGTCAAGACTCTCATCCACAAAGACAGCTTAAGACATCGGTGATCAGTATCACTCAGCCAAAATAGGCCATATGCTTGCAATAAACCCAAGTCTGTGAAGTGTAAAATACTGGTGACATAGACATCACTGTAGGTGTGGAGTATTTGTCCTATAATGAAATGTTTTCCTATGTAATTGGCTTAGTTTAGTTTACATTTACAAAATCTTAAAAGATATGGATGATTGTCATGTCAAATGTGGCATCATGACAAAAAGTTGATGAGTACTGGCTGTACTGCCCATTACACATCTTTCCAAATCAGGTTGATTTACTAATCTTGAAAACAATTTTCTTTAAACTACATTATTTATCCTTCAAAATAATGCTTATTATGAGAAACTTTGATAGGACTATTTGTTAGAAACACATTATTAATTTATGCACCTTTTTACACATTGCAGATGTACAAAAGTTTGATTATGTGCATGATGAGGCAGAAAATCGGCATTATTAATTAAAATTTTTAATCATGGATATAAATGACATGGTATGAAACAATATCATGATGATCAATGAATAAATGACATGGTATGAAACAATATAATCATGATCAATTAATAAATGACATGATATGAAACAATATCATGATGATCAATGAATAAATGACATGGTATGAAACAATATCATCATGATCAATGAATAAATGACATGGTATGAAACAATATCATCATGATCAATTAATAAATGACATGATATGAAACAATATCATGATCAATGAATAAATGACATGATATGAAACAATATCATCATGATCAATGAATAAATGACATGATATGAAACAATATCATGATCAATGAATAAATGACATGATATGAAACAATATCATCATGATCAATGAATAAATGACATGATATGAAACAATATCATGATCAATGAATAAATGACATGATATGAAACAATATCATGATCAATGAATAAATGACATGATATGAAACAATATCATGATCAATGAATAAATGACATGATATGAAACAATATCATGATCAATGAATAAATGACATGATATGAAACAATATCATGATCAATGAATAAATGACATGATATGAAACAATATCATGATGATCAATGAATAAATGACATGGTATGAAACAATATCATGATCAATGAATGCTGCACACAAATCTTCAATGATGTTAAACAAAGATGTCTTACAAAACTGAATCCTGTTATAATAAAAAGTAATAAATCTGAAGCAATTGCATGTTCATTGAGATATGGCATGCATGCAAACTGTCCATGGCTTACATTTAAATTACTGTCCACAGTAGATTTGGATCATTCTGAATAAATGCCATAGCTTCAGTTATTATATACCAGCACCCATTGAAAAATTTTAGTAAATGTTAAGCTTTACTATGTGCAAAAGACAATAACTCAAATGAACAAAACTTAACTATGTAGAACTAATGCACATATATGTACTAAGTTAACCCCCTCCCCAGGGGATAAATGCTATGAAACCCAATGCTGCCTAGGACCTAGAAAGATATGGTTGAGATTCAGCAAGACATTACAGTATGTTATTGTTTTTATCTGTGTGGTTGCTGACACCAATGACACTACTGCAAGTACAGATGCAAGCTAAATAGTAATTCAAGATATTACAGTTGGTGTTTGTTTTTATCTGTGTGGTTGCTGACACCAATGACACTACTGCAAGTACAGATGCAAGCTAAATAGTAATTCAAGATATTACAGTAGGTGTTTGTTTTTATCTGTGTGGTTGCTGACACCAATGACACTACTGCAAGTACAGATGCAAGCTAAATAGTAATTCAAGATATTACAGTAGGTGTTTGTTTTTATCTGTGTGGTTGCTGACACCAATGACACTACTGCAAGTACAGATGCAAGCTAAATAGTAATTCAAGATATTACAGTAGGTGTTTGTTTTTATCTGTGTGGTTGCTGACACCAATGCTGCTGCCAGTACAAGCTAAATAGTAATTCTGGAGACAAAGCCTGTAAGCACACTATAATGTCAATGAAAAACTAGAGCAAACTTTCAAATCTAAAGGGCAGTCATTTACCTGATAGCCAAATATACAAGAAAAGTCTTCACTTTTGGCCTAAAAACACTGTTTTTTTGCTGTTAAGTATTTCAACACTCAAACAACGGAAATTAACCCCAAGATAAAAATATTTTAATCAGTACTTACTTCTGGTTTCCACTTGATAATCTTGTTAAGTTAAAAAGTTAACTTGAGTAAGCTTATGAAAAAGTAAATATATGTTTAGATACTAAATAATTGGGTTACTCAAAAGATCATCTACTGAGTTAAAAATACAGATTACTTAGGAACAATATATATTGTATATACTTGCTTATACGTTAAGTCAAACTGCAAACAACAAAGATCATGATTTACCATAGCATAGTGAGCCTGCAGACCAGGGTATATGTTGTTTGTTCTACTAATTACTCTTAACTACACAAACCCAGATCTGGTCGCACATTATGGCAGATCTTGGTCTGTGCAGTCTGCAGCAGGACTCAACTTATAAGCACATATATATGGTATTCGTGCTGCAACAGGATCTGACAAACCTTGTGCCTGGAGCCCAGGGGCCACCTAAGTGCTGTGTTTGGGAATCCATATGTTGGATTCATATAATTCAAAAGGTTATTCCAATTTTTCTATTTTTTTTCCAAAACTATAAAATGTATTACAATATGTAATAATTATTAATAACTCTTAACAAGGAAAAAGAGTTCTTAAATTAAATGGACTACTGAATTTTAGCTTGATGCCCAGGTTCTTTTCCTTGTAGCCCACTGGCCTACCATCTAATTTTAAAATTTGTCTGACCCTGTAAAACATGCAGATGTAACAGCTAGCTGACTGTCATTACTGTAGTGTACAAAGTCAAACCATCCTGCTGTCTGATCAACAGAGTCTAAAGAGAAAATTATCAGGTTTCCTCAGTCAGAAAACCTAAGGCTTTTCGACCAAAATCTATCTCAGACTATTTTAATGGAGCGACAAAGCATAAAATAAAGAAAATTGTCATAAATAAAAGAGAATGCATTCAAATTCTTAAGTATACTTTGCAAAAAAGAATAATATCAAAAGCATTTAAGACACATTTATGGAATTATTTGCACAAGCTCAAAGAAAAATTGCTATTATGTTCTTGCCAAAATATTAACTAAGTTGGCAATATTTCTGGCATGGAATAAGTCATCTCAATCGACAAGGTGCTTAATAAATACCATACTGGACTTTTGAAATGTAAATAATGACATCTTTTGGTGATTGAGGTATACATAAAGTGGATATGAAGTAATTGTTATTGCAGTATTTAGGAGTTTTTATTTCAGTTACATTACCTGGACTTCTGTGACTGTCTTTTGAACTGATAAAGTCTACAGACTATTTTTTAGTTGTTTTCTTGAAATGTGATGATGTTTTCCTTTTAAAAACTGACTGATCTTTTGGTAGCTTGCTGGCAAATTTTTTTATATAGATGTTTAAAAATCAGACAGAACAGTGACAGACCCTGCACACTGTAATCTCTTAGCTAAGTCAGCTTGCTGTAAAGTTTTACCACAACAGATCTAATGCCCATTAACCATGCAGCATTCAAACACAGAAGTAATACCACAAAGCCTTTCTAAGACAAGTTTCTAAAATTTTAAAACTGAAATGTAAAATTTCTTTGTACAGCAACAGACTTTTAAAATAGGAGCTGCTTAAAAGGAATAATGATCGATTGCCCAAAATGAATTTCCAGGAATCCAAGACAAGTCCATATCTTCTGTCCCAAAATGAATTTCCAGGAATCCATGATAATTCCAAATTTTTTTTTATATAGATGTTTAAAAATCAGACAGCACACTGACAGACCCTGCACACTGTAATCTCTTAGCTAAGTCAGCTTGCTGTAAAGTTTTACCACAACAGATCTAATGCCCATTAACCATGCAGCATTCAAACACAGAAGTAATACCACAAAGCCTTTCTAAGACAAGTTTCTAAAATTTTTAAACTGAAATGTAAAATTTCTTTGTACAGCAATAGACTTTTAAAATAGGAGCTGCTTAAAAGGAATAATGATCGATTGCCCAAAATAAATTTCCAGGAATCCAAGACAAGTCCATATCTTCTGTCCCAAAATGAATTTCTAGGAATCCATGATAATTCCATAATCTTCTGTCCCAAAAAGAATTTCCTGGAATCCAAGACAAGTCCATATCTTCTATCCTTTTAACTTCTTAGTACTTAACTTTACCTGACATTCTTAAGAATCTCTACCACACCAAAGTTTGTAACAAAAATAATTTCTTACATGTTCACAAGATATCTGTACGCACAACACAAAAGTTCTTCGTCATGGCTTTTGACCCTGAGCAATATGTCAAGGAAAAAAATAGCGGTGAATTTGTCTTGCACAATGTGAAGATTCAACTGATTAAATGTATAAATATTTTTCCACCAAAAAATATTTTAGTGGCAACATTTAAGTTATTGCATCACACATATTCACAAATTGGTTATAATAAAGAGAACAAGACCTTCATACTTTCTGGTATCGTCCTGATCACAAGCAAGTGCATCAATAAATCTGTTTCAAGACTTTAAATCAATATCCAAATGCTGACTATCAAGTTTTCACAATGAAGTACAAAAACAAGTAATGATCTCCAACTTCACCTAACCAGTGTTCAGCCTAAAAGGTCAATTAGGTCTGGTTTTTAAAACTCAAAAAAGTGCAGATATGTCTGTGATTAAATCTACAACTTTTTTTTATCTAGAATTAATTATTTCAATATATCCTTTAGCAAAAATGCCCTGCCAAATGCCATCATTTATGCAAAAGTAAAGTCAGTAATTTTAAGATGGCCACTACGGTGATATTTTAAAAATCATATAAATATCACTGCCCTTAGAAGCAGCTTCATTTTAATATAAGTGTTTTAGTGAAAAACTATGTTGATATCCATTTGGTAGACATATACAGATTTTTCAGGCTGACCATCAAAGCAGCCATTATGAGGATTTCATAAGTATCACTTTCATACAGGAATATATTTTTTAAAGATCAATTTGGCATCCAATAATGGCTGTTGACAATATTTTTACAATCACTTGCGGTCACATTCGTATAATTTTAATATAGCATCAATTACATACACTGAGAAGTGCTTAAGTGAAAACCCAATTTATAGATGACAATCAATTTAGAGAAGTAAAGAAAAAAATTTCAACACTGACACTATGGTACAGCACAATTTATAATTAGGAGCAACTGAATCATAAAATATCATTCAAGTGAAAACCCATGTCTAATGAACTATCTATTCAGAAGAAGTGTCTATAACAAGATTTGTATGATGGCCACCATGATTGCCATATTTAGGTCTGATTGCACTTAGGACTAGCAAGACATTGTAAGGACTAGCAAGACATTGTAAGGACTGATTGGTACTATTTGCATGTAGGACTAGCAAGACATTGTAAGAGGTCTTCTAGTGAAAACCTAGTGTTGATACAATCATAAATTTGGTAGGAACAGCAGTGTAATAAGATTTCAAAATTGATCCCATGGCAACATATTCATCAATGAAAATCTAGACATCATAAGAAGTCTTTTAGTTCAGACCCATGTTGATAACATTTCCACTGAGTTGTTGTGATAACAAGACTGGCACCATTGCAGTCATACTGGATAGCATATTGGTAATATTTTTATTTAGGATCAACCTGACATCTTTAGAAATCTTAATTAAAAGCTCCATGTTGAAATGACATCGATTCAGTAGTAGCAAAAGATTTTCAAGATGGCAGTTCTGGCAGCCATATTAACATCAGCAACATTTTCATTCATGACCCAGCAGATCATGAATTATGAATGTGTGTTTAAAGTTCCATGGCAATTCTACTATTACATTAGAAGAAGTAGTAAAAAATAAACTGTTGATAGATTAATGATATAGTATGATGGATGAAAGACAACAACTCATCACACAAACTCATTTAATAAATAATTAGGATTAAGTACAAATTAAAATTTTAAGAATTGCACACAATATATTTGTATCCTTATTTTTAAATATGCGGATGCAAATTTGTCAAGGAAAGGCTTTGCAGTATGTATCATTCTGTGCCAATGGTAGTGACTGATTAAGAAAAATGTATACTACATGAAAAATCAAGCACCTGGCCACATCGTTCCTGCAGAATAACAGAAGATAAAATATCTTAAATTCTTTAACATGGTTTTCTATCCAGTATAGAAATACTGTGATGAAAACTTTAGCAACATGCATTCATAATGATTTTATTGTTTGATTCTCAACAGTCTGAGAAAATACATATAGACTATTAAACATGAAGTGTGATAACACCAATGAAAATAGCAGCATTCTGCTTATCCATGTGTGTGACTATGGGAATTTATATATTGAAAACAACTCTTGTCACTAGATCCAAGTCCACAATTCTGATTTTACTTCTAATCATGTAGCATGAATTCTCTACATTCACATGCTCATGCAAAAATAGGAGCACCAAATTTCCTTATACCAACTTGTTTTACTTTCTTGTGCTTCAGGTCATAGTGCAAATCAAAAATGAACAAACAATGATAACACAACATGATACCATATCAATTATCAGAACTCATCCAGTTGCCACAATATCAAGGAAACAATGCATCAAAAGACAAAGAAAACCAAGTCTATGCTATTTGCTAAGAGACCTATAATAAAAAAAGTTTAATATTTAATTGCATGCATATTATAGTACCCACCCCAGCTATTTTATACTTTTCTATAGCTTGGATTTCAGTGGAATAAAGTTTATTTTCTGTATCCATCCTGAGATGTCTACCACATATGTACAAGTACAGGTACAAGCAACAACACACTTTAAAAACAGTTTGGTCTTCTATACCATTGTTCTTTCCTTCTGATTTCAAAAACTGGGCTTGCTTTCACACTGTCAAATTACCTTCTCAAATGAAAATGAAATGAATAGGCTGAATGTTACTTTTGACAATAACGACCTCTTATTGTTTTAAAACTTTGCAGGCGATTACATGGAGTTGTATCAATGTAAAATGTGTGAACACAAGCATGCTGCATATACACAATGTGGGCCCATATGTAGGGTTTTAATCTGATTTATAACAGCTGTGAAACCAGGGCTAGTATTAAACAAGTCTTCTGTGGAAGCCTGTTTCTCACCAGTATTCATGCAATAAAGTATCCCACTTCTGCTTCTAAACAGCTATCAGTCTTGCTAACATTAAACTGTTAATAATGCTGCTAATGGAAGAGCAATACCTGTCTCACGTACTTGTCCAGGTGAGACAAACGTTGTTAAAAATCTATTATATATTTTCAAGAAAAATTAGGATTTAAAAAAAAATTCTGTAATACACTGACAGCAGAGAAAAGTGGCCACTGGTTTGTGAAGCCATCAGCATATCTTGAAAAAATTAACTATTTTCCTGTTAATGTTAAAAAATTTAAAAATGGACAGACATGCTTCTTGTAAATTTGATGAGCAGTCACAACACTTAGCATTAACTGCCACATGAAACAGCAAGAATATTTTTTAATAATTGGTTTCTCAAGACAAGTTATAAATTAAGATCATCCTGAGGTTACTCAGAACCAGATTGCTTTTTTTGCAATTAAAACAAAAAACTAATATACAGCCAAAGTCTAAATGGTACAAAGAATCAAAGCCTGATGCAATCAAAGGACTATCAACCCAAAAATTAACTGATGAGTAAAAGGCAGTCAATATTTTTCTGAAAATTAGACAAATTTTCAGTAAGATGTAATAAATATATTCTGAAAAACTTAAAAAACATTTAGATGTCAGATGTAGTGTAGGGAATATTATGCCTTGATTGTTTGTAACATACACTCTGGTCCTAATAACCTCCAGTTCAGTTTTAGAAACTACAGTTCCAAACCCCATTGGGGTCAACGACTTCCAGCTGGATCTCAAATGGAACATTAATCTTTATATTGTTTTGCATTCACATGGTGAAACCAATCATCTCTCCTGCTGTGACCAATACTCAAATCTATGAAGCTCAATAAATTACACTCCTGCCTGTTTTAATAGCATGGCTACATATCTAAACACTCATATTTTTGTGTTTGGGCATTTTAAGAGGCTGATTTATCCATTTAGCTTTGGAAAACATTACAAGTCTCTGATATAAGGTAAATGAAAACCCTGAACATGGGTACAATAAAGTAAAGTATCTGAGTTGATCCCTGTAATGTCAGTCAGGTTCCCAGATCTCAACAATGCTAACATTTTCGTATTGTTTCGTTAAATCTATATCTTCAGGGTCAGTTCACAAAGCCTTACAGTATAATCAATTGATTTGTCTATTCTGCAATCCTAAAATCTAATGGCAGGAAAGTAGGTGACATCCATTCACATTGTGTTGAGAGAGTGCTGTGCTGCTTGAACCTTGAACTCAGTGTTTTAACACTTACTGAATGAACGTCAAGTATCTACTTGCACATCAATATCATGATTACAAAAGGTATTGATTTGTTTGCATTATTTTGACTATGACTGTATATATTATTGCATCTGTAAAATATTGTCTTGGATAATAGCATACTTGCTGGTACACAACACTATTTCTATTATTAAAACCGATATAAAAAATAACAGCATACCTTCTTCTAGATGAAGGACCTCGAATCTGTATAATTTCTTTCTGCATATCCTTCTGCTGGTCTTTAAGCTGAACAGAAAAATAAAACTTGATGAAGATGTGGCAGAATGAAAATTTCACTTCAAATGGAATGTAACAAGCTTTTCACCTAATATATTAAGTTCACATTCTTAGCCATCCAAATGAAAGAATTATAGGTTACTGCATTTGTATGGGAAAATATGAACAAATTTTTTGGATGGATATACTGCTCATTTCTTATTCTCCCAAAGGCTTAAATATATAAACAAAAATACACTGCAAGAAACAAAGTAACTAAATGTATGCCAAACTAAATACATAAGCATTGATGGATCATTACACAACATTAATAATGAGCGCATAACTCCGACAAGTGAAATATGAAGTTGGTTGCGTGCTAGACATAAGTTTTGAAAGAAATTAGCGTTTGCTCTACTTAAAATTGAAATTTGGAGTAATATTGTTAATGAATACGCATTGCAACAACATTTCCATTTGATCTGAAATGAATACATTTTGGTATTTTTTTCGATTCAACACAATCTTTTGATTATGGTCTGGATTTATTTACATGAAGTGACTAGCATCAGATTCCAGAAGCGCCTACGAATTTAATTGTTTTGAATTGTGTTGACATCGGCATGTATGTTTCTTTTCTGTCATTGAATGATTCAGATCATAATGTGGGAAAAATATGAAGCCTTTCCACTGCAATTATAGAAAAGATGCTGTGGAATTTAATGTTTATTTCATTTTGAGTGCAGCAAGGAGGATGTAACTGCACTTGGAATATACTTGAAATTACAGTACAATTTTAAAATGTGTAATCAACCTTGTGAACTCATTACATGGCTCATCTAATTCAGATTTACAGACCTACGAAAGTATATTTTTTGAGGAAATTCAGGATATAAAACTATAAGTATATTTTGGGCCATTTTTATTACCAGCTAAAGAAAACAGTTTATGGTATAACTTGCGCGTTATTGTGAGGACCCTGTATAGCGTCTATCTCTAGCTAAATCTGAAACATTTGTATCAAAAAAGTAAATTTGGAATGTGCCAAAGCAGTTTGTATGTGTCAATCTATGAAACATTTGATGGTATGTGGCCATCCATGAAATATCTGCTTTAGCTCATTCATAAAAAAATTGTTTACATTAGAAAAGAGTTATTTGTGCACGGGGGCAGTATGAAGGTGTTCGATATCGGGGGAATATTGAACAATTCTGACAATGTAAAGTTAACGGAGAAAAAAAAAAAATGAACATATAATAATACATAATTATGATAAGTATTGTATATAGGTTTATAACACAATAACAGTTAAGTATAAATATTTTATCCCCATGCCTTCTATCCTTCAATAAAATCAAGAAATTTTGCAATTCAAATTCAGTTGGCTAATGACTTGTGTCCTACATGATGCTAAATTGTAAATTACACAATATTCAACCAGTAGCACAAATTTAGCTTTTTTAGTGTTTATCAGTAGCATACAATATGGCAATCATCCAAAATCTATGTTTTTAAACAAGCTTCTTAAATTCTGAGCTTAACACTGACATACTAGCCTTAAATTTCACTATATAAAACTTCTCCAATGGGATACAAGTTTGATTTGAATACAAGTTTTAATTAATCAGGTCTTGGTCTGGTAGGGTCTAGCCCTGTGTTGCCTCAGTTAAGGAAACAAAAGGGACTGGCCCTGGGTTGCCTCAGTTAGGGAAACAAAAGGGACTGACCCTGGGTTGCCTCAGGGGAACAAAAGGGACTGGACCTGGGTTGCCTCAGTTAGGGAAACAAAAGGGACTGGACCTGGGTTACCTCAGCTAGGGGAACAAAAGAGACTGGCCCTGGGTTGCCTCAGTTAGGGAAACAAAAGGGACTGGCCCTGGGTTGCCTCAGTTAAAAAAACAAAAGGGACTGGACCTGGGTTGCCTCAGCTAGGGAAACAAAAGGGACTGGACCTGGGTTGCCTCAGCTAGGGAAACAAAAGGGACTGGCCCTGGGTTGCCTCAGTTAGGGGAACAAAAGGGACTTGACCTGGGTTGCCCCATTTAGGGGAACAAACTATGAGTAAGGCAATACTTACTGATGCTTGTTTCAACTTCAACTCTTCTAACAACTTGATCATATCTGTATCTGCCACATCAAACGCTGTTTGACCCTGAAAATAATCAGAGATTTATTGTAATTACAGTAATCATTAAAACCAAATGTATTTATTAAAAGTTACATTGACACACATTTCTTGAAACCTAATGTACAAAGGCTTAGGTTGTGGGATTAATGCTGTTTTTCTGCATAAGAGAGGCCGAACATGGTGACCAGTTTAACTGGTGGAAGAAGAACCTGGGAAAACTCCATTAAGAACTACCAACCCATAGGAAGCTACTGGCAAGCATTCTCACATACCCACAATGGTCAAGTCCATGACTCAAATCCACAAAGACAGGTGAGATGGCAGTGACTAGTAAAGGCAAGCACTTTAAATCACTCAGCCACCTGGGGCCTGCTAAGTCTAGATATTATTTTCACATAAATATTTCCTTGTAAAGATGTAAAAGTAAAATAGTCATTACAAAATTGTAGTGTTGTGTGTGTGTGGCAGTAGGGTAATAAAACTAATTTTATTGGTGTAATACTTACCTATTGCTATTGCGTAGCTTTTCTTTTTAGGACTGATTTACCCTCATCCATATAATAAGTTCAGAAAAAAGAAAACAGATCCAGTCTATTTCTCCAAGTGACAGACCCATGCACTGTAGCCATTATCTTTGCTAAAGACAGACTATTTTCAGGATATTAGAACAGGATGGGAATCTGGCTACAGATAAGTATTATAGCATTCAAATTAGTTTTACATTCCCACCCCAAACTACATTTTAATATCAAAAATCTGTTAGCTGTCCATATTGCTTAACTAAATTGGCCAGTTTGGATGGAGGCCATTGATGACTACTTGGGTACTTTTCGTGCCAAACTAGACTTGATTGAATATATGCCTTCACTCCGGTATGCCAAAAAATAAATGTAAAAGTGCAAGGTTAACTTGCTAAAATAAAGTCTTCATAATTTCCACCAGAGACAAAAATGATATTTAGGGCCATGAAATAGCAATTTCTTGAACCAAATGCATTTAATCTACATGAATAAAAGGTCTAATTTAGGATATGACAGCTAAGCTCTCTTGATCATTAAAAATAATGGATGTCAAAATGTCACCTTTAATGGAAGGAATATTTGCTACCTACTATTTCTATTCCATTCATAAGCAGCCAAATATAACTGTAAAGACCTAAATGGTTACCAAAGACAATCTTGATATTCCTCAACCAATAAATGACTAATGGATCTTTATAGGAAGTGGAGTTACTAACGGAAGCTGTTTTTTTCTGCTAAGAAACCTGGTTAGCAAAGGAGTCACCAAATTATAATTGCCACTGAACATTAAACAACTAGACTAGGTATGAAGCTCATTAGCTCACAGAATCTACTGAGTGCAAAACATGTCTTCTCAGTAAGGTTCTCGAAGGATCTTTCACCCAATGGTTCATAAGTGAGTATAGTTAAAGACTACAAGACAAAAGATTCCAACTAGACATTAGAGAGCAAGACACCAGTTTCTGCACATTAAAATATATAACAAGGTCAGCAACATGCGAATCTGAGACTGATCACTATGCAGTATGAGAAAATGCTGCTGGCCTGCTGGTCTGATGCCAGTCAATCTCACGGTGACGGTGGGATGGTGTAAAAAACAAGTAGCCTGTCCATCTGTCCATCTGGATTTTAGGCACATGGAGCAAATGTAATCTAGTTATATATTTGGATGATAATAAAAGAAATATTATAAATCAAGTGAAAAACAAATCAAGGACATGAGAAAGTAACTGGATTTTAATCTGCATTCATTAGATGCTTGTAACTCCATATACTCTTCTGCATCTATGTGAATCTGACAACACTGGGCTCCCAAGTCAATATGCAGGGTTATCTGGTTGCCCAGAAGACAACAGAGGGTTAAAAAAAAAACAAAGCCAAGGAAAAAAGAACTATTCAAAATCAAAAATGATAGTTGGGTTCCAGAATTCGCTTGAAATATGGCAACAGGTTTAGACCATGACAATGCCGTTATAGTTCATTCAGCTCAGCATCATGAATCCTATCTGATACTGTAGCCCAGTTAATTTCACATGATCCTCCAATAATATAGCAATAATTATGAAATTTGTTTTGTGCATGTATGATTTCAACACTAACTGTATTAACATACAAAGCAACAGCACTTGTTCGATATAAAGGTATCCAAAGAAAAAGGTGTACATATTATTAGCCATGTTAGCCCCAGAATTATGGAAGATTTCACTTTGAGATATGACTCAGCACCTATGGGAACCATTGCGTACCACAGATCTACAAACATTTGTCTACTCATTCGACAAATTTATATCACAAGCATAAATAATAAATGCAAATTAGTTTAAGAAAACTAGATGATTCAGATGATATTTAAATTAAGCAAATTGGTCTACAAAACACTGAACTTCAGACACGGGGACACAGATTATCATTCACACTGCTGAGCTCAACAACTACAACTGTTAAGCTGCATTCTGTTGATGTGGATGTATTTGATCCAGTTACATTTCCAGCAATCTACTGCTGGAACTCGTCTTTCTGCAGACCTAATTTCAGGAACTTATGTACATTGAATAGCACAGTCTTATCTTTGGAGGATGGATCAAGATTTGATGCTGTCAATGATGAATTAATCCTGATTCTTATTTAGACTGGTCATCAATGGTTAGATTCTGATACCCAGCCTCTAGACAAATTTTGTATCGATCTGAATCAGCTGGACGGTAAGCATCATCGCTCTAGTCAGTAAATAGTGGTCATTTTTTATGAACTTCATAACAGTTAATAAATCTGACATGAAATGTTTTGTTTTTTTCTTTATGTTCCATGTTTCATTATATATTCTTCCCAATGTTTATATTCGTGTCTACCTGAATTTACCATTAAGATGTTGATTACATTTTGTGTGATGAAATGATGGACCAGTTGGTCATAGACAGGACCAGTAGTAATTTTATGTTACTGGTCTTGTGGGTTTGCAGGATGTATTGGCAAGTTTCATACACTGTCACTATGCTTTTCGAAAACATGTCTGTGTTTGATATAGGTGCCCTAATGCCCTTAACAATAGTAACTGAACATTGTCTCTAGTCAAATGGGAAGAGAAAATTAATCATTGTGATCAATGAAGGACAGCTGGATCAACTTATTTCCTACTGCACCAATCACAAAAGACCTTGCTTCACATACCCTGGATGCAGAGCATACTCACTGCTTTATTTTTGGTATCAAAGTCACACATGTGTTCTGCCAGCAGTTTGCACACCTCTTCCTGCCCCCAGTGTGCAGCAGCATGTAGAGGGGTCCAATCATCATAGTCCTTTGCATTGACATCTACACCAGCTTGCAACAGAATGCTGAAGAAAAAGCACAACAGTGTCATAAGTACCATCCAGAGTCATCATGCATTTTTAATCTACCATGAAAGGCACATTACATGCCTGCTCTGAGTATAATAGTCTCAATTTAGACACTATAAGGGCATGACTGGTTGACCAAATTATCTCATTCACCTTGACCTTAGGTCATAGTACATAATTTTAAACTAAGCCAATTGTGACCAAATCATGATTTTATTAGGTTAATGATTACTGTAAACTTTTCTGGATGAAAATTTCTGGACTCCAAAATTAACTTGTTTCTTTAATACACAAAATCTACTCATTAACTACATTATATCACTTTCCCAGCACCCAACCTTTTTGATACAAACTGGGCTTGAAAATATGTAAAAGATGAGAATACCAAACTAAAGAAAAGAAAGAAAAGTCCCTCAACGGGCTTAAGCATATGATATTTTAAAGCAATATCAAGATTTTCAAATTAACCCTTTCATCACTGCGTACCAGAAAAGCGGTCAGTCAGAAGTAAGTCCGTCAACACTATGGACTGACTTTTCGGTCTGGGGCAGTGTTTTTCTTTACCGTTATATTACCCAACTAAATAACTTTCAGGGTACCTCTAATAACTTCCATCTTGTAATGTAGATGTTATATTTGGATGATCTCGTGAGTTTAGCTTGTATACAACTAGAAATATCGAACAAAGTAGGAACTTTTAACGTGTTTTCCAAAAGCTGAAATTTGCATCCAAAATGGCGGCGTTTGAAGATGTTTAAAAGAATTATCGGAGGATTTTAATAATTTCGACCTGGGAAATTTGGATAAAAATGAGAGAAGACGTATGGAGAGACAATGGAATGCACTTGTGGGTGACAGTGATTACAATGAAGAGGACTTTGAAGGTTTTAAACCAGAGGAATTGTACGCTCCACATGGTTTTGTTTTGTCGAAGCCCAAAAACCAAAGAGATTTGTTTCAGTTTTCTGACAGAATTTGGCACACCAGAGTGTTAGATGGCTCCAGGAAAGCTTCGGAATATTTTCAAATATTCTATTCAGATGAAGTTTTTGGAAAAATTGTCCGTTTAACGAACTTCAATGCGACGATCAAACGTGGCAGAGCGTTATAGGTGTGTGGACAGATCTCACCTTGGAGATCATTTTGGTTCATTTTATAGAATCTTATATATTATGGACACCATGAAAGAAAGACTTGTGTTGCTACTGTGATTATTCACTAGTACATCTAGGGTTAATTGAAGAAGTTTTGAGAACTTTCTATGTTTTCTAAGAGGTAATAAAATAATTACTTGTAATTTACCTGTTGTCTTACCTGTTTGTACCTGCATTTAACAGTTCTAATAGATATGCACATTTTATTGAATTAGTCATAAAATATGATTTTTAACCTTGATTGTGACACCTAATCCAGCCAGATATCTTTAACATTGGCAAAGGTATGTTGTTTCAAAGTCCACAAGTCATTTTGCTTTATAACTCCAAAGTTACTTAGTGTTAAGGACTCTATGTCTACAAAGTTACTTAGTGATGAAAGGGTTAACCACTGTATATTAACCACTGTATATTAACCACTGTATATTAACCAAATTGGGTGTAAGATTGGCATCATTTACATTAACAACCATTTTGACATCAATTGAAGTCTTTTGGTGATAACCCCATGTTAACATGTCTATCCGTTATGGAGAAGTGACAACAAGATTTTTGGATTTTCAAAATGGCCATTTAACTAAGCAGTTCTCTGATGGAACCCCATGCAAAAATTGACTATCCACTAAGAAATAGCAATAAAACAAGATTTTCAGGAGAGTGGCCATAAGTGATGTCACAAGAAGTTATATTGTGAAAACCCCATGCTGATATGACCTTCCATCTAGGTGGAGTAGCAATGATAAGATTTCCAAGATGGCCACTGTAGTGACTTTCCAGTCAGGTGCAGTAGCAATAAGATTTTCAAAATGGCTGCTATGGAAGCCATATTGGACATCAGATCAGCACTATTTTCATTTAGGACCAACTAAACTTTGTAAGAAGCCTTCACTGAAATCCTCAAGTTGCTATGACCATCTAATCTGAAGAAATATAAATATTTTCACGATGGCCACTGTGGTGGATGTCCAAGACCCATTTTTATTTAATACCAACAAGACAATTAGATAAATGTGTATATAACATTTCATGACAATTCTCCAAAGAGTTTAGCAGTGATAACAAGCTTGTGCTAACAGATGGCCAGACAACTGATGATCCCATTAACTCTTTGGGTTGATGACCTGTAGAACGGAAAAATATAAATAGGTCTGAGTAAAAAGTTAGTTGATGACCTGTAGAACGGAAAAATATAAATAGGTCTTAGTAAAAAGTTTTCTTCCACCACTCGAATAAATCAGATGAACCTGTAAACTGCTTTATTTCACATGGTAATATTTCCATGTAATGTATGCTTATAGGCAATATACCACATTACCTTTGTACTATATACATCCAAATATAGACAAATGCAAACCCAGATCCAGTGCTGCACACTGCACATTATAAATTAGTGCTTGAAATCATCAAAAGAATGAAAAGTGACTGATCTTTCTCTGCTGGTGCATTCTACAACGGCTAATATGGATTTATCTATTACTGCATACATTATAGAGTAATCTAGGTTTATCTATTGGTTCATAAAATATATGCTAATCTAGACTTGCCTGCTGGTGCATAAAATACATGCTAAGTTAAGCTTTATCTGCTGGTGCATAGTGCAAAAGTTAATCTAGCTTTATCTGGTGGTGCATAGTGCAAAAGCTATTCTAAGTTTATCTGATGGTGCATAGTGCAAAGACTAATCTAGCTTTATCTGGTGGTGCATAGCGCAAATGCTATTCTAAGTTTATCTGGTGGTGCATAGTGCAAAGGCTATTCTAAGTTTATCTGATGGTGCATAGTGCAAAGGCTATTCCAAGTTTATCTGATGGTGCATAGTGCAAAGACTAATATAGTTTATCTGGTGGTGCATAGTGCAAAAGCTATTCTAAGTTTATCTGATGGTGCATAGTGCAAAGACTAATCTAGCTTTATCTGGTGGTGCATAGTGCAAAGGCTATTCTAAGTTTATCTGATGGTGCATAGTGCAAAGGCTATTCTAGCTTTATCTGCTGATGCATAAAATATAGGTTAATCTAGGTCTATCCACTAGTATCATGCCATCTGGGTTTATAATCTGTTGAATTATGCAATGGTTAAACTGGGATTATCTGCTGGTATATTATAAGTAATCTAGGTTTATCTGCAGGTGCAGTATGTTATAGGCAATCTGGGTTTATCTGCAAGTGCATTTTTTTTAATAGGTAATCAAGGTTTATCTGCTATGTATTACATTACTAATGTGGTTTATGCTGTCTGCATTTGCACACTGCAAAATCTGGGTCATTAGGATGCTTTCTCCAGAAAATTCTTCCAATGCTGAAGATATTTTATGTTATGAAAACGATTATTTCCAAATCTGTCAAGATATATCTTTTTAATTTCATCCATATTTGATGGTACAGCATTTGCATTTGTCTAATATTCTACAGTCTTTCCGTCACAAAAGTCAGTCCTTCTGTATGTTTTAAGAAGACATGTAAAAATTGATCTACTTTTATTATTTTCTGACCTTTTAGACAGATTTCTTTTGTACATAATTTTAGATAGTTTTTTTTGGTATCTTATTCAAAAAAACTTATGCCTGGATGCTTTCTGTCAAATTTGGTCCAATTCTTTTTGAGCAGTTTGTAAGAAAAAATTTATTCCCAGTTTTTGGCTTGTAATCACGGCAGCCATAGAATGCTGGCAGATCAGCATCTGATAACAGTGTGCTGCGTGTCAAATTTTGTCCACATATCCAATTCCACTACTCACTCACACATAGAATAAACAGTTAACCCATTGTATTATATTATCACAATACATAGTCATTCACGTGGAAAAATTTACTGCTGAATAAATATATTTATTCCTACCTTGCACTACAAATGGTCTTCTGTTTAGACTAGGATTAACTAGCATGGAAAAATCTCATGCACTAAACACAAATACTCAACCCATGTTAAAAAAGTATAAGAAGGTCACTGTGGCCTCTGGTTGCCAAGTGTGTACTTCTAAAAAAGATGCATGCAAATATTAAATTTCATGATCAAAAAGCACCTAATAAATAAACTTTAAACAACATGTCAACAAGTAATTGAAGAATTGATGAGATCCTTTTTTAGCAACATAGTGATGATTAAGATGCATCCCCATGACAAGTTCAAAATGTTAGGTAGGACAAGTAGGCTCACAGCATGCCAGAAACTTGTGTGGTTGCAAGTTGAATTCAAAAACTTCACTAATACCAGTTAAAGATGAAATAAAGATGTCACAATGAGCTTCTTTGGATGAATGGGTGTGGTATTAACAGGTCATCAGTTTTCAGAAAAGTGTAAAATATGGCCACAATGACCTACTTTTGCAATCATCTCATTAACCTGTCACCTAATTTCATAATGTTTCTTTCTTTCCTAAAAGTACAGAAAGTAAGGTGTAAAAGATTTATCATCATTTTGGTGATGAGATCACACAAGATTTCTAATTTAAGAAGACTGTGGCATGAATCTCAAAATTCCATGTACATGCATTTTTCCTGCACATGAAAAAGTATTTTTTCTTCTTAAAAGTGTGAATAATAATGTAAATTTATTGATCACAATGGGCTTTGCAAATGTTGCAAATTGTGATTTTCTTCCCTTATTGGTGACAAAAAAAACCTAATTTTGTTTTGCAACATTCTTGGCTGTTAAAACTTGGAAGCTTAGGTTTGGAGTGAAGGCAACATGAAAGGAAGCTGCAAACTGGATATAAAATGCACTGGAATCTATCCATTGTTACATAAATGAATTCTTTGTATATACTGACAAACCATCTCAACAGCCCACTGTTATATCATAATCTGCCTATGCTGAAATCTGGCCTCAGTACTGCTGTGATAAACTCCAGAGTCATGATACCAAAACTAGCTACAATCAACCAATATTTGCTGGTTGGAATAGTAATTGGTCAATCAACACCTAATTTCATTTTTGTAAAAAATGTACCCAGAAAAAATGGTTTTGGTGAAACTTCAAAAAAAAGAAAAAAAGATTGCCTTTAAATACTAAGCAAGTGGAAAAAATATCTTCAGTGTTAATCAATATTCTAAAATTATTTGATGTTGAAGCTGTAATAAGAAATGTGCATTTGTCTGGTTCTCCAAAACTGTCCTTTAGCAGTGACTTCAATAACAAAAACACTCTTCATCAAAGAAAACCGACTAAAATCTTCAATAAAAACAAAAAAACATTTCATCAAAGGGAGCCAACACCAAACATAAATAAAATCAATGAAATGTAATGAATTGTTTCATTTCCAAAAGTTACTGGAGCATGTTTATTTCCTTTTTGCAGGCAAATGGTTAATGCTTATGATCATTACCAATGACAACATAAACACAAATGAAAATTTGCATCTTTTAAAACCACATATAACTGGCTGTCAAACTAACTGAAGAAAGGGTATCTTGAAACGACGTTTGTTAAAATTTTTAATTTGTTCACATTTTCATTTCCCTATAAATAGCCTCATTCCCTGGGTAGCCTCAGCAGGATGACCAAAATCTAGGCCAATTTAAGAATATGTACATATAGCATGTAAATCACAGCCATGTGCTGCTACTGGTGACAATATTATAGCTAACTATTCATTATCAATCTGATATGGATCAAATGAAGACTAACATTTCTTATACATGTGTTTTCTAATGGAATTCGACTGACACATGAATATTATAACAAGTGATTTACACTCAAATACATGAATTTTTCATTTACATGTATAGTACTTAATGGATTATGGATTGTATTACACAAATATAAGTTGTCAATATACAAGTTTTTTCAAGCTAGTTTATCTTCATTTAATCAAAAATGCAATTATTTTTGATCCCCTTTTATTACTCCATTTCCAGCCATATAAACGTTTGCATCTTGCAGCATTTTCTTTATCTAACTGGCTTGGTTGGTTGTAACATGGTTCGGTCTATAGCACGTTTGGGTTGGACCCCGACAATGTGTTATAGTGGGGTCACAATATATTCTTAAAGTTGTTGTTGTTGTAGAGTTTTAATGCCATTTTTCAGGACCAGATAGGACATACATGGCAACCAGTATAAATGATGGAGGAAATACCCAGAAAACCCCAGAAAGAACCAATGACCCACAAAAAGCTACTGGCAAGCTTTTTCAAATACCCATTTTGGCTAAACCAGACTCGAACTCATGCAGAGGTGAGATGGCAATGATAACAAACAGTGAGGGCTTTAGACCAATCAGGGCCCCATGTTCTTAAAGACAATTAATGCCATATATGATATGGTACCTTGCAGATAACAAAGCCTTCTTTGTATCATGATAATAAGATTGCAAACAAAACATGGACATTGACTAAATACATGTACAACTGGTTGAGAGATATAAAAACTTTATGTTTCAAATACAAAGGTTATTTTACTATCAAAGCAAGTCATCACCAGAAAACAAAGTATGACAATTTTTATATGCAACATAGACTGACCTAGGGAAGCTGACCTTGACTTCTTTTCATCAGTATTCACAGGAATATTGAAAATAAATTGAAAATAAAACTAAACAGGAGTTCTGTAATTGCCATTTTGGCCATATTTTCTGTGAAATCTATTAAAACTTAAATAGGTTTCAACTGTGCAGCATGATCACCAGAAGATCAAATAAATTAACTGAAAACATGGCACTATGCAAGTACAAAATTTGCAGCTCAATCGAAGGGTTGTGAAATCAATGAGCTGCCATTACCAGTTAAAGGCTTTGCGCTGTCAGATAACTAAGGAAGTTTTTAATTATAGACCTGGTTTATGAAAATGGCAAATATAAATCAAATAAGAATTTTTTACTGCAACAGTGTAAAGAAAAACACAAAATATAATATAAATACAAATTGTTCAGAGTTGCACAAAAATGGAAACAATTGTTACCTGAGGGTAAACAACACTGATGGACTTTCCAAAGGTTATTATAGCTTTAGTTTAAATTATTGACATCCAATCAAATGTAGATATTATTATCATGTAAAGAATACTATAATAAAATAATTAACCTCAGTGCATCCCATAAACAAAATGCAAATTTTAGTTTCAGTGCATTTTTGGAGATGATTTAATTTTTAACATACAATTAAATCTCTTTTGCCAGCTAAACTGAACAGGTGTCCTGTATCTTCTAACTCAAAATCAAAATATCTGTCCAAGAACATACAGTGCACAAAAAATGACTTTACAAATTAATTTAAGGGGTCCCAAGAGTACATATGGTAGACTATAATGCTGTAGTTGGGCAATATCTTTGAAACAGAACTACAAGTCAGAACAGTTGAGCAAATTTACAGTTACAGTGAATCTCCTCAAAAGCAAAACCCTTGGGACCTAAATTTTCTTTTCGGTTTTGAGAAATTTTCAGTTTCTAGAGGCTTCTGCAGATGTGAAAAAAGGCTCTTAAAGAAAACCTATGTGATGAGATAGAGTGAAACAGGGATATAATGCAGTTATGAAATCATCAGTGTCTGTGTGTGTCTGAAAAGTACAAAAAATTAAGAAATTTCTTAATTTATTATTATTCTATTTTAAATAAATGCATATAATGAAAAATGTGGTTGATGAGTTAACCTGCATGACCTGTGATCATTTTCTGGATCCTGGTTTGACAGATTAGATCACTACAATGCTTGTTAACAATAAAAGATCTGTTCCAGCATATTTCAGATATTTAGTAGCTAAATATATTTCAACTTTCAACTGAGTTTCAGTTTTATGAAGTATTTTCAAGTGAAAATTTAAATTTTGGATAGAAATTTGTTTTGGTGCTCAGAATAAAGGAGTCCTGATTTACTGGTGAAAAAGTGATGATATTTAAGAAGGATAATTGCAGAACTCAAAACAAAATTAGTCGTATGGTATTTTAATATCCTGAAGTTTTGATTCTGAGGAGTTCCACTGCATAATCAAACTTCTAATACTCATTTTTCCTGTACATTTGTGCAAAGCCTGAGTTATCAGCATACATCTTTATTTGCACAGTTATTTTTTCATTTCTCATTCCTATGTGTTTTCATTTATGTGAAGCAGCCAAAGAGATTTTTAACATAACCAATGTAGTAGCTATATGGGATATTTTGGCAACACATTTTCATTTAGGACCAGCTCAAAATCATCAGAAGCCTACTGATGAAAACACCATGAGAATATTATTTTTCATTTGGGAGTAGAAGAAATAAGATTGTCAATATGGCTGCTGTAGTAGCCATACAGTCTGCATGTCAGATTGGACCATTTTCATCTGGGACCAATTAATCATCTTAAATCTTAAACTTAAGAAAGGAAAAATTCAAATAATTTTTCTAAGACTTATAACAAGTTTAAGATTCATTACTGAAATTTAATTTTAAACTTTTATTGATGGATGCTAAGCAATTAGATAAATGTTAGAAGATATTAATTCTAGGAAGAAAGTTTGTGAGATGAAGGTATTTAGTTGTTGTAGTTGTAGGGTTTAACACCAATTTTCAGCACAAAATAGGTTATACATGGCGTCCAGTATTAATGGTAGTGGAAGAACCCTGGAAAACCCAAGGAAGAACCACCAACCCACGAGAAGCTACTGGCGGGTTTTCTCACTTATCCACTTAGCCGAGTTTGGACTCGAACTCGCAGAGGTGAGATGGCAGTGATCTGTAATGGTCAGCGCTTTAGACCTCTCTGCCATCATGAAGGTATTTAGTATAAAGCTGGGTATGGTACACTGGAATTATATATTTTATAAACCAAAACATTTCATTAATCACAATTTAAACAAAGAAACCAGCAATATATAATATAATCAAACCCACTTATCCCAACCTTGGTTATCTCAAGAACCTGTGCATGTCGAGCATTTAGGTTCAGTCCCCACAAAATTTTTCATTAGGATGCTAATTTTTCCCTGCTTATCTAAACCCCTGTAAAGTCGATAACCTCATATCGGGCAGTTTTTGGTTAGAATTAATATGTGAATCTGCTTAACTGGACGAAATGCAACTTTAATGTCTATATTGAAAAAAATAATAAAACAAATAATCTGGCATTTCCGTACTACTGTAATGTAAGAATGGAA
Organism: Potamilus streckersoni; assembly: GCA_016746295.1. NCBI lineage: Eukaryota > Metazoa > Mollusca > Bivalvia > Unionida > Unionidae > Potamilus > Potamilus streckersoni. The sequence continues at coordinate 4,013,134 of JAEAOA010001383.1, read as the reverse complement.
AAAGTCAGTACAAAACCAAATTTTACCGCTACCGCTACAATTGCTAATGAACCAATTTCATTAATGCAGGATTTATCACTTTCATAGAGTGGAGAAAATTATGTTGTACACAAAACTTAAGGGTAAGGAAAATACTAACAAGTTTCTGACTTTTATGGTAGCTGCATTCATAATAGACAGCGCTGCATGTCAACACCATGGCAATATAGTTCGTTCCACACAGCATCGTGCATTTATCAGTTATTAGTAACTCAGAAAATTATCAGTGATACGCCAACTCTCCTGCTGATGCTGTGTTGTTGCCAATGGTCACTGATCAAAGTTGGGAAGGACAGGGGACTACTGTATAAATAGATAAGTTGGCTTCTTAGAGAATTTGATGTGGAGACAATTAACTTTAAAGACTTATTTTACATTTTGTTGGTACATGAATACCAACAGCCCCATCTTTTGTTTCTGGTACAGAGGAAAATTTTTATCTATTAAATCATAATGAACCTCTGATGCTAAACACAAGTGATTGATTTTTACACACAATTTTGGTCAGTTGCATTTTGCTACTAGTTAATGTCAACACTAACAAATGAAAATACTTTTAAAAACAAAAAGTACAGTTCCACATGTACATGTATTTAAATTGGCCTAAATTTTGGTCATCGCGAGAAAACCACTGCATTGTTCAGGCTACCAAAGGGATGAGGCTATCACAGGGAAATAAAAACAACTTTATACTACTGACATTGTTGTAGTAACTTAAGTGTTGTAAAAATGTGCAACTTGTTATTTATCAGACCTCTCATCTTTTTTCTTCAACCTGGAATAAATGAATTATTTTTTTTATTTTGCATTAGAAATTACATTTTTTATTTAAAAAAAACAAAACTCATTTTTGGTACTTTAGATGGATAATCATTTGTCAACTAAACCCGGGTCTATCAGGACCCAGTTATGTCAATGATTATTTTATACCTCCAACATATTCAAGATAACCGGGTTTGACTGTAATATGAGCAAATGATTAATTCATATGAACTGACATACATACTCATTGTTTTCATAGCTAATGAACAAAGGTTATTTAGTGCTAAACATTAGAATTAATCTGTGGAACATTATAAAGTACAGAAAATAAATAAAATATAAAATGGTAGCATGTTTTTCTAACTTTCTTTGAGCAAATTGTCAATGAAAATGGATGTATGACTGGCACAATTTTCATTTAGGATCAACTAGGTGTTATGAGAATTCTTTTGGTGAAAAACCCCCATGCTATATAGCCATCAATTTGGGAGGAGCAAGGATAACAATTTTTTTTCAAGCTGTATGACAAGGTTAATCATTTTCATTTAGGACCAGCAAGACCCTACAAGAACTCCTCTGATGAAATCCCTATGTCAAAATCACTTTCCATTAAAAAGAAATAGCATAAACAAGAATTACAAGATGGACACATACTGAACGACTTCACCTCATAGAGGTCTTCCTGTAAAAACCATGCATGAAGCAACAAGATTTTCAAGACTGCACCGTTTTCATTTATGATCAACTAGATACCATGAGTGTCAACACCATGTCAATATGACTCTTTATTCTTGAGTATTAATAAAAAGATTTTAAAGACGGTTATCATTGTGCCATACTAGACATCAGGTCTGCATAAGTTTCATTTTGAAACAACTTTTAAGAAATCTTTGGTGCAGTGTCAATATGGACAGATGGAGTAGCATTATGAATATTCTGAAGATGGTTCCTGTGCCCCCCCATTGTGGACATAAGATTGGCATAATTTTCATTCATGATATACTAGATATTATAATAAGGCTTCACCATAGATGCATACTATCTCTGTCCTTGCTAAAAAAATACATGTGTTTCTGGTAAAAAAAAAACAACCTCAGAGATGTTTCATATTTAAGCTTCACATTTGATGAAATTGCAAACATATGGTCTCTTTAAAATTTTTAGCTAATGAAAGTAGTCCTTGCATAAAATTATGAAAGTGTTCCATTATTAGTTTTACATACTGAGTATTTTGAAGATGCAAATTATCCGTTTTGTCTTCACCATGCATTGCATGCTGTATGCCATTTTTTAAAAATCTATAATCAAGTCAACTGCACCATATTCGCTAAATAAGCACCTCTGCTATTTGGCAATTTACAATCAATTTTGGACATTATCCCCTTGTCTTCTAGCTTTAATGACACGTCTGTAAGAGTAATAAAATAGTTCCAAACTCTTAGCCACACTACTTTGTTTATTTTCATAACCTGCTAAGGTTATTCTAACATATGCCTACATTATAATTTAAGCTAAATAAAATTCTTTGTGTAAAAATGTGTTAACCTGTTTTAGCAAAATGTAATATTGCTCATGGATTTTGGAGCATGTCTGTTGCCAAATATTTTGTTTTGGATATGCACAGATTGTCAATCTGTTTTTGAGGTAAGTAAATCTTGCATGCAGACCACAACCCCATGATGCCAAGATAGAATTGGTTTTCAGAAAAAATTGAACTTGTTCAATTTGATCCAGTTTGATCATGCAGTTTGAATAAACTATTCAAAATCTGTTCACAAATAAACATCACTGACATCACCACTGATGATGCTGGAAAAGTGTTGCCTATGTCCAGACACATGAATGGAGACAACATGGTACTAATGACAATATGCAATAGTTTCACCATCAGACAGGAGCACTCACTTTATGACCTTGATATATCCTTTAGCAGCTGCCACATGGAGGGCAGAGGCTCCCGTTTTAGGATGTTGTTTTTCATGGATGACTTTGCTATTAAGCCACTGGTTGGCATCCCTCAACATCTGTTCCTCTTCTTCCCTCCTCGCTGCATCAGCATCCACACCTGACAAAATTTAGAGAGTTACAACTACCTTAATAACTCTCCCTAAATGTTCATTTACTTCTATGTCAGGCATCCAAAGTATTTTTTATTTATAGAGTTTCTATATACCATTTTGGCAAAGCATTTATGAATGAAAGACTGCACTATTTACTATTTGTCACAAATTATTTCTCTATTATACCTAGGTCATGAGTGTAAAATAATGTCCTCATTGAAGAATACCTGGTACTTAGCTAGAAACAAGTTGACAAGTTGTAAATAAAGTATTATTACCATCATTTTACTATTTTTCAAAGGGAACCAATTATCATGGACTTCGTTCTTGCAAGAAACCATGTCAATTTAAAGACTCAATAATCAGTATATGTATCGTGAAAAAATAATAATTCCAAAAATATGAATTTAATGCTCAACAATTAGTATTTATACTGTCAAATAATAACACTTCTAAAAATATGAATTTAAACACTCAACAATCAGTTGTTGTTGTTGTTGCAGAGTTTAATGCCATTTTTTTCTGCAGAAGATAGGCTATACATGGCAGCCAGTATAAATGGTGGAGTAAAAATCTGGGAAAGCCAGGGAAAGAACCAGTGGCCCACAAGAAGCTGCTGGCAAGCTTTCTCACATACCCACATTGGCTGAACCCGAGACACAAAACCCATGCTGACAGAGGAGAGATGGCAGTGATCCATAATGGTGACCACTTTAGACCACTTGGGCTCTCTCAACAATCAGTATTTCTATTGTAAAATAATAAGACCGCTTCCATATAAATCAATTTAAAGATGTAACAATCAGCATTTCTAATGTGAAATAAGAATACCACTTCCAAACAATGTGTGAAACCCGCTAAAAGATCCAGACCTGGACAAGGATGCATTGTCCTGCAGATCCCGATAAATTTGATAAATTTATAACTCGTCTAGAGGCATCATAATCAACCACGGATGACCAGTCTTATATATACAGTCTATCAGGATGGATTCATCATCAATGACAGCATCAAATCTAGACATGAGTCACACATATGCTCATGAAATTAGGTCTGCAGAAGGAGGTGTTCCAGCAGTGGATTGCTGGACTCTAACTGGATCAAATACATCCACATCAACAGAATGCAGCTTAACAGCATCATGAATGATATCCATGTCTGTCACTGAATTATACTATGACCAATTTAAATATCATCTGCATCATCAAGTTTTCTTTAAAATTAATTTACACATTTACTACTTGCGATATAATTTGTCTAATAAGTAATTTGTGTTTTTGTACCTGTGGCATGCAAAGACTCTCATAACTGTTTAGATCTGGCTCAAAATGAGCTATTCCATAACTCCTGGGTCAACATGGCTAGCTACATGTACATGAAAAACTTTTCAGGATAAACTGAAGGAGTATTGTGGTTCTGTATGTTGATACAAATGGTGTTGAAATCGTTCATGCATAACTTTACATTATTGGAGGTTAATGTGAAATTCACTTAAATAACATCTCAGATACCATTCACAATGCAGAATTATAACAGCACTTTTGTATCCGCATGCATTGTCTCCATATTTCAAGTGAATTCTATAACTCAACTATCATGGCTACTTTTTTTTTTTTTTTTTTTTAGCTCACCATGAAATTAACTGCCATCCAACCAGAGGAAAGGTGGCAGTTTTAGACTGCTTCCAAATAAATAAATTTAAAGACTTTCCACAACCGTACATTTTAAGACCTTACAATCATTATTTCTTCTGTGGAATAATACGACTACATCCTAATTTATGATCAATATTTCTACTGTTATATAAGACCACTTCCAAACAGATAATATTAAAGGACACAACAACCAACATTTTTACTGTGAAATACAAATAGTTCCCAATAGACAAATTTAGACACAACAATCAAGGCTTCTTTTGTGAAACAATACAACTTCCAAAGCCAAAAATTGAAAGAAACAACTACCAGTATTTCTACTAAGAAAAAATAAGACTACTTCCAAAACCATAAATTTAAAGACCCACAATAAGTATTCTGTTAAATAACAAGACCATTTCTGATTAAAGTGAAAAAATAATACTTCCAGATCCATAAATTCATGAAGTGAAGAAAGTGCTGTATTTATAAAATTCATGGAAAATGTGTGTGTGTCTGTGTGTGTATGTGTGATTTAGATTTTTAACATAGCTTTAAAAAAATTTGGCAGTCATATTACTACAATGTCTGCAGTGTGACAGTTTATAGTGATGTCTAGCACTGGGGAATCATGCCGCAGACATGTGGCATGATGTCCCACCTAGTCACATTATCCTGACACCAGGTCAACCAGTCCTAACACTAACCTCTTAATGCTGAACGCTAAGCAAGGCAGCTGTTAGTACCATTTTTTGAAGTCGTTGGTAAGACTTGGCCAGGGTGCGAACCTGCGACCTCCTGCATCCGAGGTGGATGCTCTAATTCCCAGTGTTATAAAATGTATCACTTACATGGTGGATAACGGATAATGCTACTTGGAAATAACAGCTGCATTGAATGATATCTGAATCAAGCTAATGTAATAATACATTATACATCAACATGTAATGTCCACACTGAACTTCTATAGTATACAGAAGCAGATGAGAAAAACATCCTTGTCTAGCAACCCACATGTTGGAAGTCTGAGCTGTTCAGGTTCAAAGAAAAAGAGGCAGAGACAAGGAAAACCCAACAATTTTGAATGAAACTTAAACCTGTTGAAGCTTTTGGTGCAATGAAGCTTTGCAGAAACTCTGGTGGAAATCTAACATTAATAATAAATGGGATTTATGGCCCTTTCCAACACATTTTTACTGATGAGGAAGTGGGAGCTATGTGCTTTTCCCAAGGACACTGACCTGGACTGGCATGGGTGGCTATTGAACCCATGATTCTCAGATTATTAGTATAAGAATCTAGCAAATGAGGAAGCTAGTTTTCCCATCAAGAATCCCAAGGTTAATATGATCATGGGCCTCAACTCTAAGAAAAATGTTCAGAATGTTCTCATCATCAAACTCATTCAATGTCTTTTGGGATGAAGCCTGACAGCAAAATTGGATGAAATCTATTTGTACACATATAAGCTAGAGGTCCCAATGCTGCACAATACTAAGATGATACTGGGACCTAAAAACAAAATATATCTTACAGCACGCTTATCATCAATGAACTAATCCAAGCTACTGTTGAGCTGAAGCCACATATTCCAGGTGGTTACATTCTGTTAGTTGTTTATTACCTTGTCTGTCCATTTCATCTTGCAACAGTTTTTCCATCTCATCATCCTCACAAATGTCCATTGGAAGATCGCCATCATTGTTGACAGCAGATACACTGGCTCCCATCTCGAGCAAGTACCTGAAAAAATTATTAAACATAAAATGTTTGGGATATGGGCAGATTGCCTAGTTGGGACAAAACCATTCATTTGAATTTTACATATGTTTACTTACCAGCAAGTGGTAATAAAGCTTCCTGTGCAAAACATACATTTTGATGCCCTCTTTCCAATCATTATAATATTTGATGATAAGAAAGCTACTATGCTATTGAAAGTTATGAACAAATTAAAATATTTTCATTATCATCAAAAAACACCCAAACATTTTATTTCATTTAGTTCTGTTGTATGATTTTTGCACCCCTTCTCAGAGTCAGAGTCAGCATTCCTCAGAAAATGGCTACTTGTGCAAGTGCACATCTTGCACAAAGCTTGTGCCAGTCTTGATACTTATCTATGTCTGTAACAAACTCAAAACAATTGGAAAGGATAATGGGATGCACAGCGGGACACAAAGACCATTAATAATTAACACCAAATAACTCCTCCGTGAGCAAATAAGTGCCGAACAGGCTGAAGCTGGGATAACTCTTAGTCCCATTCTCATCCGTTTCATCACTATTTTTACTGTCATCATCACCATAATCATTATTAATGGCATACTTCAACTTAAATGATCACCAAGTCAGAGAAAATTACACAATGTTACATCTGATAGAGAGACTGACTCTTAAAAGGCCTTCACAAAAAGAAGATGTAAAAGTAACATGCACATCCAAGCACTTCAAGCATGGCAAACAAAATACATTTCCTCTTTATCAAGATCTTCCTTCCTGCACATGTAACTGTCCAGCCCAAATATTCTGTAGGATTGCATAAACACAAAATCAAGAAGACACATTTTTAAGATCTCTTTTTCAGCAATGGGCCAAAGTTTAAGTAAATCCTTTATGCACATGTTCATTAATCTAATATATTGCCAACAAAACCTAAATAAAATCTTTATGCAATGTGGAAGGGAAAACAATTCTAAAAAAATTCATTGTATCAAATATTTCTCAAGAAGAGACCCTAAAAATAGACTAGTTAATAATATTAAACCTAATCTGAATCATCCACATATATATAGCATAGTTTCATCAAAAACCTCCATGCAGGGGGGGAGAGAGACTAGAAGTGGCAATAAAACAATTCCCCAAATATTCCCTATTTTGATTATTTTTAAGAAAAAAAGAAAAGTTCACGTTATGCATGACCCAGTATCTCAAAAGGCATCATTTTCTGTATAAGCACTTTTTTCTGACTTCATAAACTTTCACACAACACTGTTAACTATAATGCTAAAATGAGACTGCTCCAGTGGCCTTGTGGTTAGAGTATCCACTCAGTTGGGGAAGGTCGCAGGTTTGAACCCACCCAACCCACCGAGACTCATATCAAAGACTTATAAAAATGGTACCATGCTATGTAATAAACTACCACACTGAAGACATCATAGCGATATGATTGAAAAATTATGTTAAAAATCGAAAACACACACATACCCATAATGCTTAAATGAGTGAGTAGGCAAGACAGGAACTCATCAAATAACAGAGTGTAAAACTTAGACCTGTGGCAACATTATTTTAAAGTTTCAATTTAATACAGCATCTAAAAGGAATAAATTAATTTACATAAAGGAATAAATTAATTTACATTTAAAATTTACTATTAATAAATATCTCAAAGCAAATAACAAACTGTATGAATAAATCAATAAAATATAACACTGTTTTATTACATGTGTATGCTGGATTTATCTACATGTAATATATGCACTATAAACAATTTACTTTATCTGCTTCATTCTTTCTTCCAATCACTTTTTCCTCAGTAATTACATTGTGATATGCACTCAATATTCTAATTGATACAAATATTACACACTGAAATAACAATTAAATAATCAAGTATGCAGTGTTTTTGACAATAATTTAGCAATCAACAGTTTTGGTTTGCATCTTAGAAAAGGTGTTTTAAAAGATGGTGTGCTGTTGATAAGAATTTTTCACATGTATGAAGTGTTGGTTTTGGACAAGATTTTAGCCGGTACAAAGGTAATATTGTATAAGTATTGGATTTAATAAGACCAATGGTCAGTAAGAGGACTGCAAAAATGACATGTCATATTGTGACTTGTTGACCTCTTTTTCATAACTTCAATTGTGTATCTAAGTCACTATCAGTAGTATAGGAAAACCAGGTTTTCAACTCACTTTGTTTTTTACCCTCCAAACAAGTATAAATTATCCCCCACCCCACCCCCTTTTCTTCCAAAATAAACCAGGTTTTCAACTCACCCTAGAGGAAAACCAGGTTTTCAACTCACTTTGTTTTTTTACCCTCCAAACAAGTATAAATTATAGTCCTAAATTATCCCCCACCCCACCCCCTTTTTTTCCAAAATAAAACAGGGTTTTGACTCACCCTCCCCCACCTCTTTTTTTTCCCCCTACTACTACCTGTAAACAGGTATTTTGTAACCAAGCAAAACAACAGGTGTTGGAATGCGATAAGCTCTTTACACAGAGGTGACTAATTTGTTAGAACAGCGCATGTGTGGAATACAATTATTCTAAAGACGGCAAACGGGTTTTACCACAAGATAACAGGATGAAAATTAAACTGTGCATTAGAACGTTTCAGTTAACAAGGTGGAAATTAAACTAGCATTAGAATGAAAATGATATTATTTTATATCTCGTTACCAATGATTAATGTTTCAACTGTTGATATTAAAAATATTTCACTATCACGACTATAGATACTAAATTTTACTTTACCACTCACACAGCGACGGGACTCAAACAGATCTTTCATTTCTGGTTTGTTCAGAGGATATTTTTTGTTGATAAAATATACCTTTGACCGATCGAGATCAATTGTGAGTTTAGTATAGTTTTGTTGGCTAATGGGGCTGTGAAAGTTTTTAAATTCCGCTAGCAACTTTTGATACAATTGTTCGAGATAATTGAAATACATGCTGTTATCAGATCTGATGAGCGAAAGTTTTAACTTGTCACATGTTCCATTAAAACATATACCTGATGTTTCATTATTAAATTCAACTGTCAATTGTTTACCGTCCATCATTAGATATTTGATGTTACTATTGTAGCTATTTGTCATTGTCAAATTTTCAAACATTATTTTATAAGTTTAGATAAAATTTCAGTTGGAAAAGATAATGTCGAGTATAGACCTATCATCATAACAATACCCAAGGGCAAATGTATCTACCCCATTTTCACAATAGCGTTTGTCATCAAAATTATACAATCCACGTTTGATAATGACATCTGTTTCGAGTTTATGATGATTAGTTCGAATTGCCATAGCTCTCATAAAACTAACACCACCATCAAGCGCATACCTGTAGTCATCAAATTTCATAAACTTTTTAACAAAATTACGAGGCAGACCTTTGGCTTTTTTCGTTATTTTATTATTATCTAACAATACGGCATACATTTTACTACGTAATCCGATAAAGTATTTGATAGCGCTCGAGTTCATTTCATCTTTAAACTTACCAATAACCTTTTTATTTGTGTCGTCATGAAATTTACTGTCACGTGGATAATCGGAAAGATCAAACAGATGTCGATTATTGTACATGTCCTGATAGATGTCCTCACATTCAATTTCATACACGAGTGAATCAGTATCAGTAAACAATAATCTACTAGCCGGCCACTGATTTTTAACAAAAGTGTAATGAAAATCGTACATCATCCACTTTGATAAATCTAACACTGCAGCTCCAACATAGATCGGCTTGTTTAGTTTTAGATTTGTTTTTCTTCTTTGTATCGCAACAAGATTTTCATTAAATATTTTCATGCTCACAAAATCATCGTCTGACACAAGTTTGTTTCTGCGATTGACATCATTAACTATTTCAATATTTACACGTTTCCTAATATTCTCCATCGTCTTACCAAAAACGGAATTGTTCATCAGTTTAAAGAAGTTTTTCTCAAACTCTGTTTTCGCTGCAGCTCTTCTTGAAGTGTTGGAGTTAATATAACCTCTCATCCACGGCGACTGATTAAATTTTAGTACACGATGAACTTTTCTCAACACAAGACCAGCATCGACTGCTTGTTTTAAAACTTTGTAATGCAAAACATAATTTTTCTTATCAAGTAAATTTGGTACTAGTTTCTTGACCATGGAATGTTGCCTTGGTGATGCTAACGCTTGTTGTTCTTTTGATAACAAACTATAATCTATACCCATCGATTCCGCACAGAAAGGGTAATCGTTATGTAATTTGTGTAGCGAATTTGGATAATCAAGATCAACTTCAACGAAATAGGAAACATCGTCAGGTATCTTTTTTTCTGTCTCTGATAGAAATCGATCAACCGTGATCCAATGAAATCCGCTAAAAGGCATTGGTTCTGCCATCGAACCACCGTAAAGATTATTACAATCTAGATAAATTATATACTTCGAAGGAAGGTCAGGGTTATACTGTTTCAGGTATTTGTTGTTTGCTTCAGCATATTTTTTTGTTATCACGCTAATACCGCCTCGGATACCTTTTTCGATAAAATTGAACATATCCACGTCTGTCAGTAATTCTAACCTTACCTTACTAAACTTTAGCAAAGCATCCCATGACAACCCAGGGGCAGAATAATACCAGCAAGGATCTAGTCCATAATTATTATAACTCACTTCACGAAAACTTTCAAAAACATCTGCTAGTAATAACACATCAGTTTTCAGGTATAAATCATGATAATCACCAAAAGTCTCACAATCAAACTCTTTCCAAATATCTTGTGCATACCTGTACTCATCATCAGTTATATTTTCGTTTTTAAGTTGTGAGTAAAATTTGTCTTTGTCAGGTAAAGATATTTCATCAAATTTACTCCAATCGTCGAGGTATTCGTATGGAAAAACTCCTTTTTTAGCTAGTAGATTAAATTTATCTCCAAAACAGTCTCTTAGGTTATCAAATTTACTACAACCTTTCACTAACTCATCTAACGAGGCTGCCATAAACTGCAGGCTGTCAATAAAACGTAATTTACCTAGCGTAACTGACATGTACTTTTCAAAATTATTTGGGATGCATTTGATGACGTTATCGAGTTTTAGATGAGCTTTTATCTCAGGATCACCAAAAGCTTCTACTATAATATGGCTATCATATCCTCGAAAATTGTGAAGAATAACCGGAATAAAATCTGGAGCATGAAATTTTAAATTACACTGATTATGAGCCGCTCCACGATACTGTCCAGTCAAATGACAATGGTCATGTACTTTTTTATCATCGTCAAAAGCTTTTTCACAAATATGACAAATTTCTGCTTGCTCGTGAGCGGATTCTTGTTGAGGTGTTAATTTTAACATTGGCGTTACTTTTTTCAAATGAGTAAATATATTATCAACTTCGTTAATCAACTGCTTGAGAAGCCAAACAGCTGGATTTTTACCTCGATAGAGTTGGATTGGTTTAGATAATCTAGAATCAGTACAACAAACTACCTTATATGCTACTCCACACGGAACATGATTTTGAACTTTTCTTGTACTCGATTGATTAGGATTATTTTCTACACCAAGTACAGGTTGAAGTAGGCATTCGAAATCAGCGTATATGACGAAAGGAATTTTTAGTTTGTGATTATGATGGACAAACTGTAACACACTATCTTTTTTAGATGGCATTGTTATTCTTTGCACATCACTACAGTACTGCAAATGCTTTTGTAATGTTTCATTGCTTGTACAGCCATGCAAGCAGCGGTAACAAAAGAACTTTTTGTTCTTATCCTTATTGTACTGTCTACCAACTAGTCCGTTAAAGTTTTTAATCCAAACATAATGATTTTTGTAGTACAGTAAATTTATAGTTGATTGTGAAGCTTTTTCTGAAATATATCTCGGATATACGTCCTCCTTTTCATCTAGTCCGAAAACGTTAATTGAAACATTATTCTGCTTTTCAAATTTTGGTATTTGATTTTCTGCCACTGGAAAGTTAATATCTTTAAAATTTAATCTAGACACATGACTGATATACCTTTCAACACGAGTAGCGTTTTTTTCTGCTGGGAATAGTGCGGAAAGAACAGCCCATTGGAAACATTTGTTATCTACGTTTTTGATGTTTATACAACATCTTTTACTTTTTATTTTTGGTGGCAGGTCGACGTATGAACTACCTCGTAATACATTATATTTCATCGTGTGAAACAATATTCCTTTGATCATTTCAAACTTCCAACCCGAACCTAATTGACTAAATTCCTCTATTTTTTTTCCAATTTCTTGGTGTATTTCATCAGATAGTGATAACAGATCAGTCCCAAGCAAAACACGTCTCGATTTTGCGTTAATATAAGGTTCTGCAATTTCCTTGTTAGTTAATTCTTCCATTATAACTAACTTTGAAAATATAACATGATATTGCACAAATAATCTGATACTTTTGTGTTTTTCGAGCTCACGTTTTACAATTGTCTGTAATAGGTGGTAAAGATTAGTTGCATTAAAATTTACTAAAACAATTTGATTATCAAACTGATAACTATTATCAAAACCTGCAAAAGCAGTCGCTATTTTATTAGGTTCTCCCATAAAGCTTCTCTTAGCTATATCACGCAATTTTAACATTATTATACTATAATGTAATATCTAATTGATAATTTTTTCACACTGCGCATGCGCTAAAAATCAATTAGAGATAAAAAATATCACCTATAATATAATGACAGCAAATCTAACAAACACATGTGAGCAAGAAACATATCAAGTTCACCCAAAATATAACTTTATCTCACACTGCGCATGCGCTAAAAATCAATTAGAGATAAAAAATATTACCTATAATATAATGACAGTAAATCTGACAAGCGCACGTGAGCAAGAGATTTATCAAATTCACCCAAAGTATAACTTATACGCTGGAAATGTAATTGGTTCGGTTATTAACATTAAAACTAGAATACCTGTTGGCAAATTAACGTCAGCGGGTTATAATATTAGTGTAAAGGGAGATAATGCCGAGAGGATTGCAATATTTAGAAAAGATTTTATTTACACGTTGTTCTGCGATGATATTCCAGAGGGACAGCGTGTATATCATTATAATGGTAAAGTCACTGATGATAATATTGAAAATTTATCCTTACAAGATGAGTTTCAGCCGCACCCAGTATTTGATTTATACGAGGCTAACGATCGCGGTATTATTAGAAATAGAAAAACTAAAAAAGTTCTTAGTAATATTAGCAATATGGGATATATCAGGGTAACTGTTAGAGGAACATCAACAAATCAAGTTCGTTATCTTGGTCATAGGTTTGTTTATGAGGTGTTCAATGGATCTATACCCAATGGTCTTGTTATTAATCACATCAATAATATACAAACTGATAATCGATTGGAAAATCTGGAGATAGTAACGCAACAGGAAAATGTGAGAAAAGGAAAAAATAGTAATGGTATTAATTTTAGATGCCCAATAAAACCTGTTATTTCAAAAAACCTCGAAACGGATGAGGAGATCGAATTCAAATCGATTTCAGCTGCGGCGAAATATTATAAGATAAATCCCGCAGTCGTAAAAATTATAGCTGATGGAGCAACAAAATCAACTTTTTCAAGAGAATACGATGCTAGGATTGGTTTTAGATATGATGATCAATAATATTTTGTAATTCGGTTTTAGTCAAGCAATGATGAGCAAATGCTATGATATCATCGTGATTAAATTTTAGCGTCGTTACTGCACTTTCATTAATTTTATTTTTTTCTGCTTCTGTTAGTAATATTTTATGAGAATCACCTTGCATTACAATAACATCAACACTATAACCCAACAAACATTTTCTTACCGCTTCAGCTAGTTCGTTATAATTTACTATATTAACTTTTTGGTGATATTTTATCTCATCGGTCATCTTATAATAATAAATTAGATAAAAATATATTATAATAATGGACTTGATGAAACGACTCGCTGAACTCTACGAAGAAGATACTAGTGATAAGGTCGTCAGTGATAAGGTCGTCAGTGATGATGTCATACATAGTATTACATTTTCCAAAGATTTTATAGACAAATCTGTTGGTTATAGCGAAGATGATATTTTATATAACAATGAATCTGATGATGATGGTGAAATAGTCACTGTTGCTGACAGATCTAATTACAGCAGATCAACAACTAAACGGTATAATGTCAAGTATCACATTGCTAAGCAGCTAATTAAATTTAATTTTACCGTTGCCGAACAACAACTGTTCTGGCAGTTAATCAAACCTTTTTTAAATATCAAGATCCCAGGCCGACAGAAAAATATCAAATTTGATTTCATATTTGTCAAGATTTTTAATCTAATGACAATCTCTAACGATCGTAAGCAGTATCTAATATCATTATGTAAACCAGTAAAATGTAAATCTGTCAAACAAAAGTATGAGTTAATTTATAATAGCATTATATCATAATCTGCTTGGTTGGGATCCAACTGTTAAATTTATCACTATACCCACGCCATTTGACTAAACTTTTATCCCCTTTTTTTCTAATCACTTTCTCGATAACAAAAACATCCTGATCAGTTTTCTGTAGTTCTTGTTCATAAAAACTACCTACAATCGGTTCCCCTGCCAGATCTTTTAAAACGTACGTTACAGGTACTGTTAAAAGTACCTTATCAATTACAAAAACTTCTTCGCTCCAGTTCGGAGTAAATCCTTTTGCAAATACCTTTTTCATCAAAGAAATTCTAACTTTATCACCAACCTTAAATTTATGTCTGCGGTACATGTTTTCATTTGCTAATATTGGATTTTTAACAGCTTTTTTAGGTGTCATTTTGATGGTTCGATGTTTCGTGTTATTATATTCGCTTACGATTTGAGAAAGGTCATCGATGTACCTGTTGGTGTTTTTAGCTGTCATATGTTTGTGTATTTTCTCGTTTAGCGTGCGATTAAATCTCTCAACAACAACGCTTTTACCCTCATTTCCTGTAACATACCTTTTTATATTATTTTGTTCTAGAAACTGTTCAAACTTTTTGTTAAAAAACTCAGATCCATGATCAGTCCAGATTTTGTTTGGTTTTCTTTCTGTGCTTGTTATTATCTGCTTTAGCGCATCGGTCATTGAAGTTCCTGTCTTATCCGAAACAGGTACACTGAAAGCATATTTGCTAAAAACATCTATAACATTAAACAAATACCTTTTTGGAGCGCCATCAGCGCCAACGTTAAACTGAGCTAGATTGGATACATCCACCAAATCTATTGCCCAGATATCATCTACACCATTAGCGACAACTTTACGTCGTTGGAACTTTTTTTTTTAGGTCTGTGTAGTTCGACTGCAAGATCATCATATACTTTATTTCCCCGATCGTGAGGTGATTGACGAGACTCTCCGAGTCCAAGTTTATATTTTGCTCCAATTATTCCCTGAACAAATTTTCTATCAAAACGTTCTCGTAGATTTGTTGGCTCCATATCACGTAATTCGTCTAACATTACTTTATCACAATCTAATTTTGAGTTTTCATGATCACGATAACAGATATCATGACGCATTGCTATTGCATCCACTTGATTGTAAGGCTCTTGGCCTGGCAATGGATTGTCGTTTTCATCTAGTTGTTGATGTAGCGGATTCCATGGACCAGTATACCGATGCCCTGGCAATGTCCAACCGCCTTTTGGTTTTGGCAATTTTCCAATTAGTTTATGTATATCTATACCTGACCCTATTATTTCTCTGTTGTTACAACATTGACAGTATGCGACAATTTTATTTTGCTCAATACACAAATCTCTGTCAGAATCACAGTTGCATATCATTCTATATTTTTAGTCGTCGACTAAAATAATATTAGGATAACCAGATCCTAGCGACGTCGCTGGAGATACTATCGCTGGGGACGTTTTCTTTAAAAATGTATTTTTTCTTTTTCCACAGATTGCACAAATACTTTTTAATATTATCCTGTTGTTTTTTGTTTTTTCTGTTGTTTCATTAATACCTTCTGTTTTAGTTTTACACTTGAGACAGTATGTTGACATTATTATACTTATAAGTTTAGATAAAATTAATTGCGATCTCATCATTAGCGTGAGAAGGTTGCTTATCAAACTGTAAAATAAATTTTAAAAAATTAAGATTTCTACTCATCTGTCGGATAAACATAATACAATAATATCCGCAAGCAGACGTTCCAACAGGTTGGAGTTGTTCCAACAAGTTGATTTGACGAATAATATACTTTTGTAAAAATTTTTTTCATATACTTTTTTATTACATCGCTTGGAGGAAGTCCAAACGAGTCAAAATAATTATTATTATAAACTGCTACCCAATGTGTGCCGGATCCGTCATTGAAATCTTGTATATTAATAACACATGAACTTACAGCAGATGGTGATTTTATTGCTGAGAGCTCATCTTTAGAATAAACTCCGTGAAATCCAGGAACCGCTTTTAACTTATCAATGATATCAAAATTACTCAACGGGGTCGACGAGTTCCTGGTAATGTTAGACCACGTCCGATTCCTAAAAGATTTGGCAGCAGACTTCCCGCTAGTCCCGCCAAAAGTGGAGCGAATGGAATAATTCCTCCTTGTTTTGTTTGATTGCATATGCATTTGCACTTTGGTGTTGGTGATTTTGTTTTTATTACTTTCTTTTTTTTTGTTGTTGGTGATTTCTTTTTCTTTTGTGGCATTATAATATATTATTTACATAAAATTTACAATTTTTTTATTCCACTTCCACGAATGATACCATTACCTTCGACTGCTTTCTTCGTTGCGCCAGATATTGCTCCAGACGCTGCTGCTAGTCCTAATGTTCCCAACACCGGCAAAAGTTTAGGTATTATTGTACTAGTTAATACTGATAATGCCGGACCAAGAAAACCACCTTCTTTTGCCATCGCTGTCATTTGTGCAGCACTCAAATTTAAAACAAAAGTTTTTTTACGATCATACTTTTTTACTTGATTTTTTGTTAGCATTAATTTTGTTAAAACACCATCAGAAATATTAGGATTGATTTTTAATGATACCTGTTCTCGCTTTGCAGTAGCAGCTACTAATTTTTTAACTTGGCCATCAGTCAAATACACTTCTTTTACAATATACTTTGCCATTTTATATAACAACTGTAGATTAAACTTGAACTGTCATTTTACCTCCAATAGAATCTACCGTGATAAATCTATCACTAATCACTAATGCGTATACGTATAACGGCGCTACTGGAACCGCCCCAAGTGTCCAGGTAATTTCAATATCCGCTGTGCTGTCTACAGCTCGCTCGTTATGTTTACTAACATCAAAATGAAATATAGGATAAAGCGTACGAAATTCTTCTACTGATATTTGAGTTCCATCTTCAACATCTTGATATTTTTGTATTGCGTCAAGCAGGTACATGTACGGTCGAGAAATATTTTTATTAACATCATCAGCAAAATTACACTCGATAGCTCGTTCTGGATATTGCTTTGAATTTAATCTAGCGTATATTCGTCTGACATCAGAGTGATCAAATACTGCATTATTTTGTTGTTGGTTACCTCGTCGAGCTTGTTGTTGAAATACGACAAAGATATTTCTCGGCAGTTGTTCGCTTGATGTTGTTGTGACCCTCCACGTGTAGTCAGTAGTATTTGGAACCGCTGTCTGATATACCTTATGCTGCTTAAAGTAAATTCTGTTTGTATGCTTATCAAGCGTGTTATTTAGTTCTGACATTTTAGTGATTGATGGTGTTATACGTGGCATCCACAAAGAAAGTTTGTTTATGATAAACTGTACATCAACCCCTCCAGATCTAAACAAGCAATCGTTTTGGTCTGCTCGATCTAAAATAAGCGTATGTTTTACTCCACGGAATACTTTATCATAATCGCGACAAAAGCCGAAAATCATACTTAGCGGAAGCATCATTGTAATTTGACGTGATCCTGCTGCAAGTTTTCTTCGCCTAGCAAAACCTTCGTTATAGCGTGGATTTCTCACATCAAGTGTGTTAAGAAGTAAATTTAACATCGCAGTACCGTCTGCAGCTACAGCTGGTGGTGTTATATTTAGATTATTAAAAGCTGCTGTAAGAGAAACTCTTGTAGCGTCTGCATTAGCAGCTGCACCTGGTGCAACAATACCTAGCGCGTCTGCATTAGCAATGAGAAAATTTCTCACAATTACAGTATTTTCATCAGCATTAGCTCCATGTACTATAGCGCCTCTCTTTAAAAATTCTGTTGATTCAGCTATACCCCGTCCAGTATCTTTAAACCACATCATATTAGTTGCAGTTGATCTCGAGTAATCGTCGGAAAATGAAATAATATTTAAAATTGTACTTGCAACTTGTAGGTGACTTGAAATATCTTCTACAGTTTGATTAGCCAGTTGATATCTAGCACTTTTGAATAAACTCCAACCGTTATTTATAAGAGCTACTTCTGCTCCAACTGCAAATGCAGCAGGTGGATTAGCTACTGTCATAATCTGACCACGAACTTCTAACATAGCCTTATGTGGCAGTAGAAATACATCTTCGTCTCTGGTGTTAAAGGTTCTAATACCAGTTTTATTTGGTTCGTTAGAATTTTCATCAAGGTACTCAACAAACTCGAATTCTGTCACATCGTTGTCGATGTCATAAGTTTCTGTTAACTCGAGATAATTTTTAGTAGACATTTTATTTTATTAGATTATATAAAATTTTATTGCGGCATTGTTACTTTAGATATTAATTTTTGTATGATCTGCTCGCCCTTTGGTGATAATAATTTTTTTGTTGTTGTTATCATAGCTTTTTGAGTTTCTTTTGTTGGAGCGATTTCTGAGATAGCTTGTTTTATTTCAGATGCAGTCGGTGGATCTCCTTTTATTTTATTAGCTATTTTTTGTCCCACCGCAGTCCCAGCGGCAGATGCAGCCCCAGTTGCAAAAGCTTTACCAGCGTCAATAGCAATTGGTGCAACTTTACGTGCTAGTCCTGGAATATTTTCAATAACTTTAGTGAATATATTTCCAAAAAATCCTCCTACTATTTTTCTTCGATAAACTTTTTTTCTTTGTTTCATTATATTTGATGTTGCATAATTTTTACTTTTGCTCACGTAGATGTAAATAATAAGTTACAACTTCATTACTAACATGTAACTGTTTTCCTGATTGATCTGTCAACTGCATCCTTATACTTGATATTTGATCTTCAACGTTTAAAGGATAATATATAATATGTTGTGGAGTTATTTGCATGAGAGAACCTGGCGGGACTTCTGGTGAGAAACTGTAAATCGTTTGACCTTTGCTACCTTTTGATGTATAAGAGCCAGAAGCAGTAGAGCAATTTACTAATATTGTATTTACTTCCGTTATATTTGCTGGCAGTTCACTGTCATATGTAATAGGCTGATCAAGTGCAGTGTAAGTTTTTTCAGTAAATCCTAACAGTTGTGCAATACTTCTTTCTCTTGGTTCAAGATTGATTGCTATATTTTTCAAAGTTATCCTAGTTCGCAATGTGTTATAATTTGCTTCTAATTCAAAATTATCAGCCACACCGTTAGCTTCTGTTATGAGCTCTTTGATTGTCTTGTTTAGATCTTCAATATTATAAGCTCCTTGCGGAATTTTTATTTTTTTTGTTGTAGATATTGGAGATGTTGTAATCATAGTAAAATACATTTCATCGTTAACATCATTTTTCACGTTAGGTATAGCATTCCAGCAAGTACAAGAAATTAATCCAATTTCATATTTGCGCTATCTTCTGTAGACTCGCTAGAGTTTAGTAATAATGTTGTTTGCATTCCTTTAATATTATATCATTTTACAAAATTAAGTCGCCGCGATTAAGTCGCGGTGTAAAGTTTCATATTCGTCAGATGTTAATAATTCACTCGATCTTAGATGATCAAGTATGTCAATGATTTCATTATCAAGTTCAACACTAACATTCCCAGCTTCCTTTGATGATATTAATAACATTAATCTACCTATCATTTCAGTAGTTGAAGTAAATACTTTTACACCAGTTCCTGTTTTTTCTTTTCTATATTTTTCTACACGAGATTTATCGAGTTTATCAAATTTTCTTTTAAAACTCCACCCTTTACCAAAAGGTTTTGCTCTGCTATTTTCTGCTGTTTTTTTAAACGTGAGAGCAATGACACCCTTTCTCATTCTTTCATAAAGTGGAATCATATTATCAATCTCTGTAACCGTGTTTAATTCATCTTTAGCAGCAGCTCCGTCATTAAATATTACATCAAATTTATCGATTAATGCTTGATATTCTGCATCAGTCCACTTGCTTATATCATCAATACCCCTTATATTTTCTTTGTTTAAAAAATCATTATATTCACTAACTTTTATCTCATCATTTGCTCTTTTTGTAAAATGAAGTCTTTGATCTCCAACTTCCATAAACTTTACAGTAAGATCACCGACTCTTTGTTGCTCCTCTTTGATATCTTTTATTTCTCCTGATAAACTTGTTATAATATTTGTTATTCCTTGCGTTGTTAACTCTGCTAATCTTCGCTCAAGTTCCAGTGGATTGTTTATCAATCGATCTGTTTCAGCTTGTCTAACCGCAGGATCAGCTATATTTGCTGTAAGTGCCTCAATCAGTTTTCTCTTTTCTTCATCAGATCTAGTAACAAGTTTTGCAGCAGCTGCTTCCTGTTGTTCTCTAACAATTCCAACCAAACCTTTTTCCTGTAGTTGCTTAAGTTCTTCTTCTGACAGTGGTTTAGTTTCAGGTTGTTTACCTAATAATGCTTCAGTAACCGGCTTGAAAATTGTAGCTGTTGTTTCTGTAGCAGTTACTTGCCCACGTCGTGCTTCTTGTACTTTTTGCTTAAGTGATGCCTGAGATTGAGCAAGTTTTTTTAGGTCTTCTATGTGTTGTCTGTATCTTGCTCGTTTGTCCATTATTATAATTATAAATTTTATAAAATTGAAACGCTTTACTGTAAGTAACTGTTAATACAACAGCGAAACATTTTAGTTGGATCATTTGTAAGTTTATCAAATAAGAAAAAGTTAAATTTATCTTTTGTAGCATTACGGTAAAGTTCAATAAACTTATCTTTTGTCACGCCACCGCATTGCTCGCTTGCAATATTTCTAACGTCAACATTATCCAATCCTGGAAATAAAATAAAACAACCCGTATTTCGCCTAATAAACCTATCAACATTATAAAATCCTTGAGCGAGATAAACAGAATTACACTGTTTGTTACGGGATAGTGAAAAATATGATCTTATTTTGTTCATCTCCATGTTGTTTAGCGGAATATCATCAAAAACTACTATCTTATGTTCATCTGCATCAAGTTGATTAACTGGAATAAGATCTTCTGGCTGCCTAATTATAAAAAAATCTTCACCAGCTTTAAGATCATCACGAAGCTTGTTATTATACTCACTTAATAACTCATACTTATCTTGCTGTGGATTGATTGTGTAAATATAAACTCTGTCGTAGTTAAAATTATCACCAAGAAGCAAATTCATAAGCAAATTTGTTTTCCCCGATCCAGTTCGCCCAACAATAAGATAATGACAATCAGGAAGTTCATTGTTATGTTTATGCTTCACTAGTCTCTCTGTATCAAAGTTTAATATCAACGATTTTGCCATTTTTGTATAATATTAAACTAGTGTTGATAATTTTATCTAGGATAGTAAATAATGAGTTATTATACAAAATTTGGAACATTATTAGGAGATTTATCCACAAAAAGTTTTAAAGGTGACTTATCCAAATATGCAACTCTTGATCGGCTCAAAAATGAAATCAATAATTTACTAAATCTTACCAGCGTAGATCCAGATGAAGTTGTCATTTTCCAAGACAAAGAAGGACGATTAAAGACGAGTAATGTAAAACTGTCAGATGTAGTTGTACGAAATACTGCTGCGATTGCTAATAATATCGTTACTTTTAACAATCTAGGTAATATACAAGATTCTGGTAGGTCAGTTAATGATTTTGTTAAAAAAGATGGTGATGTATTTAGTGGGAATATTGTTATGAAACAAAATAAGATTACAGATCTTGGAAACCCAACTGAGGATGGGGATGCTGTCACTAAAAAATATGTCAATGATTGGGACGCTTTAATTACTAATGAAATCACAGCACTCAAAAATGATTTTACCAGTCACGTGAACACATTTTTAAGTTTTCGCAGAAGCATAAACAAAATTAGAGATGAATTTTTTGGAAATCCATCAAATGTTGGCATTACACTCGCTAATATCAAAACAAAATTTAATGATATTAACACAGAACTCAATGATATTATTAGTGGAATTCCGAATATTGTTGAGAAAACGAGTATGGTTAAAATTCCTCACAAACAGATTAAAAATATTGTGTATACTGTTGATACTGGTTATACTGGGTGGACACCAAAAAATAATTCTATCAAATATATTGCAGAAGTTACCGGTGTGTATAGATTGTCAGTGCTTAGCAGTGCAAAGTTTAAAATATCTACCAAATATCTATTTCGTCATCCAAATGATGACTCATCTGGAGTATTATCTGTAATAATAAACAAAAATTCTGAAGAAGAATTTGTACTTGAACCAGTTGATAAAACTTTACAATTAGCAATTTTTCTCTGGTGTTTGGAATTTATAGCTGAACAACCAGCTCTTATTATGGATTAACCAAACATAGGACTATGTGAACTAATATTATAATGAAAAGAAGTATAGTTGATTTCAATCATATTTCAAAAGATATTCCAAAACAAGATGTAGACGCATTAATACAATATTATAAATATTATCATAGAAAACTTTGGTGTGTGAAAAAATGTTACAAATACTACAACAAGATCCTTCGAGTAATATCTTATCTACCCTTGTTAATGACTAGTTCTGGTATAATTTCAAGTGGGATATCGTTAAATCCCTTTTTGTTAATTATATCTGGTATTGGTGTTTCACTTACAGCGGCGTGTAAAAAAGTAGAACCAAGACTTTTGATAAAGAAGCACGGTTGTTTAACATCAATTAAAACTTACAAGAAACTACTTGATCACATCCGGTCTTACCTACGAGGAGTTAAATATAATATGGATGATTTATTACGTGAATTTCGTATTATTGACAATATGTTAACAGACATTCTACCAATGAGGGTTAGCAAGTATGAAAAAAAATATCATAAAAAATATGAGTAACATAAAATTTTATCTAAACTTAAGATATAATATAACTAAAATAATATCATTTTCATTCTAATGCTAGTTTAATTTCCACCTTGTTAACTGAAACGTTCTAACACACAGTTTAATTTTCATCCTGTTATCTTGTGGTAAAACTCGTTTGCCGTCTTTAGAATAATTGTATTCCACACATGCGCTGTTCTAACAAATTAGTCACCTCTGTGTAAAGAGCTTATCGCATTCCAATACCTGTTGTTTTGTTTGGTTACAAAATACCTGTTTACAGGTAGTAGTAGGGGAAAAAAAAGAGGTGGGGGAGGGTGAGTCAAAACCCTGTTTTATTTTGGAAAAAAAAGGGGGTGGGGTGGGGGATAATTTAGGACTATAATTTATACTTGTTTGGAGGGTAAAAAAACAAAGTGAGTTGAAAACCTGGTTTTCCTCTAGGGTGAGTTGAAAACCTGGTTTATTTTGGAAGAAAAGGGGGTGGGGTGGGGGATAATTTATACTTGTTTGGAGGGTAAAAAAACAAAGTGAGTTGAAAACCTGGTTTCCTAATACTACTCTATCTCCTCTCTCCAACTCATTGCAGCAAGAAGTTAGTTGGGTAGTAATTCGGGTATCTAAATCACTATCTCCTCTCTCCCATTCAATGCACCAAGATGTTAGTAGGGCAGTAATTCAGAGAGGTGGGGCATTTCAAAATACTATAGTGTTCTCTCATAGAGTCAGCTACAACTGCATCATTCTCAGGTTTAAGGTGTTATGTTCACTTTATCTGAAAGACCTTAACTGATGATTGTAATATCTGGAGCATGTGTCAAAACTATTGAACACTTTGTATTCACAGATAAAACACATCATCGTGTTTAAATTTTTATCCAAAACTATTGGGCACTTTGTATTCACAGATAAAACACATCATCGTGTTTAAATTTTTATCCAAAACTATTGGGCACTTTGTATTCACAGATAAAACACATCATCGTGTTTAAATTTTTATCCAAAACTATTGGGCACTTTGTATTCACAGATAAAACACATCATCGTGTTTAAATTTTTATCCAAAACTATTGGGCACTTTGTATTCACAGATAAAACACATCATCGTGTTTAAATTTTTATCCAAAACTATTGGGCACTTTGTATTCACAGATAAAACACATCATCGTGTTTAAATTTTTATCCAAAAGCAGCTCTTTTGATCGCTCAGTTATTTGACTGTTTTATAAAAAAAAAAAAAACTGATCATATCTTAAATTTAAGAAATGTATTCGATCTGATCCACTAAAATAGGAATAACTGGGAAGAAGACTTATTCAACACTGCATGTTCATTCGTCCCCATGTTGACAGAGAACGAGAGGGACATTATGCACTAAGTTTGAGTGAATAGGTCCACAGTAACATCCAATCAAAATTGAGACAGAGGGTGTGATTAGAATTTAATTTTGAAATATAACATAACAACTCGCAAGCAAAAAGTGAATTTTCCTGGAAAGATTGCAAAGCAAATAAGATTACTTTGAAAATAGCGGTAAAAATTATTTGCTTGATTTTTGCAGAATATTATGGCATCATTATTTGTAGTATGTATACTTAATTACTGGATTATATAGTATTTAGAAATACCTTTGTGGTGTTTCATTTACATGAATATTTGAGAAATGGGATTGTCAGCTTGTGGTCAGAATTAATTTTGTAATTCGCTATTAGGTTACTTCTATTAGGTTACTTCGTAGTAAACCAGTACATTTATTAATGCCTTTTGGTAGAATTTACACATGCTTGAATTGTGAATTTGAAAACATGGTTGAAGTATATAAAATTAGTTACTATGGATGTAAGCATATATCATAGTATGGATATTTGAATATTTGGGTACTTTGTATGAGTTGCAAGGTAAATGAGTCTGATTATTGTGATGTTGTTTAGTATGAGATTAGGAATATGTACTGATGTGACAAATTTACTGATGTATGTGTAAGAAGTAATTGATACCGTGCTGTACTGTATTATAACTTTTGTTTTACCATACAAGAATGTATGTGTATCTCGATGTGAATGAATGTGTGACCAAAGAAATTTAATAGCTGTTATCTGAAGATAGGCTGCGTGTAGTGTGAGATGAGAGGTTTAAGGGAAAAGACTGAACCGTCCTTGTGTTTTCACAGAAAAGTTTTTTAGAGGACAGAACTTCCGGTTCAGTTGAGTCCTGAGTCTCCATGAGGAGAGAGAGAATTGAGACTAGCTGAACTGTCGGGGTTGACAAAACATGTACGTCCCATCATGAGCATGTATGAGTTACTGATCTATTGTCATACATTTATAATACTTAAAACATGTTAAACTAAACAGTAATTACTATTTTGCTTATTGTATGACAATCAAGAGACTGTCTAGTCATGTAAATGTAGCCAACAAGAATTCAGTATTTATGGCACTACATGTTACTATTAATTTCCATTCAACATATATTTGGTTGGTTGGTAAGATCTATACTCACTTATAGGTCAAGTCCAACTACAAACTGCACAGTCCCTGATCTGCCATTGCATTGGTCTGCTCAGTGTTTTTGATTTTCACATGCATATTGCTACAGTAGATCAGGCTCTTTGCTGATTGCTGTTTAACTCAACTTGTAAGCAAGTAAAGATTGTATTTTATGTATAGGTTATTTAGTGCCAGGATAGGAAAGTGCCTTGCTATGGTCACAATAGAGTAATGGACTTAGTTTTATCTAATGATAGGACACTTCTAGTCCTTTGCATGGCATGCATGAGCCATCATGGTTACTGCCTCCATTAGTCACCTCTTATAAAATGCAAAATAGTGCAAAAGGCCTATTCTACATCCTATGCCTGAAGGTAGTAAATCTGTTTAATTATGTGTACATGCACATACATGTACTCCTCTTAAAGGGAGAACAGCCTTCACTAAATTAGTCACCTTTAATGCATGAAGTATTATCTTTATTATGATATAATTTTAACACTCAAAAATCTTAACTATTCCTCAGAAATTGCTAATGCAGGCAATGCAAGAAATCTTGCAGTGAACTAAATACTGATAATGTATTTAAAGTTCCAATTTGACTTGAACAGATGTTATTGAACAGAGAATGTCAACTGAGTTAAAATTTACCTGCATGACCAAAATGGCAGCCAAAGGCATTTTCTAACCAATCAAACCAATTTATCAAAAGCTATAGATTTACTTGAATAATTATTAAAATATTTTATCAAGAAGACAATTAATTTGTCTACCAAAAACTAGAATCATAAAGTGGAAATTGAAGCCAGTCATACAAGTACTATCCTTTCATTCATCAATAACAATAAGTGTTTACCAGCAGTGAGTGTTCATAAGAGACTTGTTCAAATTGAAACCACCAAGCTTGAGCTAGAATGTGCATGAACAAGCAATTTCTGGCAAACAGACTTTCATACTGTTATTGTCTAAATTGGCAGCATCAGCAACTTTAGTTGGAAAGCACACAAGTTGGAAAATGTACAGGATTGTTGTAACCTTTCTAAGAAGCAAGTGAATGTAGAAGAAAAATAGTGAGGAATTTGCTGATATAAATACACCAACTCCTCACCCCTAAGAGTAAGGTTCTTCTTTACATAACTACCAGATGAACAGAACATATTCTATCTAAGCATTAAAACGTGAGTACTGGAGTTAAAAGTATATGATCCGTTCTAAAAAGATGTAGAGACAATGGAGTACTAGCAGCTCTATAAAACCACTTCCTTCCACTTATCAGACCGTCTTATAATGAGGAAACAGGCATAGATCCCATATTTCATATAGAAAATGTTCCAAAACAGGCCATTGTTTGTTGAACATGATTAAAATAATGATCTTAATTTGTAAATTAAACCATTTAATTTTTTGGTTTTATAGTAGAAAATATTTGTTAGTGTTAAAAAATTTTAAATCTAATTCCTGAAATTGCAACATTTTAATTTTAATTTTCTTTACCAAAAAATAATTTTCAATATAGTGTAAACAGTGAAATATATAATGATTTTTCAGTCACTTAAAATGTTACTAATATCTACTGGTGGCAATGCTTTATGAAATAAATACCAATTAAATACATTTGGCAAGTGAAATTTGTGTTATATCTTATCAGTTTCATTGTAATCATCACAAAGGCAAATTGCTCTCTTGTTTCCAACATGAAGAGTGTCACTGTCATAGCGTTGATGCTCATGAACGTTTCCATGAGAACCTCAGTAACTGTTTTGACCACTAATTTGTGCTGGATGCATTGTTGTCAGCCAGTAAAAGTTGATCTGCACTGTACAATGATGTTAATTAGTCTTTTGTATCAAATCAAATAAAGGGGTAAAATAAAAAAGTTAAAAGACAAGCACATGTAATAAAATATCTCCCATTAACCAGAAGTTTAGCATACTCGTTAACAAATATGATCTACAACAGTCGAGGAACCAAGTGAAAGGGACACTAGGTGCATAAAAAGTTATGTTTAAGTGAGTTCCACAACCTATACTAAACTTAAAATTCCCAAATTGGCAATCAATGGTTTGCTCAATGATGAGCATAAATTTCACAGCAACTTGCAATGAAATGATAGCATCAGTATTTTAAGTAACAATGAAAGAAAAGTTTTAATCAAGTTATGACATTGTTTCACTGTCACTTTTTGTCTGGTTTTAATCTGAATTTATGTTAACATTAGAATCTATCCACATTTACCTGAAAAAAGCAGCAATGTAATGTGCAGTGCTTTGGCTTGGACGTGTGTGATGAAACCACATATAGTAATATTTTATATAATCTCAATAATCCATTCTTATGCTGCATTCTATATTTTTAGACCCCACTCTGCATGAGATATTGAGGTAGACATAGAGCTGCTAATGGTGAATACCTAGCAATTTTTTTTTCCTCTAAGAGAAAATATGAAGAAAATCTGCACTTGAAGTTGAACTGGGGGCTGGAGAGGATAAACATATTTTCTGCTATGCCATGACAAAATACTCCACATTGCATTGCAGACTTTTAAAGTCAATTAACTTCTAGCCTGAGCAATACATTTGGAAGCATGCTCCCAGACTGGTCCTGGCACACAGATTTATTTGCTGTGATAATGTATCAATAAAGCTGTTAATTGTGAAAATTCTGTAACACCATCCCACAAGTGGAAATTTTGCCAAATTTTGACATTCTCTGGACCTTAATTTATCACAGGTCTGACTCAACATGATTTGTGATAAATCACTCAAAAGTAAATAATTTCTTCACATTATAATAATGCCAAATTTTCGTAAAAAAAAGAATGCAATCTCAAATATTATTCAGAAATTGGGTCTTGGTGTTAAACTGAGATTTCTCTGTTTAGTGTACAAATATTTTTTTTATATTTACTTTGATAGATCCGGTAAAATAACAAGATGAGCGGCAAAAGGGACAGAAGGTCCTGCATTTTAAGCATTTCTGTGTCATAATTTCAACCACCAAACTTTGAGAAAACTTACTCTTAAGAATCATTCCAGTTGCTGCATGCTAATTTTAGTGGGAGTTTAGTACAAGTTTTAGTGGGAGTTTAGTACAAGTTTTAGTGGGAGTTTAGTACAAGTTTTTTAAACCTTTACTCCTAACAATATGATTCTGACCCACTTCAGTACAGAAATTGCATCCAGTGTTAAGTCAGCTTCTTTTCCAAAAAGTAAGCAAACAAAAAAGGGCAAAGGTAGCCAATAACTGATTAACACTTGATGTTATGCAGTGCATGGCACTTGTTAAGAGTATCATCACACTAAAGATTTATTTTCAGGGTGTAAACCTGCATCTACTTGGCCACACATACTGTCTTTAAGTTGGGACAAACTGCAAAATGCACAAATCCAGAAATGCCAGCACATAATGCACCTTCAAATCTGAATCTGTGCAGTTTGCTATGTTGTTGAGAATTTCACCACTGTGGCAGAAGTGTACGTTTGTTTACATTATATATTCTGTTCAAGCAATGGGTAGAAAATAAGATAACATTGTTTAGAATTTTCCTTTTTAAAAATGTCCAAATGAATAATGAAAATCTAGTCTGCATGTTAGAAATGGACTGGATCTTCATTTTCATTAAAATATATTTAAATTATTGCTCAATGCATCAATAAATTCTTGTATTAAATGAAGCTTTTTTGAAGCTGACGAGTAAATCACCATATCTGCTATACAGAAAAACCACTGACACAACTACACAGTATATCAAAACTTTGCCGCAGTTATGTACATGGGTATTTTCAGATGGTTATACAATATCCTTCATAAAAACTAAATGCATAATTCATTTTTTAAATATACATTAACTTTTTTAAAAGATTGTGAATAAACAGTGGATATGTAAAAAATACAAAACCATATAAGTGTTTTGTTCTGAGTCATGGGAAAGAACTTGTTTGATATTGAGTAGAAACATAATACATGTATCTCAGCCTGATGGCAGGGACATATTTCTATGCTGTATCAAACTCATTCTTTCTGCCCCCATGGAACATATTTGATACATAGTTTTGTCACTGGATCAGTAAGCATCCACTTGACTTATATATTATGTCTCTAATTTAAATGGTCTCCTCCATCTCTTTTTTTTTTTGCACTTACAACTCTGATAATCTCTCAAAAGATTCTTTTCCCTAAAACATAACTTACATTATTAACCAATCCTGGCCAGCCAAACCCATACATACTCTATTGTATTACCCATTTCCAGTCTGGTTTTTCCATACAATTAGTACTGTGAGTCCTGTAATTTTTTGGTACATAAGACTTTTTGTTTTTATTCAGCCAATAAACAATTGTGTGTACTCCTCACTTTATTGTTAGTATGTGATCATCACTGATCACAATGACTGGGCATGAAAAAAGAGAAAAAAACATTTATGATTCTCTTAATCAGATTTAATATTTTAGGCAAATAGCACTTTCAGACATGCCAAATTGGGAAAAAAGCATCTTCTACACCTAAACTGATCTCAACCAACCTGCAGAAGATATGATCTTAACTGACTGATTAATCTCCAACAGCAGATTATGCTATTGAATTATATTGCATTTAATATTAATCTCCAACAGATTAAGCTGATGAATTATACTGCATTTAATATTAATCTCCAACAGATTATGCTATTGAATTATACTGCATTTAATATTAATCTCCAACAGATTATGCTGATAAATTTTACTGCATTTAAAATTAATCTCCAACAGATTATGCTGATGAATTATACTGCATTTAAAATAAGACTTTTTCCAAATTCTGTAACTGTAGGTGGCAATTCCCATACAAATGTATGGCCAAAACGAGAATTATTGAAAATATAATAAAGAACAAAATAAATACTCAAAGAAATATTCATGTTGTTGTTGTTGTTATTGTGGGGGCTTAATGCCATTTTTCAGCACACAATAGGCTATTCATAACAGCCAGTAATAATGGTGGAGGAAGAAACTGGAAAATCACCCAAAGAACCACCGACCCAGGAAGCTACTGGCAAGCTTTCTCACATATCCACATTCAGACGGAGGTGAGATGGCAGTGATCCCTAACGGACTTCGCTTTAGACCACTGGGCCACTTGGGGCCCCAAAAATAAATATTCATGTATTAAGCCACACCTAATAATTATCACTAATGGAAAATTGGACAACATAAAAAAAATGTTATTTTCCAGAACAAATTAAACTGCCACCTAGCAGTGGGAGCCTTTCAGTCCAGCTCTGAGGAACCTTGAAAGTTCAAAACAAGCAAGACTTTTATTAGAAACAGACAGGTTCACATATATATTCTCCTCTGAGTTATTAGCTAAATTATTCTATTTTGTAATTTCCAGTCACAACCAAAGCAAGATATATATGATTTCATACTGAGAGCCAACAGTGGTGCCTGCCTTCTTTCCAGATTCCCAGGAAAAAATTATCTTGAGCTTAATGACTCCACCTCATGCAGGGGAAAGATCCTTCCCCTTATCATAATTTGATCTCCATTTATTAGTAGCACTTACAAGCAAGACACACATGTTGCTTTTCTGTACATTGTGCAAAAACAGTAAACACAAGTGGCTGAAAGGCTAGGAATCCATGTGTTCTTTGAACTCCTAACAAGCCATTGTTTTCTTATGGAAAAAAAAAATTGTGCACAACCTATCACACTAGTTTTTAAACTAGTGTAGGCAAATTATTCTATTTAATTTTTATTTTAAACATATATATATATATATATATATATATATATATATATATATATATATATATATATATATATATATATAAATGGGAATAAATCTGAATGATCTGCTCCTTGCTATTGTGAGACTATATCTCACAATGTACCACATGGAACAGATCTTTCTACCAGAGGTCAAGATAGATTGGAATTTTAGGAAGAAGTGACCTCTCCTTTTGGACAGAACAGTGAGAAGTGAGCTCAACAGGAAAGTGGACACAAAGCAAGAAATGCTATCTCTCTCTCTCTCTTTATTTGCTGGGTTCGAAACTAACATTTTTATTAATTAGTCAAGTGGACTAACAGGAAAAAGGACACACTAGTCTGCAGCAAAATCCATTAGTCCTCAAAATACATGTTTGTAACACAACAATAGAGGTTTTATACGTTATAAATTAGATTGATTTGCCATCCGTTTGTCTCAAATCATAATCTTCATCTGATTCTGAATAGTCCTCGATATACAGTGGTCTTCTTTGTCTCGGTCCACAAGAGTTCCAAAAATATATCTAGCACTGGATCATAATCAGCAATGTCTTCACCTAAAATGTGAATCATTACCAAGCCATTCAATGCAGTGCTGCACAATCTGTATCTCCAATTAGATTTTGTCATTTTCAATTCAGTGAATCACCGCTCTGCAACTGCAGTCAAGGCTGGAAGGGTCAAAACAATATCCACCAGTGCAAGAATGTTAGTGGAACTTCTTGAAATCCATTGTTAAGTTCTCAACCTGACATCCACAAGCATAAATTAAACCTTTAAAGAGTTGCCACTACTCTTCAACCTTGTCTGGATAAAAGCCTGCCATTGTCATTACTGGGGGAAAGCAGCATAGTAACATCCTCATCACCAAATCCAATAATGATTTGAGTCTCTTGGCCATCAATGAAAATCTGCAAAATGTGTGGCTTTCAATGTGTCACATTGCTGTTTGTCAGATTGGGTATCCAAGTGTTAATCTGTTGATCATGCCATTTCTAGCATCAAGTGATAACTGCACTGATGTTGGGAAACTTTGTTCTTTTAGTACAAAACTATGAAATTGTTTTATAGGTCCATTACCAATATCCTGCAAAAACCTTTTTTAAACCTAGGTCCGTCTCTTAATTTTAACCATTTCAAGACACCAAAACTTGCAAGAACTCTCAGGTACACTGCAGACACCAAACAAGACTCATTCTGAAGTAACAATGACAACTTGGACAGTAAATTTATGACATCTTTCAAGAAGTGGGCATAATAAACAAGATGCAGATCAGATAGCTATCCCAGTAGCTTCCAATTTACTAGGTGAAGGCTGATTAGTTTTAGTCAATGTCTGGAGGTGACTAACCATTGCTGGATACGATTTCCACAATGTGTCCAAAGTTTGACCAATGTGCAAACCATATAGTTTCACCAACAAAAGTAGGGACTATCTTGGTGATTCCCAGCACCTCACAAGCACCTAATACATCACTTCTATTTAAATGGCTATTCTGATAAAAATAGCAAAGTCCTGTTAACAGCTACTCAACTTTTGCATGGATTGGATTTATTGCAATGGCAGCGTTGTAAGCCAATTCCAGATGAGGAGCATGGCAAGGTATTCCTACAAGACATTTCTAAGATTCTCTAAATCTAGCAATAATATTAACACCATTATTTTTTCCAGTATTGACAGCAGCTCCATCAGAACCAAATCCAACAGGTTAATTTTTGTAATCGGGCATTGCAAATGCATCATCCATAGCTCCTAAAATAACGCTATTTGTCCCCATTTCTGTTTTGGAATTCATTCAAAATACGAGAAAAGCAAACTTTAAAATAATATGAATTAATTTTATATTCATCAGGCAGACTTGTACAGGAGCATATTTTTTAGTCTGTGACGAAACCTACTAGTCATCGACTAACAGATGGATGTTAGTTTCAAACCCTGTATGTGTGTGTACATCTAAATATATATATATATATATATATATATATATATATATATATATATATATATATATATATATATAATTTAATTTCTCTTATCTGAATAATCTCTATAAGAAAATAATAAAAACTGCATTGTAACAAATTTTAACTGGTTACTATTATAATTGCAAGCTGGTACAAAACGTTTAATCAGCTATCCTTATTATTTTTGGATTTATTATTTTAATGTACTTTTTCTAAAAGTTCACAATAATGGCACTTTCAAAGATTTCTAAATGCGAATGACAACCCCTATACCATGTACAATAGGGCAAATGCATCTTCAGATTTCAATGTTCGTCCTCATTTCTTGGTTGCAGATAATACATTACTGTAACTATTCATACTTAACACACTAAAATTCATAAAATTACAGACATCACTCATTTACTGATGGTATATGAACTAAACCAGAATCTACAAAGATGTGAGTGCATCTAGTTTTTAGGAGGAGGGTTTTCATAATGTAACCATTCACTGTATATAGTTTCGTTACAACAGTCCATGATAGGATAGTTGTGGTTTATTAATTTGTCTATGCACCTGTAGGCACTAATTAAATATCATCTGTTTTGCAGCTTTTTTCTGTATGTAGACAAATACGAGTTGAGTCAGAAAACAACTTGGACTGGATTAATTTCTCATTTGCATCAGTGGTGTTCAGGAGCTATTTACAAGTGACGCTCAGATGCGGTAGTCATAGTTAAAGTGTTAAGCCTTATTATTAAGATCATTATTAGTCGACACGTATGCAAGCATCCTACATAATATTATACTCTTAACAGACTCTTGTCACAAAAATCTAACTAAAGATATTCTGTACAATTTACAGCCATGAATAAAAATTTAAAAAATTAAAATTATGTACCAGGAGTTTCAAAATTACATAATATATAGATATAAAACAATCTAATGCTAATGCATTATATAAAAACGAAATGTACTTTAGTTTCATTTCCATTTAGTATTTATTACCTGTTGTTAGTTTTTTATAAATATTTGTTATTTCAAAATACTGGATTTGGTTTACCAATTGCTGCAGGCACTAAGTG
This sequence comes from Potamilus streckersoni, assembly GCA_016746295.1. Lineage (NCBI taxonomy): Eukaryota > Metazoa > Mollusca > Bivalvia > Unionida > Unionidae > Potamilus > Potamilus streckersoni. The sequence continues at coordinate 3,978,442 of JAEAOA010001383.1, read as the reverse complement.
CTGTGAGATCAGAAACCTGATTAACTAGTACTCTCAAGCTGTGGGCTTTCACCACAGTGTATAGACAAAGGTGGTTAATACAGTAATGATCTGACACTGTAGTTGTGATGAAATTATTTAATGTATAACAATGGAAATTGATGTGAACACATGCATAATGTATATCACTGCAATCCTGTCATATATTATGTGGGCCAGTCATTACATTTTTAGCTTTTTTTAATGGGGGCTTCCCCTGAACCCTATGATGCTGTTGATGGCAACAATGGCTTGGAGGACAGTATTTGTTTACACAAAAAAAACCAAAGCCTTGGGTCAAACAACTCTAAAGGAAATAGGAGCCCTTCAGGAGTTCAGTAGGTATGGCTATATGATGAAAGCCATAGAACATGGATTCTTATTATTCCTTATCTTCTGATTAGTTCCTGTTAGGAACAATATCATTTCCTCAAATCTGTTGTTGTGAATCATTTTGTTAGATTCATTCCTGAATTTATGTGCACAAGTATGTTGTCAGATTCATTCACCATTCAATTACATTATAAATAATCTTCTCCTCAGTATGTTTGTTTCAGACTGTCACTTTCCTTACAAGACAAGTGGTTAAGTAACTATCTGTCACATTATGTTGCAGTTTGAGAAGGAAGATACAGGTTGATATTCCCATCATACTACATTTCACATAAGAATGGAGATATTAGCAGTATTAATCATGTTGTCAGTTATAGATCTTGCTCAAAAGTGCTGGCAGATTGGCTATAGGCAAGAGTCCCTTAGAATATATGTTCAGGAAGAGTAGGTTGGGGAAAGGGAAAAGAAATTAAAGGATACTGAAAGACAGTTAGCAATGGAGTGGAAGACATTAAGGAAAAGAAAAGAATTTGAAGAATATGCTGAGGAAAGAAAGATAGCCTTTGAGAAGAAGATAGTAGTGCTGGGAATCAGTTAAAATTTATACCACCTGATCAATGATCAAGTATTAATTGATTAAATATGACTTGCACATGACAGAAATGATCAATGTGCATCAATTTTAGCTAGGGTCTAACTATTATAGAGGGCAGTAAAAAACTATGAAAAATTCACATGGGTACGCATGTTATAAAAAAAGTCCAAGCCTACTAACCCGTTGGTTTGTACCCCCTGCCAATATGAATAACGGAAACATTTAATTTGATAAATTGTGCAATGAACCAGACTGTGAGTAGAATGGCATTAACACAGTCATTTACTGTGAGTTTAATGCTTAACAGAAGTTTTCAATATTGTAGACGGACATACATAAGACCCATTTCCAGTTCCTGGACAAGTCCATTTTAAGCAATGGAGTGTATTCGCGACTAAGGGTGTACATACATATGTCGTCTGCTTCCGATATTTACAGTGTCGAATCAAGCAAAGGAATAGAATGAAAAAAAAAAGCCTTTCATGTGAATTTAACAAGTGGTTTTATTAACATGATCATGTGTGTAAAGGAATTTAATTCTGAACTCAACATTATGGTAATTTACAAAATTATCCAGCAGTTACAGAATAAGATGAATTATGTCATCATGTTGTCTGATGGAAATAAACTACCCCATAGTGTACGGAATATGGCATCGTGTTAGTATGAAAGTCTGTTAAAGCATGAAAGGTGCAAGGGGATACCAGTATTAGTGTCATTCTGGTCACTCTCAGGTTAGAAATTATAAATCAATGATTCAGTTGACTTAGTTTTGTGCAATAATTATCATGTTAAACGTTTTAGTTATTGAAATCGGTAGGGAGGATACAAACCAACGGAGATGTAGCATCAGACTATAACAGGGTACTCGTTAGAACATGAAAGACATGTACAAACCTAGTTAACCCACTGTCAAATTTTCACAAACCTTGATTGTTGTAGGGCCACAAAACAAATGGCTTATTTTCTCTTTCATCTTAAAGATGCATCTTTTGCTGGATGCCATTTATAAAAATATTCTACAATCATCATTTTGATCATGCAGATGCTTCGCATGAACAAATAGGGGCAGTTTAAAGCATCTGAGGTGCTGCTGTAAAAGTTAGTCTGGTTCCATGACTAATTTCAATAATGTCAATGAGTCAGCTTACAGCTGATGATATGATATTTTGATAGTGTTCCTAACAAATTATATTTGTGAATGGGTACTCCTCATTAATTTTCAATGCCCAGGTGTTTCATTTCGTTCAGTACCGGTTAACTGTTGACAGCCCTACCTGAATATAACTAAAGATTTTGTAATAGGACTTAATTAATTAAGATTGTTGTTTATTATATTTCTTTAAATAAAAAGAAATTATCAAAATTGTATTCATTTGTTTCATATAAGAACAGGTTAATAAAAAACAAATTATCAAAACTGTGTTTATTTGTTTATAACAAGAACTTAACAGGTGAACAGGTAAAATCATTTGTCATATAATAATGTAATGACTAGATAGCAGTGATGGGAATAGTCAGAATTTCATAATCAATAAGCGATTCCACTTAACCAAGTTGATGCATCATGCCATAGACTTGATGTGATAAGTGATTATGATTTTTAACTTAGCTTTAACAATTTTTCAGTCATATTACAAGGATGTCTGCAGTGTGACAGTTTATAGTGATGATTAGCACTGGGGCATCATACCACACCCTAAATTGCTTGAGGGTGCAACTGTTCAACACCCAGAAGAATACTGACATTGTGATGATGTGGACTTCAAAATTTGGAAAACAATGTTAATGATTCATCATCTTCATCTTACTGAGATTTCTAGGATTAATTTGCAGACAAGTTTTTTTTCAGAGAAACTGCAGGCTGAAGTACATTTTCTAGATTGTGAATTCAACAAATTGTTCCAAGTGTTTTGTTGTGCAGTTTTAGTAAAATTATTATAACTTTTGAACTAACAGTGCTAGAAAGTTTAAATTGGGACCAAAATACTAGAAATAGAATTATCTTTATTTCCATACTATTTGGAGCATTTCATTCATCTTCATGAAGAAAAGGTTCATTGAAGTTCTTGGTGATTTTTTTTTTTCAAGCCATATTTTAAAATACAGTTGTGAGCTTGTACATTGGTACATTTTAACAAAACATATATCAATCTGTTGCAAATTTTATTACCTTTTCAGAGATACATAGTTTCATATACTTTAAAAAATAAATAACAATGATACAACAATTTTAGTAAACATGGTGAAGGTCATCACAATGTCTTTTGCTGCTTCTGTGGGATGCTCCGTTTTACCCAAGTGTATTTAGAATTGCTTCTCAGGAACCAGGCACTGCAGTTGAAATAGGTTAACAGGATAAAATGGGTTAACAAGTTACACTTGAACTTTTAGAACTCTTTCACAGAAGCAAAGTTAACAACAAAAAAAAATTGCAATGACCCCTTGACTTTGTAATCCAAATAATGGATTTGTCACTGCAAGTTTACTGATTTCTTTGTTGTGAATGAATGTCTTGGGTGATAATGTGTTCTACAGATATCTTGTGGTGAACAAGAGCAGACTTTTTAAAATTCTTAACTCTTGTCACAAAAGGATTATTTACTTTTGCAGTCTTCACAATCATGTGATCAGAAGTTACACTGGTAATTCCAATGGACATGCTGTATTCCAGTCAAGGGCATTATTTTCTTCATTTTTCATTAAAGTTAGATCCGCAGTTACTCTTTTGTGTTCTGCTTCTTTCCCATTTGTGGCTAAAGATTCTTAGTGCATGCCGTTTTAATTTGGATATAACTTTCTAGTGCAAGAAGCATTGAGATTTAACATCTGGACGACATCTTGTTGAGGTCAACAGAAATCATTCGAATGCTCACAAGATTAGGGGGAGCTAATCCGTCATAACATTGCCAATGCAAGTCTGTTTCTCTGTTTCATATGCCTCATATAGCAGAGTGCAATGCAAGGAGCAGAGATCTCTGAAACGCTTAATTACTCGTATTTGGACGCAAAGTTTTGATTTGGAATGCAGAAAATCACCCACACAGGAGTGCTCTGTACACACGTTTTTGTTGCAGGAAGAAACTTTTGTGGCAAAATAAATATGTTCTAATCACTATGAAAACTGAAGCAATGCTTTATTTTAGTTTTTGTTGCTGACTTCGTTTGATCAAAGGTTGCTGGCTTGCTTAGATAAAGGTGCATGTGTTATTGAAGGCACCGCTATAGGCTCTCTTTGAAGTATCCACTTGTTATTGTGGCCGCAACATCAAATGAATTGACACAATTTAAAAAAAAATTCCTTAGTATATATCGGTGTTTCAGAAGTAATCAGTTTTTGTTGAAGTTGCAGCCAAACTATTTTTTGGGGTTGTTTTTTTCAAAATTGTTTTTCAAAATTGCTGTTGTGTGGTCGACAGTATTCATTTCATGTTTTAGCCCACATAGGCGGTCGATTGTAGCTAGTTTTAAAATCCTAGTGAGACCCTTGAGGAGCATACAAAATAGGAAACCAGACTGCCCATGCTCGAAGGATATATGATGCCATCCCTCACCCAAAGCATTAAATATTAAATAAATCCTAATTGCATTTTGCAAATCCTTTACTTAAAATTTTTTAAACCTCCAGTTCTCTTAGCAAGGTACAGAGTCAATTCTCACTGTTCTATTACAATGCAATAGTTTTGTCAGAAAGTTTTTCACTCACAGGAGCAATCTTCAGCTGTTTAAGTGTGTTTAATATAAAAAAAATGCATTCTTTCTTGCTATCCATTTTATGTTATAACAATATTCAATGTTTCAGAATTTATTTACTTCTGACACAATGTTTCAGGACATCAAGTGACATCTTACACATTAGCTATTACATTAAATGATGAGTATTGTTTGAGATCTTATAATTCAGCAACCATTTTCTTGAACACTGATTCATGTATGAAGGTGGGTATTATAGTAATAATATCATACAGCAGCTGTGATTAAATTGTTTATTGTGTAATGAAACCAATGTACACAAATGCATAATGGATATCACTGTATTTGTACTGAACCATGTTTCATGTAATAAAATTTTTTTTAGGCGTATTAGGATGGGAAGTCAAAGAACTATGGGAAGTATCTTATATTCCATATGTTGCTATTGATAGTGATGTTGGCTTGGATGGCCTTATTGGTTAAATTACAGTGAGGGACAAAAGCTTCTGGACCAATGGGTTTGCAGGGAATAGGAAGGCTCTCAAGGGATCCTTCATCAGACCAGGTCATGCATGGTGACCATTCAACCATTCAACAGGAGTTGTGCAACCTAAAGTACTTTTTGTGATTGTCAACTGTATGTCACGAGTTACATGTTTGATTGCTGAATCATTATTCACTATCAATGTATGTGTGAAAATTAAATGTATGTATGTATGTATGTATGTATGTATGTATGTATGTATGTATGTATGTATGTATGTATGTATGTATGTATGTATGTATGTATGTATGTATGTATGTATGTATGTATGTATGTATGTATGTATATACATACATACACACACCCTGCTAGTGGATAAAACATTATTCATATTTTGCACAAATTATGTTTTGATCACCTGTGACAGGATCATACCTTATTCATAAATGAGTAAATTCTATAATTTGATACCAATTGTGATAGATGAAGCACTGTTCATTTGTGAGATTAACTTTTAAATAGTTATCATCCATGGTGACAGATAAATATATAAATCGTATTTGGATATAAGATCTATCTGCTGATTTTTGTTTGCTTACTCATTGAAATTACATTAGTTTCAATCAGGAATGATATAATTTCCTTATATTAATTGTTTAAGCATCATTCTGTTAAATCCACTAATGGACTGTGTGCACAATTTTAATGTCAAGATTCATTCATAATTCCACTGCATTATAAAAAAAAACATTTCATTTACAAAGCTGCTTTCAGTGTCTTTACTAAAATGTAATCCCAACCCAGCTTCATCTTGCTATACCATGTTCAATTAAGACTATGTACACCATCGGACGGATGCATTTGTAAACTCTTGTGGCACCCCTCCTTGCAGTTTAAGGGAAACAAACTTATGCTAAATGCCTTAATCAGATGATGGTCCAGATGGTCCATAGCATAGCTCTTCTGTCTGTGACAAGTAGAACTCAAAAATGGCATCATAAAAATACCTTGCAGTGAAAAAAAATCCTGTGGTACAATATTTTGTATTATTATGTAGTGAATGCAGAATTAAAAACATTGACAAGTAGAACTCAAAAATGGCACTTTAAAAATAACTTGCAGCGAAAAATAATCCTTTGACACAATATTTTTGTTATTATATAATGAATGTAGAATTAAAAATATGAGTGCTATGTTCTATGCAATACAGCACAATACTGCACCATGGTTGAACTGTAAAGGGGACATAACTTCTGTCCCCAAAATCACTAAGACATTTGTTAAATACAGACAAACAATGCAGGTAAATACCTACCCAGGACTCAAGGCAAAACAATCAATGAAAATATTAATAGGAGTAAGTTGTACAAATTTTAATATAATGAATAACCTCCCCTAATAAAACTAGAGATATAGCCTTCTAAATAAACATATATAATAGAGTTTTAAGCAATTAAAATGTTTAGCTGTCAAACCTCCATTAAGTGAACCTAAGATAAAAGAAAAGAGTAAAAACTAACATGCAAAAGTCTTGCAAGCAATTTCTTCAAAAGGTCTAGGAGTATCTCTAGTGGTACATCATAAAGGTTCTCCCACTAGTTCACATAAAAGAAATTTTTTTCCCCTGGTTGGAAGTCTACATGCTCCAGAAGAAAATGTTCAAATATCAGTGAACTCTGTCAGGGCATGCAAATAGTCAAGTATCCAATTTGCAATCAATACCGTACCACCTCTTCGGTGTGATTTTGCTTTGCATCATGGATGCCAATTTCCGCTGACACTTTTGATTTTTTGAAGCCTGTTATGGACTATTTATTCCACGTCTTTTGCCAAGCAAATAGAACGAAACAGAACATGATAATTTACATCATTTTTGACATCTGTATAAGGAACCCTTCATTTAGAAAAAAAAGTGGACTCTGGAGGGTTGCTTTGTCTGACCTTCTGTTACCTTTAATACTAATATCACTAGGCAACAGAGAATAACTTTTTCCTAATTGTATTAGCAAATCATGAAAATAGGCTTTGCTTGTGTCATGGGATTTACATATGGAAAAGAAAAACGAAAATAGCTTATCAAGAGTGTGCATATTGGTCCAGTGGTTTGTGAGAAGTTAAAAATATCAACTGTTCTGGGATGGGTGAAGCATAACATTCAAATTGCAATGGATACCAAACCAAAATCTCACTTTATCTTATAACCAAGTGATCAAATGATCAGGCCACAACAAAATTTAACACAGTTACTCATCCTGCACATGAAAGTACAATTTTTTACTATATGCAAAATATGCAAAGTCACAAATACATCACTAGAAAACTACTCCTTCTTACCCCCCCCAACTATCACAATGAGCATACAACTGTCATGATTTATTACATTTAACATCCTATACCTTATATTCCAAGATAATATTCACTGGCATTAGCTTCATATTGGTCCTGTAGAGGCTATTCTAGCCAACTTGTGTGTGTGTGTGTGTGCACGAGTATCATTACCTGGCAATTTCAGTAAAACCACAGGAGGCAGTGGCATGCAGCGCTGTCCAGCCCTCATTATCACAGGCATTCACGTCTGCTCCATTATCCACCAGAAACTCCACCATGTCCAGATTGTCATCGATACAAGCCTGCATGGAAAAACAAATCAGTTATAGTGCTTCCAGTGAAAATGATAACTCTTCTCTTAAACATCTTCAAACGCCGCCATTTTGGATACAAATTTCAACATTCAGAAAACACGTTAAAAGTTTCTACTTTGTTTGATATTTCTAGTTGTATACAAGCTAAACTCACGAGATCATTCAAATATAACATCTACATTACAAGATGGAAGTTATTAGAGGTACCCTGAAAGTTATTTAGTCGGGTACTATAATGTTAAAAAAGAACTCTGTCCCAGACAGAAAAGTCGGTCCATAGTGTTTACGGACTTACTTCACCATAACCACTTTTACGGTTGGCAGTGATGAAAGGGTTAAGCTTGCAATGACAGCTGTCCTTAAACTTGCAATGACAGCTGTCCTTAAACTTGCAATGACAGCTGTCCTTAAACTTGCAGTGACAACTGTCCATAAGCTTGCAATGACAGCTATCCTTATGCTTGCAATGACAAAATAATTGGAAAAAAAATCACAAAGTTAAAAAGTGGTAAAAAAAATGCTAAAAATGTATATTAAATGCTGCATTATTTCAAAATTCCCAATCAGAACTGTGATCTTGAACAAAAAACAAATGAAACACGTTTTATTTCAATGTTTCATTTTACATCGTTAGTTAATAAAAGAATTTAGTAAATATGTCCTATATTCTCATATTTTACATTTGCAAAATACTACAAGTTTTGTAACATCTCCATATATTAAGTCCATTCTTATTTCAATGTGTACAGTATTATGTAATAATCTTAGTCTTTTTGTACAAACTGATTTCTTCTTGCCAGTCATCAGTGTTGCACCATGGTGAGTACTTCTATCCCCTAATAATGATCAAGACATTGAAATGTGCTTCATTTTGGAGAACACTGGCAGCTTGGGGTTGGATAATCTCCCCAGGGATCAAAACAATTGCAGCAACCTGGTATAACACATTAAGTTTAGTTATTCTTTATCTGTTAAGTCCAAAAATGACTATACATATCCGAAAATGTACAAAAAAAAAAAAAAAAAAAAGAAAATGTACAATCAGAAGTTTGGAATTAATTATCTAAAGACATGCATGTAGCAAGAAAATAATATTACTCTCTAAATGATAAACTATTGCATTGTTTTATTACAGTCTACCATGTCTTAAGTGGCTACATGAGGGAAGTGAGACAAGTGGCCTCTGTAGACAAGTGGTTGCCTAATAACTGTTCATTTATACTATTATATTCAATGTTCCCCATAGATATAGGAATAATTGAGATCACTAAAAGAATGCAAAAAAGACAATCTGATCAACTGAAAAATAAAATTGTGCACTGCATACAAGGGCCTAAATCGTGTCCATTAAGGATCACTGCCATCTCACCTCAGCTTGCCAGTAGCTTCTAGTGGGTCGGTGGTTTTTTCCGGTGATTTCCCGCTTTCTTCCTCCACCATTAATACTTGCCTCCATGAATAGCCTATCGAGTGCTGAAAAATGGCGTTAAGCCCAACAACAACAACAACCACTGCATACAAGAAAAAGGAATAACAAATAACCTGCATGATCTTCACCCCATTGTGCTTAAAAGTTGCTCAACTCATGTGAATTTTTGTAAGAAACCTGTGATCTAGTGGCCTGGCAGCATCGATGCTTCTGTTGCCTTTACTGATTAAAGGGGGAAGAGGACTCTAAAGGATGGAATGCCACATTGACCTGTTTTGTATCTGGAGTGCATCAACATGGAGAGAAAGAATGTCTTTCTCTTGTAATCTCTCCTGGTAGGCAGGATTAGGTAACCCATTGTCTTTCTGTTGCCGTGGAGACTCATCATGGGGGACATAGAATCAATGTTGGGGTTTGCACCCAGATAAGGAAATCCCAGTCAAGGGGTTACATTGCCTCCACACAAGGCTTGCCTAAAGTGGGGAGACAAATAATGTTGTTGTTGTTGTTGTTGGGCTTATAACTATTTTTCAGCACATGATTGGCTATACATGGTGGCCAGTATTATTGGTGGAGGAAGAAACAGAGAAATCACAGGAAAAAACCGACCCATGAGAAGCTACTGGCAAGCTTTCTCACATATCCACATTCACCAAATCCTAGACTGGAACCCACACAGACAGAGGTGAGATGGCAGTAATTTGTAACAGACAGCACTTTAGACAACTAGGACACTAGGGGCCCCGACAAATAATATAACCCTGTGACTGAGATTTCCTTGTCTTGGTCCAAATGTCAATGTAGATTCTTTTTCTCACACAATTTTATCACTTAAAGTAAGAAAGACTACAGTTACTTGTGCAGTATAGTTCAATTACAAATGTTTACAAATGGTGCATTAATACAAATATGTTAATGAGGATTGCTTGTGTGACATGTCATCCGAAGTATAGAGTTTTTATGCATAAGCTAAAAAATAACATAAAACGTTGCATAGTTTTCAAGTATTATCACATTCAATATATGAATGATATATGAAATTAACCATAAATGAGTATTTATTACAAGAAACTTTCATTTTCATCAGTTCCAATTTTGAAAACTTGTATTGTAAATAATGAAACAATGCTGTTTACTCAGCTCTACTGTAGTTATACTTAGTACAAACTATAATAAAGAGTAACATGTTGCATTAGATTATTCATGGACAATCTCTGCCATTATCTTATATGACTCTCATTCTCATTGGAGGTGGTAAAACTGTTTGTGGTATAATTGTGACCTACTTGTGTTGTCCTTAATAGTGATTGAAAAAATTACCCCCACATATAAAAAGACTGTCTAAATATGAACCATAGCTGATAACTATTTGCTAAACTTTAAAATTTACAGATTCTTTGAAAATTTATTTTTCTGTCTTGGTTTGCTAGTGAAATTTGCTTAAGGATCAATGTGTTGAGGGATTAATAATTCCTTCTGGCTGGTAAGTGTATTATTTGTAATTAAATATTGTAGATATATTTTTGATTAAACCGGGACACAATAAAGATGTTTCACAAAACCAGAAGAAAACATGCTTGACATTTCTGGCTAAATTTTGATCATGACAAGAAAAGTATACAATAACTCAGCTCTCCATCTCACCACTGAGAGTTGGGAGGGTATGAAGTGTATAGGTCTATAGTTTATGTGAAAAGATCACTGTTTTCTGTCATAGTTCATTTCACATAGCATTAAAATTTTTATCCATCTGTAGCATTGTCAATTTTCAGGTCAGTGTCATTATATGTAGCTAACAGTATATACAGTCAAACCCAGTTATGTTGACGGCCTAGAGGTTTGCAAAAAAGCATCAAGATAACCATGATGAGATAAATGAAAACCAATATGGCATCAATTTAATAACATGTGCTTGAAATTTCCTTATGTACATGATGTTCGTTAATAAATGATAATGTACATGCACATATTTTTGGATGTTTTTTTTTACACAACAGCATTGCCTCGATTTGTTTGATGAAGCTATCTGAATGCCATAAAAATATACACCCGTTTGTTAACAACAAAAGGCATATGTGCACAAACTAACAGCAGAGATTTACCAGTATACAATACAAACCATCAATGATTCTCGATACAAACCTTTATTATATTCTCCAACATTGCAAATGCAAAGATCACTTACAAAATAAAAAAAAAAAACGTGCAGGGTGTAGTGTGCAGGGTGTAGTTCGTTTTTACAAAAAGCTAATCAGTGTCAAAATTAAATTTGACAGCTCTGAAAAGTATTGTAAACAGAATAGCTACCACATGTTATTCCTCAGATAAGATCAACAAGTGTGAGTGAACTGTCATTGGAGTGAGCCATAGTGAACAGAGCACATGGTCAGTTAACCAAGTATGATCATTTTATTGGGAGTCCAATGATAGCATAAAGGTAACCAGTCGAAAGAAGTACCTGTAAATTTAACCAAGTACAATCATTTTATTGGTGAGTCCTATGAGTCTCTACCCTAGCATAAACGTAACTGGTTGCAAGAAGTACCTGTAAATTTAAAAAATCGAGAGACTGTATTTTTGCAAAATAGTATCTCCATTCCCAGGAATGAAACTTATGTGTGTCAACACCTGGCAATACTGGACCTATATATTACTGTAGTTAACACCCAATATAAGGATTCTTTCACTCCTGTATTTCGAGAAATAAGTAATTTTTTTTAATTATGCGAAAGTTATTTATTTGTTGTTTGCTATTTCTTCTTGCTGAGTTTATGTGTCTGTAACAACCAAAAAAAGAAGGCTTAGCCATTCCATTAATTTTATGGGTTCTATTCACAACTTCAGAAGTTGGTCAGTTGTAGGTATAGTAGGGAGGCATAATTGACTGTCAAAACATACAGTACTCTGTCCTATATCAGCATAAGCAGATTATGATGTAACAATGCACTGCTAAGATGGGGTTATCCTACAAACAAAGGATCATTTGTGTACTGATTGATTCCAATGCATTACTTAGTTAAGTTTGTAGCTTCCTTCCATTCTCCTTTTTATTTATCCAGTCCAAAGCCAGGATTGTTAGAACAAATTAAATAACCAAAAAGACAAGTGACAGGTGGGACATTTTTGTCACCAATAAGGGGAAAAAAATGCAAGGGATTGGTCATGGGGATTTGGCAAATTTGGCTCTCTTTAGTGCTCCAGATATTAGGGTTGTCCACATAAAAGAATCAACAAAACCATTAAGAAAATGCTAAGACAAAACTGTTGACTTAATAGGGTTGGCAAGGTAACCTAGGTTGAGTTAAGTGGGTTCCACTGTAATTTATTTCACACCAAGTATTTAAAACTAGTCAGGTACCTTTAGCTACATTTAATTATGTTGACCTGAAAATGTACTGAGCTAGGCCTGCATATAGGATACAATTGACCATGCTGTGTGGAATGAACTAGCAAAATACCAAAAAGCTTTACATTGTGTGAAAGTGAGTCTTTGTCTCTCTCTAAATGGTTTTATATGGTGTTTTCAAAGATGGATTTACCTTAAGTTACTATGTTTTTGTTATATATCTGCTGTTGTTGTTTGATATTAGAACAACTACATCAGGCACAGCAGAAGACAATAAGGTGAACTTTTCTAAAAGCAGTTCTGAGTGGGTGGACACCTAGACTGAGACAAGAAAAGTACAGTTAGCAAAACAGCTAGATTTTGGTCACATGGGGGAGAAATAGTGGCTCTCTACCTGCCTAGAGCAAAGAAAGAACATCAATTAACCTCCCTCTTTTTGACCCAATTTCACAATGGGTTCACAGCAATGACCTCACTATCATGTGGCCATGGTCCAGAATTCATGGCTGCATACAAGGACAGATTGCTCTCTGTGCTAGAATGACCTGCATCCTGTAGGGATTTAGAGTAATAACTTTGAAGGGGGGACCTAATCTGATCCCATATCCAAAATCTGGTGATTGTCAACAAATTCCCAATCGCCTTTGGGATGAAATGGCAATCTGGGGAGAGGGGCCTGCATCTCAACCCAATCCGTATCCCATAGTTTGTCGTTGGGTTTACAGTAGTGCCAGAACTTACTGGCTACAGTGAGGGGGCATCTCAGAGGGGGCATCTCAAAGTCGTAATCTACATTAAAAAAAAAAATCAAAGGGCTAAGTTGTTTTCAATTTCATAACAGACGAATGCGAAGTTTAGAAGTTTACGATTCTTGACTTTTTCGCCCACTTTTCCTGTTATCATGACCCCTGCCTCTGGAAAGGCCAACTGCCTTATAAGGCCACTTTCCCAGTGCAGAAGGGGTGGCCATATAAGAGGGGGACTACTGTAGCCCATTTCTACTAGTATCTACCCTGCAGTAAATATGTGTTTGGTCCAATAATCATTCCAAACATGAGGAAGAATCTGTTCTCTTTTAATACTAGGCTCTAATATTCAAATGTGATGACATCATTAACCATTATTTGCACTATCACAACTTTAACTTCATTTTTCTGTTCTGGAAATTTATACAAAAATTATTAAATGATGCAAATTGAAATAAAAAACAAGTTAAACATTTTATCTTGTAAAATTAGTTTCATGAATGCCAAAAATACTGATTTTTAAAATTTTACTACATATATGACTATTTACAAAATCTACAATAATCACTATAGTAGGTCAGTAAATTAATTATTTAATGTCAAAGATGCATGCATTGCACTCTTGCACCTTCTTAGTAACTTAAGTAATCAGACACAACACCTTGTCTTTTCAATCATTATTGCTTCCAATCTTCCATCTTTCATGAATGATCTGAATTGTGCGAAAAATCCTCTCACAATCAGCATTAGAATGTGGTAAAGAATGACTGAATTATACCGAGGAAAAGAATTTTATGCGATTCATATATATATTGGATTTTTTGCTTTGTATCCACTTCTTTCTGTTGAGCTCTCACTTTTCCCTGAAAATAGAGAAGTCACTTCTGCTTAAGAGTTTAGCTTGACTAAAGCTAGTGAAAAATAACATGTTGATACAGCCATCCATTCATGAGTACCATTAACAGCAAGAACAAGATTTTCAAGCTGGCTGCCATGGTAACCATATTATATTGAATTTTAATTTGGGCCTTTAATTCCTCCTCAACAAGACAAGATGTTTTCAGTCAAATCATAATGTTGATATGACTACCCATTCAACGGAAGAGTGATAACAATATTTCTAAGTCAAGAGAGTTGCAACAGTAGATGTTGCATTATCACCATTTTCATTGAGGAACCTGTCCTAATGACCATTCATTTAGGATTAGTGTTAACATGGTGTCAGCCATGCTTTCCTTATCATATCATCACCAATTTTACTTAGGACCAACTTGACCAGCCCATTGCTCCAAAAATCTGACAGTGGGACTCTCATTTCAGGGTGGGCCCCTCCTGTATTCTATGTGAGAAACCCATTGGGCCTGTCCAAAAAATATAATGTGAGAAAACTTCCATAGCAATGATGAAATGTTGAATTATTGTTCAAGATGTAGACATTCCATGTCATGCCAACAAACTCCTTACACATTTATGTTTTGAAAAATGATTTTCAGTACTTTCTGTAAATAGAACAATTTAAACACTTCAGTCTACTTGTAGCATGTATATATGATATGCAGTAAAGATTGGATCTGATGTAAAACTATCCTTTGGGCAGTTTAAATAAAGGGTATTAAAAGGTAATGAGGTCAGGTATAATTCATGATTGCATTCAATGGCTTAGAATTGCTAATATGTAGTATGATGCACAGAAGACTGCAGTGCATGAGCTTACTGTGCTAATTTGCATAAGTAAAAAAGATCTTGAAGTGGTACAACCCAATATAGGTGAATCAAAATGATGCTAGAGTGGTGAATCAAAATGATGCTAGAGTGGTGATTAAAAATGATGCTAGAGTGGTGATTAAAAATGATGCTAAAATGTTGAATCAAAATGATGCAAGAGTGGTGAATTAAAATGATGCTAAAATGTGAATCAAAATGATGCTAGAGTGTTGAATCAAAATGATGATAGAGTGTTGAATCAAAATGATGATAGAGTGGTGAATCAAAATGATGCTAGAGTGGTGAATCAAAATGATGCTAGAGTGGTGAATCAAAATGATGCTAGTGTTGAATCAAAATGATGCTAGAGTGGTGATTAAAAATGATGCTAAAATGTTGAATCAAAATGATGCAAGAGTGGTGAATCAAAATGATGCTAGAGTGGTGAATCAAAATGATGCTAGAGTGGTGAATCAAAATGATGCTAGAGTGGTGAATCAAAATGATGCTAGAGTGTAGGGGAACAAAAGTTATTACTTATCATCACCTTGAATGAGAAAGCCATCTGTATTAAGATTACTGAAAAGTTTGTGAATAGCAGCAATTTTTCTTTGAAGCACAATTTTACATCATGTATAAAATAGAAAGCATGATTATTTCAGTCAATGGAATAATGTTTTTGTGATTAATTTTGGAATGTGATTTAGGAAGCATAGCAAACAAATTAAATTTCAGAACCCTTAGATGATGTAGTTTTACTCTGTGAAATATGCTGGCAAAAAAGGGACAGCATTTAATTCTAGACATATGCAGAAGACCTCACTTTTGTGTGTACTATGTCTGTCAAAATTGTGAGAACAACAGATTAGTTGATTCACTTTTCAAAATGGTTTTAGCAAGAAAAAGACTGATCCATAGACAATAATAAGCACAAGCATGTTTTTTGTACATTTCATTTGTGTTACTGGACAGATGCATTTAATTGTAGTCTGGGCTTATGAATTTTTGTGCTAATGTGTTACTGGACAGATGCATTTATTTGTAGTCTGGGCTTATGAATTTTTGTGCTAATGTGTTACTGGACAGATGCATTTAATTGTAGTCTGGGCTTATGAATTTTTGTGCTAATGTGTTACAGGACAGATGCATTTAATTGTAGTCTGAAGTTATGAATTTTTGTGCTAATGTGTTACAGGACAGATGCATTTAATTGTAGTCTGAAGTTATGAATTTTTGTGCTAATGTGTTACTGGACAGATGCATTTAATTGTAGTCTGGGCTTATGAATTTTTGTGCTAATGTGTTACTGGACAGATGCATTTAATTGCAGTCTGGGCTTATGAATTTTTGTGCTAATGTGTTACTGGACAGATGCTTATGAATTTGCTGAAGGACATGATGGATAACTCTGAGGATGGATTTTTTCTACCTTGGCAACATAATTATCCAGTCTGCATTGAGTATGGGTAACTTGCATATTTTTATGCTCACTAAAAATACAGTTGACATGTTTGATGCATTAAATAGTTTTACACATGATATGATGTCAGATAAAAAAAATTTTATTGTTTTCTATGGACACTGACATATATATATATATATATATATATATATATATATATATATATATATATATATATATATATAGTGATAAATGCACAATCACATCTTGTACAAAAAGTGCAAATATGATGTACCACAAAAAAGGTGGGACAGGGTTACAGGTTTATTTTATTTCATAGAGGCATGTGTTTTTTTTTTTGTTTCATATGAAATATATTAGCTGTGTGAAATTTTTTAACCATACCTTTAATGGTTCATCTGAGGTTTGATATAAAATAGCTGGGTCAGAATATGAGATCAAATCTTATGATCTGGTATGAAATGACAGAGAACCACTATATTCTCCCTATTTTATAGTGGACTTGGGAAAAATGTGCATCTATATAGTTTATCATGTTTGCTAAGCACCCAGCTAAAGTCAGGTATAAGCTATAATCTACCTGTCTTGGGAATATTACACAGTCTTAGGTTTGATCTCTAAAGACTGCCACAGGTTTAGTGTTGAACTCTTACACAAGGTTACCATGACTAGAAGGAGACCAGAAACTAGATTTGGCAAAGGTGACTGGGTGATTTGGGGAAGGTGACTGGGTGCATTAACTAACAAAGACTTGCCATTATCACACCTATAAGTTAAAGGTTAGTTCAAGCATCAAAAGGAAAGTACACAGGGTGAACTGGGGTATGTTATAATCTGTCCCCATCCCAGGAGTCTGCAGTTTTATCAATAAAGCACAATGATTGCTGTTTCAGGGTTTGTGACCATAATGGTGAAAATGAAGGTCAATTACCAGGATTGGATTCATGTGATGGTTGTCTGAGAGTGATGAGTTGTTACAGCACTGCAGACTCCTGTGGCCCCCATGTAAACAGACATTGAGAGAGACATTGTCTTCTATGTAAGATTGGGTAGGTCCACAGCAATATTTAATCAAAATTGAGACAGGGCATGATTACAATTCAGACCTGAATAATGCCTTTTGAAATTGTAAGAGTAATTTAGCATGCCCCTGGAAGGATTGCGGATCAAAAGGGTTTATTCAGATAATGAAGCCATTTTATAATCTGGCAGCAGAACTTAAAGGTAGATTCTAAGGAAAGACAAAGTTTTTGGAAAGGTCCCTTAAGTTATTTGTTATTATTTGTAGTATGTACACTTAATTACTAAGATCCTTTAGTATGCAGAATTACCTTTGCAGTGTTTCATTCACATGCATATTTGAAGAATTGGCTGGAGCCTTATGTTGACAATTATTAGATATGAGGCAGATTTATAAAGAGCAGATTTATAAAGATTGTTAGGTCAGAATTAATTTGTAATTCGTTATTAAGTTTCTTCGAAGTAAACCAGTACATTTATTAATGCATTATGGTAGAATTTACATATGCTTGAATTGTAAATTTGTAAACATGGTTAAATGATATCAAATTAGTTACTATGGATGTATGCATATATCATAGCATGGATATTTGAATATATGGGTACTTTGTAGGAGTTGCATGGTAAATAAATGAGTCTGATTATTGTGATGTTGTTTAGTATAATGGGATTAGGAATATGTACTATGTGACAAATTTACTGATGTCTAAGAAGTAATTGATACCATGCTGTAAGATGTCATTATGTTTTACCACACATGCACATATTGGTATCTTGATGTGAATGAATGTGTGACCAAAGAAATTTAAAAGCCAATATCTGATGATATGCTGTGTGTAGTGTGAGATGAGAAGGCTAAGGAAAAAGATTGTACCATAATTGTGTTTTCACAGGGACTGAAGAATTCTGGTTACATTGGGTCTCTTGTCTTCAAGACTTGGAGACAGAATTGAGACTGTAGCTGAGGCAGAAGTGTAGTCATGGGCAAGAAAGTGGAAGAGGAGTCTCGATAAAGTCAAGGAGGAAGAGAAGGAATCTGGATAAAGTTGGAGAGGAAGAGGAGAAGGAATTGGGAGAAATAAGAGAGAGAAAGGATACAACAGATAAGCAGAAATACAAAGACAGGTGGAAATCAATCTCACACTGCTAATCAAGTGATGCAATAGGCAAAGCTGAAGGAGTGTAATTGGAAATTTGAGTCATTCAATGAATTTCAACTTTTTTTTGGCATATTTAACCATCTAACCATCCGCATTGCTGACTGGGGGCTTGGAGCTTTACATCTATCTTGCACTAACTTAGCCTTCAACAAATAAGAACCTGTGTGGGACTTCAATCAAAGATATCGGAAACACTTAATTAAGCATATTTTGACGAAATTTTTTTATTTTGGACGCAGAAAATCACCTCAGGAGTCCTCCGTATGCATGGTTTTTTTTTTGCATGGAGGAAACTTTTGTGGCAAAATAAATATGTTCTAATCACTATGAAGACTGAAGCAATGCTTTTATTTTAGTTTGTTGCTGACTTCCTTGATCAAAGGTCAACAGCTTGTTTTGATAAAGGTGTAGGTGTTATTGAAGGCGCTGCTAAAGGGTTACTTTGATGGACAAAACAAACACCCATTTGTGCTAACATAAATGAATTGTAGAAGGACACAATTTTTTTTAAATTTCCTTAATATATATCAGGGCTTTAAAGGTAATAAGTTTTCATTGAAGGTGCAGCAAAACTATTTTTGGTTTTTTTAAATGTCTTTTTAAATTGCTGTGGTGTGGTCAACTGTAGTCATTTCTCCTTTCTGCCCTCAGAGTTGTGGATTGTATTTAGTCAGCTGCATTGCTAGTTTAAGCTGAATATGACATAACAATTAACTATTAGGGTTGTTGGTCAATATGAAATAAGGATTTGTTTATGTAACAATTGATTCCAGTGCATTTTTATATCCAAGTTTGTGGCTTCCTGTCATGTTGCCTTTGAATTTCTCCACTCCAAACTTGAGACTATATACTGTTTTTATCCGCCAAAATTGTTGTATCCAAAAATATGGCCAGAAGGTATATTTTGTTGCCAATATGTAAAACATAAATTTAGACAGTGTTTTGTAGTTAAACAGAAAAATGATGAAGATTTCAATGAGATTCAGAACTGTGCTAAAGTTGCTATAACTGTTAGTTCTGATGCCACCATAGCCAAGTGAAATAAAGTATGTGATTTCTGGCTTAGTTCAGACTGCAACTTTTGCTGGTGGGACTCTTAGTTTTAAAATCCTAGGGAGACCTCTGTTCAATAATAGTTTAGGATAATAGTTTAGGTGGCAGGGGCAAATTTCTTATCTTAAGGCTATGGTGTGACTTTTCAGTTATTATTGTTTATTAATTAAAGCTATGTATCTATTTGTGAACTATGTGTTTCCCACTTGTCTTGTTCTTGTAATTGATGTCAGTCATGTACACCTTCCATAGTTACTCTGCAGTCTTTAGATAGTGAAATACCAATAGGAAGAAGAGCTAGCTTCTGATAGTAAACATGTGTTCAGGGCAAGCAGACTATCTCAAAAATGGCTTGGATGACAACTATTTTCTACTGTATCAGCATGTTTAGTACACACTGTTTTGCAGAATTATCCTTTAGGAAAAAGGCTTGTGCTTGCACTGTAAACATTACATGGTGTCAAAAATGACCTTCAGACGCGAAAATTGCAGGTATAAATTTGGGGTTGGGGTGCATAAACGCTTGCTATGAATTTTCATTGACTTCTCTGGTCAAGTGGATAATATTTTTATAACTTGTTTTAAAACAGATATCCAAAAATATAAACCTTTTTGATTTAACTTGTGTATTTTATTTTTTATGATTATTTTAATATTAGGCAAGTGTTTGCGGCATTAAATTTGTGCATAAAATCTATCACCTGCCCCCTGAAGGAATACTTATTTCTTATTAGTGCAGTCAGGCACATCTATTATACTTTTCTGTTTATTTGTATATATTTAAATAATTTGTATGCAATAGCTTGATTTTATTTCCCTCCTTTTTTCATATATCACTTAGGGTTGTATGTAATGCTCTTTTGAGAGGAAGGTAACTGTTTTGTACCTCTGTGAGAACTGTTTACATTATGGCAAAATAGCATATTCTAGACTTAATTTACTCAATATGGGAATATAATGCAATGTCTTGCTCTTTCTGTCAAGGTTTGCACTTTTATTTTTATGAATATTATTCATATTTCAGTATTAACACAAAGAGACAATTGCATAACATGTCAACATGCATTGATAAAAGTAATTTAACTCCACAGGAGCATATACACTTCAGAGGAATTATATATAAACATACTGTAATGAATGTTGAATGTCACCAGTGGAATGATCTTGGAAATAGTGAAGCTTATGGCATATCGCTTGCTATATTTTGGTGAGTAGAATGAAATTTTTTAGCACACCGGCATAAGTTTCAACCTTCAACAATAGCTTGAATCTCATTCAGATTCTCATTCTGATTAAGTGCATAAGAGAGTGACTGCTGGATAGATTTAGTTCTGCAAGAGATGTGTTATGTGCTTATTAAAAACAAAGCAGTTGAAATGCTTCTTACCCAAAACTGAATTTTCCACAGTAAATATTTGTTTCATACTTATCTTATTATTTTCTATCATTCTGTAAACTCCAGAAATCATTTAACCCTTAAACTACTACAGCTGTTCTGCAGTTTCACTACTGCTGAGTGATAGCATATCAGTGACTGAGACTACTGAGGCTGTTTGCTAGGCTGAATACTAGAACATCATCATGGCTAACTACGGAAATTGACAATAAGAATATGGTTACATTTATATTCATTATTTCATTAGTTTTTGCTGGATTTCAGTGATCTAAAAAGCAGCTTACCTTGTATAGTGTCTGCTATTCATATATTTCCATTTTATTTACTCCAACAACAATCAGACAAGAAATCCCCATAATGTAAACTGTTTTGAATAGCACAAAATAAATCCTCGTCATTTGATTAAAAATCACATACATCTAGTGTTGAAATGGGACTAACATCATTATCTGATCCATTTACTAAGAATGATCCATTAAACTCTTTGATAATGCTTGCACTGAACACTTTAAAGTCACAAATATCTCACTAGGAATCCATTTTTGTTTATCTCAACTACATGTGTTTTGTACATTGCCAGAAATTTCCTTCCCGCGTGTTTAAATTTAATCTCACAACTTTCCAACTGGTATCAAAATGTTCAGTAACCAGTCTTCTCACTGGTTATGATAATGAAAAATAAGTAAATATCTGTACTTTTAACCAATCAATGTTTAGTTAACAAAGCAGTTATGTCCACATAGATGCGACACTGGGGTTTTGAGTACTGCAGAACTACATGCTCATAAGGGACACAGGGGTTTTAAACAAGGCTTATCAACACTGCATATATGCGTCAGTGGGGTTCAGGAGCCATTTACAGGCAACGCTCAGCTGCGGTAGTTGTAGTTAAAGGGTTGTCAGTTGAAATTGAACTGGTGTCTGTGAAGAAATTTCTTTTAAATTGTATCGAGTAATTATATATGTATGATCAATTTCAGTGGCTAAGTATCTATAAATTTATTTGATGTCACTTTGTAAGTTCACCATGATCCCATACATCAGTATAACAATATTTGAGCCTGATCTAATGTTAATTGATCAAACTTTGATCTCCATATTAGCTAGACTGTTGTTGTGATTACCCTCACCACCATCAATACACATCCACACAACACTGATGCTGCTATTACTAAAAGCATCTCCAGAATAACAATGAAAGGTTAGGAAATGTTTGTTTTATATCAAACTAAAAGCACATCTAAAGCATATATTATTATTTGAATATGCGAGTTCTTTTAGTTTGATAGAATTGTTTATACAAATTTTTCACTACTGTCACTGACAACTAATATAGCATTTCTGTCATTCACTCCTAAAATATGTAACTAACAAATCTCTTCTTGACATTCATGAAACATTGTAAAGGCATTTTGATTGTTAACTGTTGCTATAGTTGTAAGCAATGACAAAAAGCATATGTGGTTGCAAATAATTTGAAATCTTTCAAGAAATGCAGTCAGTCATAACTAATGAAGTGAACACTGCAATGCTTTTTGCCTCAAAGTAATCACTTTTCTAAATGTGAAATACCATTTTTTTTGTTTCACACACAGTTTACCTTTATACCATTTTACTAGATGTATAAAAATGTTATATGTACACAACTTCTGACATAAACAATTATGAGCCAAATTCTTAAGGTGGCAGGGGCTAGTTTTGTAAAATTGCCCAAGGCAAATTTCATAACCTAAGGCTATGGTGTGACTTTTTCAGTTATTATTGTTTACTAATTTAAGCTATGGATATATTTGTGAACTAGGTATTTTGGGCCTGTGTTTTTCTTAAAATTGATGTCATTTGTGTACATCTTCCATAGTTACTCTGCAGTCTGTACAGTAAAATAACAACAGTTGGCTAGGAAGAAGTGCTAGCTTCCCACAGCAATAAACACATGGGTTTAGGGCAAGTAGAATTTCTCAAAAACATCTTGGATGACAACTATTTTCAATTGCATCAGCCTGTTTAGTACACAGTTTTGCAGAATTATTATCTAGGAAAAGGGCTTGTCTTTGCTCTGTGAACATCATATGGTGTCAAAAATAACCTTTGAACATGAAAATAGCAGGTATAAATTTGGAGTTGGGGACCATAAACTTCTTTTGCTATGATCTGTCATTGACTTTTCTGGTCAAGTGGATCATATTCTTATAATTTGTTTTAATATAGGTATAAAAATATGGACCTTTTTGATCTCACTTATATGTATTTTAATTTTTATGTTTTTTATACTATGCCTGTGATTGTGGCATTACATTTGTGCATAAAAACTGGCTCCTGCCCCTTTAAATAAAATATTGGGAGCACCCTACCCCAACCATATAGTTCCTCACATAACTCTTTGGTCAATTTTACGACGATTTTATGTTCGATATTATGCATGCACACATGATAATGATGCATGTAAATGGAAAATGATTAATAACCTGGGAATCTGGACAGATATAAAGGTTGACAGGCTACATTGATACATAGTGTACAGTATAAGGTCATCACTGCAGGAAATTGGGACTGTTCACCTTCTATATCCGCCTTGTTCACATATGACAAAACTGACTGAATTAAAACGTTTTAAAGATAATTAGACAAAAATATACCTTTTCCATGCAAGTACTCATCTCCTGAATTTATCATACCTGGTGCAATGCAGTAAGACCATCAACATTGGCAGTATTGATATCAGCCCCACGGTCCAACAATCTTTTCACTTCATTTCGATCTCCGCTTGAACAAGCAGCAAGAAATACGCATCCATCCTGAAATTTAACTTTTCTAGTTGTCTCTTTTGGGTGAGTTGGTTCCTTGAATGTATCTGAATTTTCCCATCTCTTTATTTGTTCGTGCCTCCGAATAAGGGCACTAGGCTGTTTTTCGTCCGCCATGACAGCTGCACAACTGAAAATATGCAAATTCAGGAAATCACGAAAAGTCTCGACTACATCTCGTACAATGCAAAATGTCGGCGACGAGTGTACGGTCGTGGTTGAGTTGTCGTTTAAAAGTGTTCGGAGACAGCCACTTCGGATGCGTCTACAGCAGACCATTCCTAACGTCAACAAATCTGCAAAATGTGCAAGAAAATACTGACAGAAGATACGTCAAATACGACGATAACATTGTTGAAACAGGTTATGAAATTGATGAACATGAATTTTCTGCTATTACCACAGGGGCTCGTATCGATTCTTACAATTTACCTTCATACATGTGCTGTTAAATAATACATATATGACGGTAAATTGTAAGGTACGATATGAGCCCGTGATTTAAACGGGACGGGGTATTTTTTTTCTTTTCAGAATCATAGCATATATGAAAATGGAATGTTTTCAGATTAATTTGAAAATGAGAATTTAAAATATGTGATCTCATATTTATATCTTATGAAATAATATTATAGGAAGCATTCAGACGCAAGCAATGTTTAGCATTTTTAATGAACATTTTCTGCAAATTCTTGACCTTGTGTTAGGCTGTTTCAATATGAAATTTGGCTATCTCTTATATGTGGTCACAGGGGCTCGTATCGTTGCTTACTATTTACATGTCCAGGGCTCGAAATAAGCGGTAGTCTGCTAGCCCAAGGCTAGTAGATTTCCTTCAGACTAGTAACTTTCATAATGTTAATAGTCTGATCGGCTAGTAAGTTTTGGTTATTGAAAGTCAACGTTTGTTTGCGCCATTCCCTAATAAAGACTTGACTTTAGCAGATGTCCCGTACAATCAAAGCAGTAACCATTGTCAACAGTCATAAAATATTAGCATGAGAAGATGAAGTCAATATTTGCCTCGGAAAATCGTTTTTATAACAAGAAGCCATCCAATTTGTGCATTCGCTTAACATCGCTAATTATGGTACTGTCATTAACAATGGAAGTTAAGTAATTGATCTAGGTAATAGAATTCAGTGTGTAAGTTACCCAGGTATGTTATAGAATTCAGATTGTAAGTCACCAGGGTATGATATAGAATTCAGGGTGTAAGTCACCAGGGTATGATATAGAATTCAGGGTGTAAGTCACCAGGGTGAGATATATAATTCAGTAAGTCACCAGGGTATGATATAGAATTCAGAGTGTAAGTCACCAGGGTATGATATATAATTCTTGTGTAACTTACCCGGGTATGATATAGAATTCATTATATAAGTCACCAGGGTATGATATAGAATTCAGGGTGTAAGTCACCAGGGTATGATATAGAATTCAGTATGTAAGTCACCAGGGTATGATATAGAATTCAGAGTGTAAGTCACCAGGGTATGATATAGAATTCAGGGTGTAAGTCACCAGGGTATGATATAGAAATCAGAGTGTAAGTCATCAGAGTATGATATAGAATTCGGGGTGTAAGTCACCAGGGTATGATATAGATTTCAGGGTGTAAGTCACCAGGGTATGATATAGATTTCATGGTGTAAGTCACCATGGTATAATATATAATTCTGTATGTAACTTACCCGGGTATGATATAGAATTCATTATGTAAGTCACCAGGGTATGATATAGAATTCAGTAAGTTACCCAGGTATGTTATAGATTTCAGGGTGTAAGTCACCAGGGTATGATATAGAATTCACATATATGTGTGTGTGTGTGTGTCTGTTATATATATATATATATATATATATATATATATATATATATATATATATATATATATATATATATATATATAAAGAAAACAAATCATATGGCAAAAAACAGTCCTTTCAAGCACACTGGATACAGCAAGGGAACGTGTGTCAGGGATTGGTTGTGTTTTATTTGTTTTGTCTGTTATGGATATGCCTTTGAAAAAAAGACTCATTAGGAGCCTAAAGTGCTCAGGCTAATTAAATACTAGTTTTGCTCTGTTGGTCATCAGTTTATTGCATCTATATATATATAGATGCAATAAACTGACGACGAACAGAACGAAACTAGTAACTAACTAGCCTAAGCGCTTTCGACTCTTAATGAGTCTTTTTCAAAGGCAAATACAAAACATAGTTACGACAAACAAACAACCACAAAAACGTGTTTGTAAACCTCTACATTTCTGTCTTCACATGTGCTAAAACTATAAATACAACCAGCTTGTATAGACTAGTTGCGGAAACTGAAAACGTATAATTCCCTAAAAGTCTACAAGCCAAAGCGACATCTATTTTTACTTTGTGTACATATGTAACGCAGATTATATCCCGGATATTTGATTCTATACCGGGATATAATCTGCGTTACATATGTACACAAAGTAAAAATAGATGTCGCTTTGGCTTGTAGACTTTTAGGGAATTATACAACGTTTTCAGTTTCCGCAACTAGTCTATACAAGCTGGTTGTATTTATAGTTTTAGCACATGTGAAGACAGAAATGTAGAGGTTTACAAACACAACGTTTTTGTGTTTATTTGTTTGTCGTAACTATGTTTTGTATTTGCCTTTGAAAAAGACTCATTAAGAGTCGAAAGCGCTTAGGCTAGTTAGTTACTAGTTTCGTACTGTTCGTCGTCAGTTTATTGCATCTATTTTAATTAATCCCTGACAAACGTGATCCCTTGGTGGATCCAGTACGCTTGAGAGGGTTGTTATTCGCCATATGATTTGTATTCTTTATATATATATATATATATTTATATATATATATATATATTTATATATATATATATATATATATATATATATATATATATATATATATATATCTGTGTGTATGTATGCAAATGTTTTGTACATGTTTAGTTGGAGCACATTTTTTTTCACGTGGTCAGCTTGGTATGTAACTGTTAAGATTGACATATTATCTAGGCTCTGAAAACATTGCTGCTTGCAAAAGATGGGATATTCTCTCTTTGGTACCATGATTGTATTTTAATTAGGATCTGCTAAGTTATTGGTGAGACAGATATATTAACATAGGGTCAAGTAGAGGAAATGACAGTTTTGAAACATTCCTGAGACAAATAATTAATAAAGGCAGACCAGAGAGAATTATACTAGCTTCAGTTGGTGTCAAATAATGTTGGTAGCTAGAGAAAATTAATCCCAAATGGTTAAACTAAAAAGAGGGTCGGTTTCTAAGATGAAATTGAATGTTTCATGTAATTTCCCTCACAAAATTCTTCAGTCCAGGTTTTACTGCTGAAAAGGAAGTCTGACAGACTGAGGAAATTAACAAGGAATTTTTCTTGTTAAATCACTGCTCCGGTGGCCTAGTGGTTAGAGCATCCACCTCGGATGTGGGAGGTCATGGGTTCGATTTCCAGATAAATAATACCAAAGACTTACAAAAAAGGTATTTACAGATGCTTCGCTTGGTGCTCAGCATTAGGAGGTTAGTGTTAGGACTTTTTGGCCTGGTGTTAGGATAATGGGACTGGGTGGGACATCATGCTACATGTCTGTGGATTGATGCCTCAGAGCTGGACATCACTGTTAACTGACACACTGCAGACATTGTAGCAATATAACTTAAAAATTGTTAAAGCTACGTTAAAAATCAAAATCGCACACACACACACACACACACTCTCTTGTTAAATCAATCACCCAAGGGATTGGGGGGTCTGGAATAGTTTGAGAGACCAGGAACCAGAGAGAGATTTGACTGCACAGTAAAAGAAAGTCTCGAAAAGGCTCAAAGATATTGTCACAATCGCATGTAGTATATCCATTGATGTAAATTGCTAACTTGTTGAATTTATTCATTTTAAATTCATACTTGAGTTTTCTTTGAATTAAGAAGTTAATCATGCATCCCATTTTTGCAAAATTTAGTTAGCTATTCTGTTTCACCAATACAAGTTTCATCATATAATCAAGTGACTGATGGAACTTAAATTGCCAGTATTTTCTAATCACTGCTGATGATAGGTCTTCATTGCTATATTTGTTTTCCTTCTCTATCTCTTTCTGCAGCCTCTTTGGGTCATCAACCATCTTGGTTGTAGGCTGTACTTTCTTCCACTGTGCATTACAGGTATAGAGCTATTTTTCCTTCAAATAAAATATAATACCCAGCCTAAATATGTGCTTTCTTTTGGGAATCAAACAATATTCCCACTCATTTTATGTCAGATTGTCTTATCATTCTTCAGCAGAACTAAGCTAATATGTTCAGTTCACCAATTAATACACACTCTCAATCCTATTACCATAAATTAATGACTTTTCTAGCATACTTATATAAATTTGCCTCTCTGGTCTAGGTTGTAAATCACTTGTGAACATTATCAGTCAACACAAGTTCCTAATGCTAACACCATTGATTTTAAGTTAAAAGAATTCATAGCTTCATTACACAAACAAATTAATTAATTTCACTCCTTGCCTTATGCTAATTAGCAATTCATTGACATACACATGATAAAATCAATGCTTAACATGCATGATCTATATTATTTAAGGCAGGTAAATTAATTCGAACATTTCTTATCAAATTAATGCATGAAATTTCTACTGTACATAATTTCTATTATGTAAATATCACTAAATCTGAACTCGTACCAATGAAATATGAATAACATTTTTACATTACCTAAATCTTACAACATTCCAGCCTGTTCAAGCATGATTATTTTCAGAACTCAAAAAGTTTAAGTATGAATGTAAAATGAATAAACTCAACAAATAATTACAAGCTTACATCAATGAACATATTGTATGTAATTGAGACTAATCTTGTACTTTACTGCTCTTACAATGCAGTTGGATCTCTCTGTTCATGTCTTCAACCTTCCGACACATGTCCCATGCATAGTCTAATACTCTCTTGAAAAATTGGAAACTCTGCAGTAGCAGCACAGGGGAGCCACATATTACTGACCTAGAAGAAAGTAATGTGACCTGACATATAACCTGCTTCAGTGAAATCAATAGAAAGATAATTTTTTTCAGACACAACAATTACAGCATCTCATTAATAAGTTTGTACTAAGACAGAAAATACTGTGTTGCTTGTTTGCTTTGTCCGAACACTTGTGGCCAACATTTTACTTGGATTTAAAGTCAAGCAGTCAAGTGATTCAGACACCCTGTGAACAAAAAGGCTTAATTTGATTGAATTGCAGAATATATAGGCTGTGACAATTAGCCTTTATTTAACTATGCAATGCCAATTTAAAATCGCTCATTTGTCCATCAGTCAATGTCCATTGAATTCTAATCAGCATCCTTGGTGTACACTGTAAATATATTACTGGCCAATTAAGGATCTCACTTCCATTCTTTGCACGTTTGATTTTTAGCTGGTATTCATGTTCAGATCGACATCATGAAGAACAAGAGTGGATGTCACGTTGTCTCTTTAAGAGAAAACATTCAGGTTATCAGTTAGATGTGTGCAATTTAAATAGTAAAACTATAATGTGTATAAAAATGCCAAATTGTGGAAAAATTGTGCTTGATTCATGTGTTTTAGGCATTGACTGATGCAGATATTAAATAAAAGGAATGGCCAGTGTACAGTATTTTATATTTGGCATTTGTTATGCTGAGAATTATATAAAAAAAAGTCATACCTGCCCAAACAACCACTTTTATATAGCAGTCACCTGGTCTCACTAGCCATTCCAATTTTGGGTCACAAGTGGTCTAGATTGCTCACCATTACAAATCACTGTCATCTCACCTCTGCACGAGTTCGAGTTCGAGTCTCCAGCTTGGCCAATGTGAGTATGTGAGAAAGCTTGCAAGTAGCTTCCTGTGTGTTCGGTTGTCCTTCCACAGAGCTTTTCTGGGTTCTTTCCCCATCAGTTACACTGTCTGCCATATATAACTATCTTGTGCAGACAAATGGTGTTAAATTCCATAACAACGACAACAATTTTGGGAGAGAACAACATATACATGTATTTTATGAATTTTTCAGTAGTTCATTAAATCTGTCAATAACATATTAAGAATAATAGATGTAATAATAATCATAGTGATGATAATAATGATAATGGTATTTGTTCAAAATCAAGTTTGAAAGTTAAATGTGTACATAGTGCAATGTGCCCTTTTCCAATGAGTGTCTTTTTAACTGGTTTGACTTTTGTTATGACCCTTTAGATAAAGTATGTGTGTTGAGGAATGAATTTTATACAAATCTTTTTATTTCTTTTTTATTTCATTAAATGTAATTATTAATATAATTATATTAATATCAGTCTAATATGTTGTTGAAAAACGTGTTTACTTGAGTCGTAAATGTGATTCATGTGAGCACGTGCTGTGTATGATAACAAATTCATTACAAGTAAACATTAAGGAATAGCTATGAAAACGATTGGCTGATACTTGGTCAGGTTTTCCTAATGTCCAGAAGTATTACAAAATTGCATGCATCCTCATGCATGTTTAATTCAAACAACGTATTAGCTTTGTTTATATACCCAGGTAATTTTGTAAGACGTTCAGAGCCACGGACAGACAATCATAGTCAAGAGTCATACACAGTCATAGAGTCGTAAAGTCAGCTTATTGTAACATCTTAGTTATACAACTTCTATTACCTTATAAAAGGTATTTTTGTGCTAGAAGAAGTTGTCTGTATGTCTGCATAGAACAACATATATTGTTAGAGGAGATAATTTTACTTCGTTTTTCTGAATAATTGTTTTCCTGGAGAACAACATTTTTGATTTGGACAAAGATATTTTTCCAAAAATATTCTAAATTGGAGCGGAACAACACAAACTGCTTTATTGTGTAAATTCTGAAATTTTCTGTTACCCTTCGTCTGACGTGATCATCCGCCATTTTGAACCGGAATTGAATTTCAGACTCATCCACCATTTTGGACCAGAATTAAACTTCAGACTATGTTTAGAACTTTTTACAGGACTTATGTTTCTATTTTGAACAAACAATTTTGGATCATTTCTGTAAACCATAAGTCTTGTTTAACACATTTACATTTTGTCATGTTTTCTAGGAAAATAAATTATTTTTGTTAAAATTTACAAAGCTTGTTGTCTTCACTCTTTCTTTTATGTTACTTTGAATGAGCTGATATGTAACACTCTTTAATTCAGGTATCTGTTTATAATATATATTTCTCCAGGTTGTAATAATGATATACACTCATTGGAATCAAACCCAGTTTGCTGATGTTTCTGAAGAAAATGAGTAGTATTATGTTAAAGAATAATGGTAAGTAAAGAGGAACTTTCAAGCTGTTGGCATCACTTCTTGTTTTACATTATACTGTGGTTCCTATCTTAAATGGGCTTCATGCAAACAAATGTACATTATAATGTGCTACAAACACATACACACAATAAAAGAAATCTTGCTCCATTTTTTCTAAAAGTCTAATAGTCTGAGTTTCCTCTGACCCTTGCCACCCCATTTTTGATATTTGTTCATTTATGTTCGGGTGTTGGGTATGAGTCCATTCCTTATTGAAAAGTTGGAATTCGCCAACACCATTTGGTGTTGGCATAGGGTAGCTACTTACTAGCCTGCCAAGCAAACTTTAACAACCTTTCATCAAGATATACCTGCTTGAAATCGATAGGAATATGATTTATTTTCTCAGATATTGCAAGTATAGCATTCATTATAGCTTTAATCTGCTGAAAGACTAACCAAAACTATAGTGTTGATGAAATTTTACCTGGAACTCATCATTTGCATTCAAGTCACATATTAATGACTTCAGAGTTTAATAGATATTTGGTAAAATAATAACTAGCAGCAAATAAAAGAATTTAATTCATGAAGGAAGAGGATGTTACTATGACTAATTCCTAGACTGCAATCTCCATGACCAACAGTTATACAAAACTCTAAGGTTGTACGAGTCTGTGTTTTTCGATACTGTATTTTCCTACCATTATTTAGCACTGCATTCCTACCATTATT
Organism: Potamilus streckersoni; assembly: GCA_016746295.1. NCBI lineage: Eukaryota > Metazoa > Mollusca > Bivalvia > Unionida > Unionidae > Potamilus > Potamilus streckersoni. The sequence goes on along the minus strand of JAEAOA010001383.1, from coordinate 3,946,526 downwards.
TATCACTGCATTCCTACCATTATTTAGCACTGCATTCCTACCATTATTTATCACTGCATTCCTACCATTATTTAGCACTGCATTCCTACCATTATTTAGCACTGCATTCCTCCCAATATTTAGCACTGCATTCCTACCATTATTTAGCACTGCATTCCTACCATTATTTAGCACTGCATTCCTACCATTATTTAGCACTGCATTCCTACCTTTATTTAGCACTGCATTATTTAGCACTGCATTCCTACCATTATTTAGCACTGCATTATTTAGCACTGCATTCCTACCATTATTAAGCACTGCATTCCTACCATTATTTAGCACTGCATTCCTACCATTTTTTAGCACTGCAATTTTTCGCACTACATTCCTACCATTTTTTAGCACTGCATTATTTAGCACTGCATTCATACCATTATTTAGCACTGCATTCCTACCATTATTTAGCACTGCATTCCTACCATTTTTTAGCACTGCATTCCTACCATTATTTAGCACTGCATTATTTAGCACTGCATTCCTACCATTATTTAGCACTGCATTCCTACCATTATTTAGCACTGCATTCTTACCTTTATTTAGCACTGCATTATTTAGCACTGCATTCCTACCATTATTTAGCACTGCATTCCTACCTTTATTGAGCACTGCATTATTTAGCACTACATTCCTACCAATATTTAGCACTGCATTCCTACCATTATTTAGCACTGCATTCCTACCATTATTTATCACTGTATTCCTACCATTATTTATCACTGTATTCCTACCATTATTTAGCACTGCATTCCTACCATTATTTAGCACTGCATTATTTAGCACTGCATTCCTACCATTATTTATCACTGTATTCCTACCATTATTTAGCACTGCATTCCTACCATTATTTAGCACTGCATTCCTACCATTATTTAGCACTGCAATATTTCACACTGCATTCCTACCATTTTTTAACACTGCATTCCTACCAATATTTAGCACTGCATTCCTACCATTATTTAGCACTGCAATATTTCGCACTGCATTCCTACCATTTTTTAACACTGCATTCCTACCATTATTTATCACTTCATTCCTACCATTATTTACATTATTTAGCACTTCATTCCTACCATTATTTAGCACTTCATTCCTACCATTATTTAGCACTGCATGCAAGATAGTTTTCATCGTTGCTGCTAGTAGTTATAAACAGGACAAATCTTTTTTCAGAAGGAATGGCATCCATACAGCTAGTCTGGAGTCTGGTCATATCATTTAAGTATATCAGGCTAAAGTTACAAGTTAATTTCTGCTGTGCAACGGCACAGCAAGAAGAATAGGAAAAACTGAGGACATAAACTTTGTACCGGCAAGACATCAGTTACTAAGCTGCAAGCCACTTATGTTAATATATGTATCAGATTAAAATAAATATGAAAAGACTTTCCTTTTCTTTGTTTGCATTCATATTGGATTTAGATTTCTGATCTGTTATCATTGTTTGAAAACTCTGGAGTTTAAATAATGCCAGGGAAGGAAAGACATACAATCCGCTTCTTTGTTATAGCATTCAAATTCTGGTCAGAGATGGTGAATATTTTTTTATGTTGTATAGTAGAATGATATGTTTTATTTTATGATTATTGGCTGATTTTGGCATATATTTGATACAGTCACAAGAATGACATTAACGGAAAGTTGATATGAACATTGCTTACATTGGCATACAGTTCATACATTCCCCAGGATGACTTAGGCATACCATTGATAAAATCACTAGGCTAACTTTGGCATACCATTGATAAAATCACTAGGCTAACTTTGGCATACCATTGATAAAATCACTAGGCTAACTTGGGCATACCATTGATAAAATCACTAGGCTAACTTTGGCATACCATTGATACAATCAAAAGGCTAACTTTGGCATACCATTGATAAAATCACTAGGCTAACTTTGGAATACCATTGATAAAATCACTAGGCTAACTTGGGCATACCATTGATAAAATCACTAGGCTAACTTGGGCATACCATTGATAAAATCACTAGGCTAACTTTGGCATATAGCTGATACACCAGAGAAGGTACAAGCATGGAAGTTAATTCTAAATGGATGTTTAGCCAAGAAATTTTACACATTTGGCACATAAAAACTATTGGGCTTAGTGCATTGAAATTAGACTTAGTGCAATGAAATGTTACACACTTGAAATCATTACATTTTCATACAACTATAGCAGTATTTCAGATCTTTTTGTAGAGTTTTGAGGGGAATTTTTGTAATTTCCTTTTTGTTTCTGCAGTATTTTCAGTACATATTTCAAGCATAAATCAAGTGAGGCCCATAATTATGCAAGCTAGCAGTTACCATTTAGTTTCATTACTCATTCATTCTTTACCAGTTTGATTGACTTCATGATAGTATTTTTCTTGAAATATGTGTCATGGATTTTTGCTCTCATTTGACCTTTGGTCCCAGATTTTGCCCTTAATAGGCACGATTGAGTGTGTCCCAATCATTAAATAAGGATTTTATGAAGTATTGTTGCCAGCTTCTACTCAAACATGTCATCAGAACTATTTTTAAAGTTCATTGCTGACTGACTATTCAACCAATTTCAATCTTTAATAGAATGTCACCTCCCACACACCATCAACCTCTCTACTTCCCCCTTTCCTTTCTCTCTAGTGAGATGCATGTTTATTGAAATGAAAGAAATTTCAAGTCAATATTAAATTTTTGTCTTGCATTTATTTTGTAGAGACTGAAAAATTCAGAGTGTTTGAAATTCCGGGTTTAAAGCGTGTACAAAGAGAAAGGAGGACACAGCAAAAGAAAAGAGAGGTATTGTACAATTATGTTGTAGTCACCATACATGAAATGTTAAATTTTTGTGCTATTATGGCAAAGGGTACTTTGACCATTTCACCAGTCCATCAGTCTATTAAGAATTGCACTATTAACTTATTAACCTAGTTTACACGTCTGGAGGTTGTAGCCTTCTTCCGAGCTTTTTAGCATCAAAGTCATGTGTGATACACTAAAGTGGTTGGTATTATAGAAAGGTATACAGATGTAGCACTACAATGATACCAAATAATCTGGAAGTTACAAAATACTGAGGGAAAAACATTTTTTGGACCTGATTTTTTCCCACAAAAATTGCGCTCGTCAAAATCCAGTTTTGTGTCCAGAATTTAGACTTTTTAGCCTCAGATCTAGGGCAGACCGGTCTTAACTGCATACAGAGAGGTGAACCTTTACCAAAGTGGTCTCGATATGAAAATGATGGGTCCATTATGTAAGAAAAAAAAAGAAAGAACTCCAACTTTTACCCTTCTGCTCATGCTTGAGCAAAATAGCCAATGAAAAACAATGACACAGTTAGGTATTAGGATAACCGGAAATGTCTTGGAAGTCGATGTATTAGGATATATTCAGAAATAGCCCCCAAATGTGTTTCCTATTCTAATGACAACAAGCTACAGGGGTTAATGAAATAACACAATAAATTCAGGTTTGCTTCATAACTATAGCAACATGAATTTCATACAAAATAACACATTTATGAGAGGGGTGTCCAAAGACTGTGGCCCACAGTGACCCATCATGCAGTAACATGGATTGTATCATATACATGGGAACCATGCCATTGGTTGGGATCTAGAGAGTGCCATATTGTGATGCAATATCAATGGAAGTCAATTAACAAAGAAATTGCTGTTTATTTATCATCTAGATTGGGCAAATTTTGAGTGGGAGGGTTTAATTGGTGCAAAAACCAACTTGCACATTAATGCGAAGTATACAGTGTTTAATATTGAATTTTCTGCATTGGTACAATGATGAATAAGAAAATCAGCAGCAAGTAGAAGAAATAACTAAAGCATGTGTGTTCATTGACAGCTCTTGTTATAATGATAAGATGATAATTCAATCAAAACCTAATATGGCCGCCTAGTGGCCATCATGAAAACTACTTGTAATTGCTACTTCTTCTGAATGCTCATATCAAAATAAGGTTTTCGCTAAAAGAATAGATTTTTGGTTTTCCCAAATGATCCATTGTGACCGTCTTGAAATATTGTCACAACTCTACCTGAACAAAACTACTTTATTGATCCTAAATTAAAATAATGATGATCTGGTGTCCAGTATATGGCCATTTTGAAAATCTGTTTGCTGCTCGTGGCGTTTTCTTCAAGAGAGTTCTTAAATTGTTAAGTTCATCATTAATGAGAATGACTAATCCTTAAAACCGCTACCATGGTGACAAATCTTAAAAATATTGTTATGTCTACTCCTCCAAGGTCTATGCACAAATGACCCGTTACAAATTTCAGATTTGTTTCAAGGCTTTTTGTGACTGTGGCCTCAAACTTTCATGAACTTATAGATGTTTCATATCACTCACATCTATGAAGAACCACTCTGGTGGCCTAAGTGGGTAGAGCTTCTGCCTCAGATGTGAGAGTTTTGTGGGTTCACAACCCTCCTTAGTCATACCAAAGACTTATAAAAATGGTATTTGCAGCTTGCTGCTTATCATGAACACTGTTAACTATAATGCTTAAATGAGACTGGTGTCAAAGGTCTCAGGTTCAAACCCACCCACCCCCACCCTGAGTCATATCAAAGACTTATAAAAATACTAGTAGCTTGGCAATCAGTATTAGGAGGTTAGTGTTTGGGATAATGTGACATGGTGCTATATATCTGCGGCATGATGCCCCAGTGCTTTAAACTGCCACATTGCAGACATTGTGATATGACTGGAAAATTGTTAAATCTATGTTACAAATTCAAATGACACACACACCAACACACACACACACACACACACACCAACACACACATATCAAAGATTTTGAGCTGAGAAGTTCTCAGCAGATGATAGATTTGAAATTCCTATAATAATTTTAAATTTATTTAAAATATCTGCAGGACTGTTATTACTGTTATGTATATTTAATTTGTATTATTTGTTAGTTTTTTCTCCATGATTATATGTTATGTATAATTTATTGAGTACTTGACCATGTCCAAAATTAAGTTCATTGTGTACATCACCAGTGACATTTATTTTGTAAACAAGATAATACATAGCTAATAATTCTCAGTAAGAATATATTATATATGATCATTATTAATAGAAGTAAACATGTTGATCTTATGTGAGTCTAGGACATTGGCATTACCCATGGATGAACCTTTTGTACCATGTTTCTTATTTGAATAACATTTTATCTTGCAAACAAATTAGAATTTTCTAACAATGAAGTTTTGATCTTCATCCTGCTTCTACTATTGTCTATTGTTTACTTGAGTAATTATTCATTCTTGCAGAATCAGTTTTATTCATGTGTTCATTATTTCCATTTGGTTGGAATTATTTATTTAATATATTCACTGGATTTACAAAGTGATCATCAGTAATATTCTTGGACTGAAACATTAATTTGGAATTAAAGTGAATTCAGAGAATATGATTAGGTTATTTAGATTATGATATTGGGTTACATAAAAAGACTTGTAGCACATGGCCACAATCCCTGCTGTTGGCACTTTACAGCATTTGAGACTACAGGCACAACAACGCATTCAGTATTGGAATTTAATTGAAATAGCACCAGAAATCATTTGGAACTTATACATTTGGACTTGTGGTAGAAATTTTAGGACATTGGGGGATTTAATTCATAATAGTGTAAGTTCTTTTTAAATTTTCACTTTGTATTTCTGGGAAATGAATTGAATTTTACAAATGTATTGGTTTTTACTATTTCTGTTACTTAGTTTAAGACAATGGGAGTTTTAACATTACTTAATCAACAGGACTAGATATAATAGGCATAAGGCTTATGGAAGCAGCAGCATTTCCTATTGCAGAGACAATTGCTTTCATATGTATTCTTTGTCTGAAGACGTAATTATCTGCATTTGTGGAAAATTGCAAAGGTAACTCCACTCAGCAAAGCTGGAGCAAAATATGACTTGAACATTTTGGGAAAGTTTCTATCCTTCCTAATTGAAAGCATGTGCATGAATCATTTACGACTTTTCTCCATGACTATAAATCTCTTCAAGATAAGCAATCAGGTTTTAGGCAAATCATTCCTGTGAAACATCACTAATGTAAATGAATGATACATAGCTGTGGCCTTTTGCTAAGTAAAAGTTGGGAGTATTGATTTTAAAAATAGTGATCCTCATTGATCATGAACATCTAGACAAATTATAAATCTGCCTGTGGCACAGTTCACAAATGACTCATTTAAAAAATCAAGACAAATAACAGATCTACCATTGCAGCTCAAAAATGATATCACTTAAGACTTTCAGAAAAATTTCAAATCTATGAGTGTACTGATACAGCTCACAAAAGTTTAACTAAAGGCATCTCCTGGAATTATTAAGAATCTCCCGATGTAGTGACAAAATTCAAATTGTTTGCTTAGTACTTGAGAGATATATCTCATAAAGTGTCCTTACTTTGACATGTATTTTAAAATAAAAAAATATAAACCATTGTAAAAACAGGAACATAAATAGATATATATATTATATATATATATATATATATATATATATATATATATATATATATATATATATATATATATATATATATATATATAGATGAAATTTGTTATTTTCATAAGTAATATTTTCCTTCATATTGGAAGTACAGAATCATCAGCTGATCTATGTATACTGCTGATATTTTTGCTGATGTTAATCAGGGCAATAATAAGTGCTGATGTCATGTCTGCTTTACACAGAAATCAATTCAAAATTGTTTTGTGGAAAGCTAGATGTATGGTAAATGGAGGTTGCAATGATGGCTTGACAGATGAGAGGAGCACTGTACCCCTTTCACTGTCATTGTTGGGCTTGAAAAATCGGTATTTAGAACTCATTGACTCAAACCTGGCAAATCAAGAAATGAGAAATTACAGTTTGATCATATACATGAACTCCAATATTTTCCTGCAAGGAAACGGGTAACAATTTAATTTTCACACAATGTACAATCAGTATTGAAGGAAATTGTATCCTATAAAGCTGGGTTTTTCCCTCAACATTTTGTCAATAATATTCTTCCCTCAACATTTTGTCATTAATATTCTTCCCTCAACATTTTGTCAATAATATTTTTTCCTTTACATTTTGTCATTAATATTACAAACAAGAAATACCATTTTCCTTTTGCACTGGTTTTAAAACTAAGGTCTTTTTTAAACCATTGGGGGCAAAAGTGCTAGGATCAGCAGTGAGATGCAGTGACAGTTGATAAACTGAAACATGCATTTATTTTTGGCCTTAACTATGTACAGTGAAAAATTGGTGACAAGTATCACTGAGGGGAGGCCATGTTGAAATATTTGTTTTGTTGTTGGCTTAAATCCATTAAGCACATTATAGGCTATGCAAAAAAAATAACAGGAATAACCACTGACCGATAGGAAGCTATGAGCAAGGATTTTCACACACACAAATTGACTGAGCCATAAGCTCAGAGTTGAAATGTCAGTAATCTGTGAAGGCAGGTATCAGTGACTGCTTGGCTACTTGAGTCATCCCATCTTAAAGTAGTTTTTATGTGACCAGGTAGAGACCATAGATACTTTTTATGTCATTTGATGATGTGACCAGGTAGTCTTTCTATACAGATAATTTTATGTCATTTGATGATGTGACCAGGTAGTTTTTCTACACAGATAATTTTATGTCATTTGATGATGTGACCAGGTAGTCTTTCTACACAGATAATTTTATGTCATTTGATGATGTGACCAGGTAGTCTTTCTACACAGATAATTTTATGTCATTTGATGATGTGACCAGGTAGACTTTCTACATACTGATACTTTTTATGTCATTTGATGATGTGACCAGGTAGTCTTTCTACACAGATACTTTTATGTCATTTGATGATGTGACCAGGTAGTCTTTCTACACAGATACTTTTTATGTCATTTGATGATGTGACCAGGTAGTCTTTCTACACAGATACTTTTTATGTCATTTGATGATGTGACCAGGTAGTCTTTCTACACAGATACTTTTTATGTCATTTGATGATGTGACCAGGTAGTCTTTCTACACAGATACTTTTTATGTCATTTGATAAATAATTGGAAGCTATAGATCTTAATACAGAAATGTCCTGATGTACTGCATGATGTGTGATTGTAGGTTTGTGTATGTAAACAGAGTCCAAGTATTTATTGCAAATGGTCGGAAAGTTTATTGTTTGGAAATTTGCATTCAATGATAGCAATTGTTACCATATTTTCAATTAGAGAAGGCATTGACATACAAATTAACAATGTGTGCTACATATATGATTGACTTTTATATACATATCATTGCCATAGAGAGGTGACCACTTTAGTAAACTTATCTTTTGTGTTTGTTTTGTCTGATAACTATTCTCTCTTTCAGTATGAGGCCCAACCACGATTTAAACAGATGTTACCAGACCAGGACTGGACAAAGGTTTGGCCAGGACCAGCCACATTCAAATGGTCAGTTGTCCCATTTCCTGTTAGACAAGGATTTATACCTGTAAGTTGAAAATTCATCAGTTATAAGTGTGAAACACATTTTTAGATAACAGATGTTATATATTATTGGAGACTGCTTCAGTGACCTAAGTGGTTGGTGCAACTAACTTGAATGCAGGAGCTTGCAGGTTCAAACCCTGGCCAAATCATACCAAAGACTTGTAAGAAAGTCGCTGGCAGCTACCTTGCTTGGCACTCAGCATTAAGAGTTTATTGTTAGGACTGGTCTTCTTGGTGTCAGGATAATGTGACTGGGTGGGACATGATGCTACATGTCTGTGGATTGATGCTAGACATCACTATAAACTGCCACACTGCAGACATCTTACACATATGACTGAAATTTTTTTAAAGCTTCATTAAAAAAACACATGCATGTTTGCACGCACACACACACACACACACACACACACATTAGAATATCTTGGCCATTCCATGTATCTTACAAATTGCATCTGAGAGCACATTATAGCAACAGTAAGCAGTTTCTCAAACTTTAATATTAATCCTGCCTAGACTGTTGTTGTTGCTGTTGTTGTGGATTCATTCACTCTCTAGAAAACTGCCAATAATAGACTAAAGCTGCTATAGAGGAATAAAGGTCGAAGGAAGAATGTTGTATAGAAGGGGAGAGGAAGGAAACTTGAAGGAATAATGTATGGAAGGGAAGAGGAAGGAAATGTTGAAGGAAGAATGTTGTATGGAAGGGGAGACTTGAGTAAATCTTGAAGGAAGAATGTTGTATGGAAGGGGAGACTTGAGTAAAGGTTGAAGGAAGAATGTTGTATGGAAGGGGAGACTTTGAGTAAAGGTCGAAGGAAGAATGTTTATGGAAGGGAAGAGTGAGTAAAGGTTGAAGGAAGAATGTTTATGGAAGGGAAGAGTGAGTAAAGTTTGGAAGAATGTTGTGTTGAAGGGGAGAGGGAGAGCAGATACAATCTTTCATATACCATGACTATATTTAGTAACAGCTTCAGTAATTGCTGCATACTTTTTTAACATTTAACTATTTACAACTTATTGGTGTACCATCTGTACACTGTAATAGTAGCATTTGATGTCGTTATGTATGCAAATCTGTTTCACCGTTTCTTCTAAATTAACAAAATTTTTATATATATATATATATATATATATATATATATATATATATATATATATATATATATATATATATATATAAACAAATGGTAGGAAAATTAATGTTCATCTTAAAACAGATAATGCATCAAAACATCACTAAACAGGTGATAATAGGTAAACAAGTCTAATTTTTCTACTTTAGGTGCAAACAGAAAACTTATACTCTGTTTGAAACACAATTGGTTAATTTCCGATGATATACCTCATGGAAGTAGACATGGCATATGGGATATTGCACACACATCAACCATTGATAGTTTCATGATGAACCTTTCTCTGAAAACATGGCTTACACCTCTTTTTTAAGTGTATGTGCATGCTGTTGCTGATTAGTTGGTACAAAAATCTCCTTGGAACCACCATTCTCCCCACAGTTAACTAAGCTCTTCCACAAGTCTAGGATAAAGTTTTCATGTGTATATTGGGCACTGACTACCTGTCTGGTTGATACTTGTTTGTAACCCAACAATAATCAGTGTTATATATCATTTTTTTGCTTGATCATCCATCAGCATATTGCTTTCACAACCAGTCATGGGTATCTACTTCATTCATATGCTTATTGTACAGATTGAAAGCTTTCGGCTGGGTCACATTGACTTTTTCTCAGCCCTTCTCTCACACACAGATTACATAATTATAATCATATATCTCTGCCCATCTTTCATATAAAGAATACATAATTATCATATATCTGCTCATTGTCACACACATAATACATAATTATTATCATATATCTCTGCCCATCTGTCATATAAAGAATATATAATTATCCTATAATTGCCCATCTGTCACCCACAGAATACATAATTATCATCATATATCTCTGCCCATCTGTCATAAAAAGAATATAAAATTATCCTATATCTGCCCATCTGTCTCCCACAGAATACATAATTATCATCATATATCTCTGCCCATCTGTCATATAAAGAATATATAATTATCCTATATCTGCCCATCTGTCACCCACAGAATACATGATTATCATCATATATCTCTGCCCATCTGTCATATAAAGAGTATATAATTATCCTATATCTGCCCATCTGTCACACAGAATACATAATTATCATCATATATCTCTGCCCATATGTCATATAAAGAATATATAATTATCCTATATCTGCCCATCTGTCACCCACAGAATACATAATTATCATCATATATCTCTGCCTGTCACCCACAGATTACATCATTGTCATTATCATATAGCAGCAGCAGTATTTTGTTGTCATTCCTAGCAGTGATTGCAATAGATTGCTTTGTATTGGTTGTGGATTCCCTCCTGTTTGCTATCTGACTCTGCACTGGATTCTTTTTTCTAAGAGCTGGTGGAAGAGCTTTTGTGATTGCCACATATAGTGCCATAGGTGTAAATGTTGTCTTTAAGGTCTTCAGTAAGGCTAATGTGCAAAAAGTGCCTATGTAAGTTTAAATGATTTTTTTTTCCAACCAGATTTTCTGATACCAACTAGCTGAAAATAAGAATGCCCACCCTTTATTAGCAGTATCTATCCCTAAATATACAACTTTTTTAAATTTGCCAAATTTCATTATTCTGAATATGCAGTACTCATCAGAAATCATCATGGAGGAGAAAAGATACATTGTAAGTAAACAAGAGAGGATTAAGTCATAAAGAGATAAATGATGTTTGATTTCAATTCAGATCTATTCACAACCCAGTGATTAGGGGGTGCCAAAAACTAGCATTTTCTTTCAAACAGTGGTTGGTGAATTCGCAGGGATCTTACTTTATTTATTGGGCCTTCTAGTCACCAATATTGTGACTTCCACTGCTAATAATTTATGTCAGCTTGACTGCCAGGGAGAGAAGACCCCAAAAAGTGTGCAAATTTGACATATTTTGGCAAATTGAAGTTTATTGAATGTGAGAGGATTATTACTGGACTATGAGAATCATTTCAGAAACCAACAATAGCTGGTGGTGTACCACCAGGGAAGTATGCCAATACTGAGTTGATAAAGATCCCCAACTTCCTGCATCTGACCCCAGGACACGTCCAGCAACACTGCCAAGCGATCAAAAGTGAGTAGAAAGCTTAAGATCCCGGAGTCCAAAAGATCATGTTCACCAGTCAAAAAAAATAATGGTTTCTGTACATTAAGTTTTGTTAAAGATCAAGTGCCTGGACCAGAGGTCAAAGTCATTTTGATATATCAGTCAGTTATCTCAAGATTCAACCCTAGCCTATTGTGCCTACTTAGATGACTTTGAAATGCAGGGCAGGGGAATAATAGGCCATTTACGATACTCTTATTTCCTTTAGTAAACCTCTACCATTTTCATTCCTGTTGCTTTTAAAATACCTCCATTAAAGAAGGCAGATATTTCTATTTAATAATATGAGCTTTTGTGGGTGAAAACAACTTTTATATAATTCTCAGAATTCTTAAGTGCTTGATGAGCTTTATTCGGATGCATTTTAGTAGAAGTTATCTCCCATTAACGTGCATTATCCTTGTACAGTAAGATTTGTCTCCCATCACAGAGTTCTGCACACCTTGGCCTGCTGGTTTGGAGTCGGATCAGAAGTGCCATAAACATTTCCCACTGGAAGTAGTGACACAAGATTATTGTTTCTCAGGCTCTTCAATACGTGATGCAAGGGCCCGAAGTGCCACTGTCCAGGTATATGATTAATGTGCCCAAAAAACTGTATCCAAACGCTCCTGAATTCTTTATGTACAGGTACAATTTCTGTATAAAATTAAGAAATTGTGCATAAAATGTTATCCTGAAGATGCTTAATATGAAAGGGCATTCAGTTTTAAAAGTAAATGATCACTGATAATATTTATACCTTGATAAAGATGGTATAACCTCTAATGAAAGGAAAAACATTCTAATACTGGAGGAAAGTTTTAATGTAATTGAAGGAAGTGAAGTTCTGACAAAGAGGATAAATAAATACTATCAGTTTATTTTACAATTAAAGTCTGAGTACTTGTGATTTTCAAATAAAATGTGAGTGTTTTATGATACATGTATATCTATATTTCTACATGAAATTTTTGGATGAATGAATACATGTTCAGTGATTCTGGGTATTTTTCCTTCGTAAGTAGTGTTGATTTTCAACCTTCCAAATTGTTCCTTCGCACAAACCTATTATGAGAGGCCACCTGTCTTGAGATGCTGCTTTTTGTTTGCAGAAGGTGTGGTCTCACATGACAGGTTTTATTGTATCACTTGAATATTCAGCATCTTTTGAGTATATAACTCAAATACTCAGGATGTCTTGAATAGTGCACTTGAAAGCTAAGCATCACTCCAATGGTCCATTATCTTTGGGTGTATCACTGGAATATTCAGCATCTTTTGAGTATATAACTCAAATATTCAGGATGTCTTGAATATAGCACTTGAAAGCTAAGCATCACTCCAATGGTCCATTATCTTTGGGTGTATCACTGGAATATTCAGCATCTTTTGAGTATATAACTCAAATACTCAGGATGTCTTGAATATAGCACTTGAAAGCTAAGCATCACTCCAATGGTCCATTATCTTTGGGTGTATCACTGGAATATTCAGCATCTTTTGAGTATATAACTCAAATACTCAGGATGTCTTGAATATAGCACTTGAAAGCTAAGCATCACTCCAATGGTCCATTATCTTTGGGTGTATACTGGAATATTCAGCATCTTTTGAGTATATAACTCAAATACTCAGGATGTCTTGAATATAGCACTTGAAAGCTAAGCATCACTCCAATGGTCCATTATCTTTGGGTGTATACTGGAATATTCAGCATCTTTTGAGTATATAACTCAAATACTCAGGATGTCTTGAATATAGCACTTGAAAGCTAAGCATCACTCCAATGGTCCATTATCTTTGGGTGTATACTGGAATATTCAGCATCTTTTGAGTATATAACTCAAATACTCAGGATGTCTTGAATATAGCACTTGAAAGCTAAGCATCACTCCAATGGTCCATTATCTTTGGGTGTATACTGGAATATTCAGCATCTTTTGAGTATGTAACTCAAATACTCAGGATGACTTGAATATTGCACTAGAAAACTAAGCATCACTCCAATGGTCCATTATCTTTGGGTGTATCACTTGAATATGTAGCATCACCTGAGAATGTAACTCAGATATTCAACATCACTCAAATACTCAGTGTAACTCAAGTAATTCACTTGAATGCTTAGAATCAATTGACTGATTTAGATGTAGTGTTAAGCATTGTGGAACTCAAAACAGAGAGAAACTTGACCCAAATTTTTCTGCCCAAATACTTGATCTTTCAGAGTTATATTGTATTATTATTATTATTATTATTATTATTATTATTATTATTATTATTATTATTATTATTATTATTATTATTATTGACTTCTCAAATAGCCACCCCAATGTTAGGTTTATCTCTCTTCACTTCCAGATGATTCTGTCCAGTATTGAAATTACAGCGTCCATGTTAATCTGAGCAATTTCCAATAACAAAGAAACAAATCCAGTAAAGTTTATTCAAGCACCATAGCAAACACCATTGATGGAATACTATGAGTTTTTCCATGTTTAGCTTGCATAAATTGACCTTAATTTGTGAAATACGTGAATGTAGTTGGTGTGCATGTAATTTGACAGTCCTAATTATCAGTATGGATCAACGTAGTTGGTGTGCATGTAATTTGACAGTCCTAATTATCAGTATGGATCAGTGTAGTTGGTGTGCATGTAATTTGACAGTCCTAGTTATCAGTATGGATCAGTGTAGTTGGTGTGCATGTAATTTGACAGTCCTAGTTATCAGTATGAATTAAGATTACCGACATGCACTGTGAATTAATTTTATTCTCCAGGTGATGGCATCCTTGTCATCAAAAAATCTTTGATTTTATTTCAGTTCAAGTTGTCTGATCTTGACTTGGATTATCATGCCAGAGATAAATTTATTCGTCTTGTTGGACCAAGATACAATAAGAATACAGATGAAGTGACCCTTACAGCAGACAGGTATCTTGTCTTCATGCTTCATCATCTGAGCTATCTCTTGTTTTTTATCTGGACCAATCACTTTTGCCGATTCTATGAGTTCATTTACTAGTGTGGACTAAGAGAATTATTATACACTTGTTGTAAGGCAGAACATATCATTTTATGATGTTTTGCATCCATCAATCCATATGTACATACAAACATGGGTCTGCTTTCCATTTCATTTCATCACAATAATTCAAGTTCACCACCATATACAGCTTCCATTTTGAGCATTGAAGAAACCTATTAATTTCTGGCTCAAAGTCAAAAGTCAGGGTTACACTGATTGAAATAGGGCGGACTTTTTCCACTAAATAACATGACTCGTAAATCTGATACAAAACTTTGTAATGGCTTGCATTTGATCTTAGAAGGACACCAATTATTTGGGGGTCAAAGGTCAGTGTCACAGTCCTTTGAAGAATGATTTCTGCAAAAGTCTCAAAACTCCAAATCAAATATCAGTGCATAGAAATTGCAGGCTATGCATTCATGATGAAACTGTCAAAATGCCCACTAATGTGATAGACAAGTCAAAATGCCCACTGATGTGATAGACAAGTCAAAATGCCCACTGATGTGATAGACAAGTTAAAATGCCCACTGATGTGATAGACAAGTCAAAATGCCCACTGATGTGATAGACAAGTCAAAATGCCCACTGATGTGATAGACAAGTCAAAATACCCACTGATGTGATAGACAAGTCAAAATGCCCACTGATGTGATAGATAAGTAAAATAAAATGTTGTCCTCTTTTGAAGCATAGTATGATATGTTTGCCCATCTGTCACACTTTCCATTCAATAGCATTAAAGCCATTTTGAGATTAAGAGATGAAACTTGTTATACCGGTATCTAATCATTAGAAGGCATACCACATTGAGGGTGTTGTCCAGGGCACTTCTCATTATTTTATGCTTTTCATCACACTCCCCTTCTGCATGAAGGGAGTTTGAGATTAAAGTAGTTTCTTCACAACTCAAGGGGGTTCCCTAGTTTCTTCACAACTCAAGGGGGTTCCCTAGTTTCTTCACAACTCAAGAAGGTTCCCTAATTTCTTCACAACTCAAGGAGGTTCCCTAGTTTCTTCACAACTCAAGGGGGTTCCCTAGTTTCTTCACAACTCAAGGGGGTTCCCTAGTTTCTTCACAACTCAAGAAGGTTCCCTAATTTCTTCACAACTCAAGGAGGTTCCCTAGTTTCTTTACAACTCAAGGGTTTCCCTAGTTTCTTCACAACTCAAGGAAGTTCCCTAGTTTCTTCACAACTCAAGGGGGTTTCCTAGTTTCTTCACAACTCAAGGGGGTTCCCTAGTTTCTTCACAACTCAAGGGGGTTTCCTAGTTTCTTCACAACTCAAGGGGGTTTCCTAGTTTCTTCACAACTCAAGGGGGTTTCCTAGTTTCTTCACAACTCAAGGGGGTTCCCTAGTTTCTTCACAACTCAAGGGGGTTCTTTAGTTTCTTCACAAGCAAGAGGGATGCTCATGAAATAACAGTGGGCAGCTGCAGCTTTACAGATATTGCTGGCTGGAATGGATAGGGTTTCTGTGGTTTCTTCACAAAATGGTAATTCTTTGTTCTGTCTTTAAATTTCATATTTCATGACAAAAATCAATTGGCATTACATGAATAAAAGGGGAACTCAGATTGTTGATGCCTGAACTTTCTACCTATTCCATAATGAAGTAAAATTGATAGTGTCTGTCATGCTTTTTCACTTTTTGTTTTTGTGAAGCAAATTCCAAAATTTAATATTTTCTCAAAATACATTGATAAGTGACATTGATTAGCAATACTACATGAAACTTGTGTATTATGCAACTGTCACTAAGCAACATTGTTTAACAATTCTACATGAAACAAGTGAATGCAGTGAATTTGATTCCCATGCCAGCCATAGTGGCACTATACAAGCTCACAATCATGTAATCTAGCATATGACTTTGAGGATATATTTGTAAAGTTTCATTGTCCCATCTTAACGAGCATTGGGGTCAAGTGCAGAAAAGGGCCAAAACACTTTGATCAGTATATTATGTATATCAGGATTAGGTGTATGAATTTTAAAATTTCAAGTTGTCAGAAAATATTCACCCCACCTTTATTACATATTATATGCTGTTCCAGTCAGATCACACATTTGTAATCAGTACATTAAAGTTGTTGTTATAGGTTAAATGCTGTTTATAAACAAATGATAGGCTATACATAGCAGCCAGTAATGGTGGAAGAAGAGATCACTCTAAAGTTGAATCATACATGGTTCCCATAAGACAGACCAACTGTGGGGTTCCCTAGTTTCTTCACAACTAGCAAGACAGACAATTAATAGCATGCCTTATGACCGACAACCCAGGGTCCATCTATTAAGAGAGACCACCAGTAGTTCCCCAGGCAAGAGGCCCCTTTCAAGACTGACTGGTTGTAGTCCTCTTCCAAAAGGTTCTTCTTTAGAAAGGCTTAGTACTTCTTTCAAGAGGTATCTCTCAAAAATGGCCACCTATTGGTCCCTTCTGGAGACAGGTCACCCATGATCCTCACCATCCCTCTCCCTCCACCCCTTCCCCACCACTAGTGATGTTCCACATGTGATCCCCATCTCAAGAGCGACCATCAGTAGTCTTTTCTCAAGAAACATTTCTCAAAACAGACTGCCATTTGTCCCCTGCTCGCTTGGTCCATCTTAACACAGACAACTGTGGAAAATGTTTAAGGTGTATCAAAATAAGTCACCTCATGTTCGGATGCCACCTTGCAGGATGTCAAGGCCATTTGTTTATAAGGCCACTGATATTAAGAAGAGGTTGACTTGCATCAGGGAATCACTGTAATTATATATTTGTGTGTGAAAATTGAAGTTGTCTACGAGTTCAAAATGGTGGTATAAAGTTTTTAAATAAATTTGGCCATGCTTTCCCATTGAGTTAATATTTAGGATGTGTGATTGAGCGAAGGACCAAAGGTTGGAGAAATGATAAAGATGAACATACTGTTGCCTGCTTGCCACCTTCACTCAAAAAAATTGATTATCCAACATTTTGCTGTTAATTTTTTTTTATAAAGTTCTCATTTTTAGAGGTATGTTTGCATAAGTTATTTTTCTGACAGACAAAATACATAATCCTAGTTTTATGCTCACTTTTTTCAGATGTCCACTGAAGAAACAGAATTACGACTTCATTATCTACTTACTGACAGCTTTGTATCATGAATCATGGGTGAGATAGAGACTTGTATCATATTTTTAAATATACAAATTTTAACTTCCTTGTCTGAAGACAAGATGAACTTAAGGTATGGTCTTGCATCTGTTGTCCATTGTGCATTACAGTTTCATTCATCTTGCAGCTGATTGTTAGATATTGTTACGGAGGCTGCATTGTTAGTCAGATTTCGATCAAAGTTCGTATATCAGGTCCTATCATTCGATCAAAGTTCGTATATCAGGTCCTATCACCATTATCTCAAGAGTAATTTGATTATCAGTGAGAACTGTGCATATTAATGAGACTGTAATTTCTGATCTGATTTTTATCAAACTTGGAATATTAAGAGGATATCTACATGTTTTAGTAGATATACAGAAATATTTCACGAACAAAGTGGATGTATTGTCACAAATGGCAAAGCTATGAATGACAATAGAAAGTTTCTTTACGAGTAAAAATTTGGAAATGGATATTTGAATAATGCATATAAGGCCAGATATTCTTCCTAAAAGGAAAAAGAAAATTTTGCTGCTGTGGTGATTAAAGTGGTTGACATATATGGCCTTGTATTTTAATATTTTATAGCTTTGCATCACTGATTTTGTTCTTTAAACTATTGCAATATTTTCTTGAAGCTTCATTGCTCCCCAAATTTAAAATTTTGAAAAAATTGTTTTTTCAGCACCTAATAATGTTAAATGAAGTTCCTAACAACAGAATCCACCTATATCATCCAGTTTGACCGTTTTTTTTTTTGTTTTTTTTTTTTTGGGAGACTTGTATTGTGGTCTAAAAATAGTAACTATTTATGCTCCATGATATGGGGTTTTTGATCATGAGACTTGCTTTCTCTTTATTGGTAACAGCGTTCAGATGATCGTCTTGAATGTTAATTGGATCTAATACACATTTATAGGTAGACCAGGTTTTGGGCCTGTTAATGTTAATTGCATCTAATACACTTTTATAGGTAGACCAGGTTTTGGGCCTGGGATGAGTTCTTATAGCAGTACATGATCAATTAGAACTTTTGCTCTCTCAACTTTTCTTACAACCTCACGAGTTAATTATTTGTTGACTCTCTACAGTTGATTTTTGCCACGCTGATCTTATCACTGCATGTTGACATTGTTATATGAATGCAAGACAAACAGTGCTTTGGGAAACACCCCACAGTGTATAAATATAAAATAGTCTGTCCAATATTTTAGGTCTTCGTTAGGATTCACTCTTTATCTTTAAACTATGTTGTACCTTTGTTTAAGTATTTTCACTAAAATTCACTGAGTATCACAAAATCATGTTAACACCATTTTCTCATATTTTATGTTTTGTGATGCAGCCTTAAAATTGGGATGTATTTGATATCTCAAGATGCATTCAGCAAAATTTTGAAAGTCAGCTTCATTCAGCAAGTCCAACGGTTTCATTGGTTTCCAAAAATAGTTTTTAAATAAAACAATTTCAGTTGTGGTTTAAGTTTTTACCAGAAAATGGAAGTAGGGATGGTGTAAAAAAAAAAAAAATGCTTTGATCCATTTGATTTTAGGCAAAGAATTTTTTTCCAGAACTTTTTTCAGATATACATGTAATAATGCTAGGATACATCTATTTTTCCCCCCACAGACTGTGGAGCTGTGGGAAAAAGAGAAAACCTTAGACGACATGGAGAAATACTTCTGGGACTTGAATGCATCAAGGAAAAATATCCTTGAGTTACTGAAGCATATTCATACCATAGAAAAGGTTTGTAGTATTGTTTTGAGTAACGCAAAAAACAGAGTTTAACTCATTAACCCCTGGTGTCCTGATAACTCGTTGCACTTTTCCTCCCTCATCTCCCGAGTGCCTCGTTAATGAGGCAGAGTTTACCTAGCTTGTATCCTGGGCGCCAAGTTTGAGAGGCAGTGTTTGGCATGGCTTATTTCCCGCATGTCAGTTAAGTCGTCGCAAACCATTGGCTAATTTCAAGCCATTTCCTAATTATGCAGGCTTTTGAACCAATAAAATTTTAGCTTACATAGACAGAATAAACATCGCTGAACACACGGGAAAAAGTTTGATTTCGATAGCGGCAGAAATAGTAAAGATAATTACATCCAAAAATGATACAAATTCACGGGAATCAGTCAGTTGGAGCAGACTTTTACTTGACAAACTGACATAGTATTTTCAGGATTTTTATCGGTTGAGATTGATAGCGACATCAAAATAACCATTGATGATAACAGCGAATGTGAGGAGTTCAAATTTTATTGTGTTTTATTAGGTTTTAAATTTTCATTGAGAATTCTAAGGAAGAAAGGTAATTGAAGAGCAAGGAAAATATTTGCATCTTTAAATGGTTTTCACAGGAGGACACGTTTACAAAAAAGATGACAAGTGGAATTTCTGTGTACATAAAATATAATTTTTTTATGTGTTAATCATTATGTGTGTATTCCTAATGGATTTTATGGATTATTTATGGCAAAAGAAATAAATTGATAAGTACATCATTTATTTTCATCTTTATGCATGAGTTTTATTTCTACATGTAGCATGAAATGTATACGATTATGAATATAATTTTATTGAGAAATGTTGTGTCAAATTTCAGCCTTATTAAACAAATATAAATAAAATAATAATAAATTTACTGCAAGTAAATCCTCTGCAAAAATATGCAAGCCAAGTGCTATGAGTACCTCTCAGGGATACAGGCACTAGTAAGACTAACACTGGTCTAGGTGATCTCTGCAAGTATGCTGTAGGGGACTGCCTAGCTATTTGGCTCAGGGGTTAATGAGTTAAAGGAGACATGATTACATACCAATCATGTCTCACACTTATTTCATGAACCCATCATTGAGTAAAAGTGGCAAATTTTCTTTATTGTTACATGTACCTATGTTAGAAAATTTTAGAAGAAAGTGAATGGTGAGCATTCATGATTGGAAAATATATTTTAATATCAGTAATACATTTGCCTGTCACTTTTGTGTAGCTTACCCTTTCCACATTGGAAAATCCTCATCTGTGTCAGATGTTCCATCCTCTCCCAGTGATCTTAAAGTTTTCTTTCTAATACTGGGATCAGGTGCGTCCCTGCAAAAAAGAGGGAGCAACAGCACCTTCCCAAAGAGAGCAGCTGTTTCTATCATTGATGAGGAAACAGCTTCTTCTCAGCTAAAAGTGGGATCAAGTGCACTCTTCAGAATAAAAGGGGAGGGACAGCTCCTTCCCCAATAGAGTTCATCTTCTAGGATTGAAGGCAGTGGCACTTGTTAATGGCTATAGTCTTAAAGCTGGAATTAAGCACATCCCTCAACTACAGTAGGGATTGGATTAAGCACACCTCTCAACTATAGGAGGGATTGGCTTAAGCACACCTCTCAACTATCAACTATAGGAGGGATGGGATTAAGCTAAGCACACCCCTCAACTACAGGAGGGATTGGATTAAGCACAACCCTCAACTATAGGAGGGATTGGATTAAGCACACCCCTCAACTACAGAAGGGATTGGATTAAGCACAACCCTCAACTACAGGAGGGATTGGATTAAGCACACTCCTCAACTATAGGAGGGAATAGAGTTCATCTTCTAGGATTGAAGGCAGTGGCACTCGTTAATGGCTATAGTCTTAAAGCTGGAATTAAGCACATGCCTCAACTACAGGAGGGATTGGATTAAGCACACCTCTCAACTATAGGAGGGATTGGCTTAAGCACACCTCTCAACTATCAACTATAGGAGGGATGGGATTAAGCTAAACACACCCCTCAACTACAGGAGGGATTGGATTAAGCACAACCCTCAACTATAGGAGGGATTGGATTAAGCACACCCCTCAACTACAGAAGGGATTGGATTAAGCACACCCCTCAACTACAGGAGGGATTGGATTAAGCACACTCCTCAACTATAGGAGGGATTGGATTAAGCACAACTATCATCTACAGGAGGGATTGGATTAAGCACACCCCTCAACTATAGGAGTGATTGGATTAAGCACACCCCTCAACTACAGGAGGGATGGGCAGCACCTTCATAAGCATGAGAAATCTTTCCCCAAAAGGGAGTAAATCTAGTTTTCTTAGTTCCAAAGACGTTTCCTCCCATTGATCTAAGTCACCATTGGATTGAGTGCTGGTTACTGTTCACCAGTCACCAGATATACACTGGACATCAAATACTAGTAACTAAGTAACTAGACAAATGCTCACTGGTTACTGGTCATCAGTCAAACCTCACTGGGCATTAGGTCCTGGTCATCAGCAGTGGATACTGTGTAAGGGATCAGGTCAAAACAGCCACACTGCCAGATTATTCAGTGACTGGGACTACATTCATGCACTGTAATAGAAGAGGGAATTGGACCAGTGTCCCCTCTTTCACATGATCCCATTCAGTCCCTCTGAGATGTGGAGTTTTCCCTTTATAGAGGGGATCATCATCGGACATCACCAAGGATGGGCTTTTATTTGGCCCATTATCAATATGGATGTTGAGAAACATAGATCTAAAACTATAGATCTAAAACTTGTGCTCATGAGGAGTCATCTTGGATAAAGAGGATCACATCCTCTTTCACTTAATAAACTTTGCAGGATTGAAAACATTCTTGTCCTTAGGAAAAGACAATCACAGGGACAATCGACTGAGGAATCACATGACATGCAAGTCCCTACTTCCTGGGCCTTTCCTGAGGATGGATACGTCCAGTTTTAATAGTCCTGCATCCCTTCAAGATAATAATCAGGTTTACGATGTATTGTCTCTCCTGGTAGATTTTTATGAATTTGACAATAATTAAGACAGAAAAGTTCTCCGCCCTAAGGGCTACTCACCACCAGGCATAAAAGATGAAAAGACAGTCATTAGAGAAGTTTACTGTCTCCTTTCCCTCCACCCAGATTTTTTTCCCTAAGCCCTTGGGACTTGAGGACAATAAGAGTATTTCCAGCTTGGAAAGACTTTTGGGGGCTGCATCAAGACCAGTTTTATCCTTGTTCCCTTATAATGAGACCTTTATTGTCACCATCTAGTTAAAAGTAGTGGAAGTAGAGGCTGCTCACTGCAGGTATCCCAACTTTCTGCTACACAACAGCAGGAAACAGTCCTTATTGCATCATATGTCCTGCTCTTGGTCCACAGTGGCTTGGTTAGGACCCATTTTGTACCTAGAGAAATCAGATCACACTTCTACTTAGGATTTTGTTTACATAAGATTTAATTTCTGCACCTATCTTGACTAGGTTCTTGTTTCACCAGTCTAAAGATACAAAATCCTGGATCCCTTGAGAACTCCATGGACCAAGATCTCGTTGATAGCCTAAATTTACCTTCTTTGTGATACCACTAGGAAGACTCCATTTATGTCCTCATAGTTTATTATGTTGACTATCTGTGAACCACACAAGGATTCTGTCAGCCAAGTTCTCTAGGGTCAGCATTTCACTATCAGTTTAAATAGTGGTAGTGTTGAGAAAAATTTCTGACTCAAGTTCCATAGCAGAAGTTACAATTCTGTCTGTATCAGGATGATGCACTTATTTAGCGTCTGGATTTCTCCGGGGTCATTCATCCCAGGAAGAAAGTCTCCAAAGAAAGTCTCCGTAAAAACTATTTGGAAATGAGAATTGAGCTTTTCACGCAGAAAGGTTACATAATCAGAGTTTTCTATGAGCCTTCTAACCCCATTTTTATATTTGAACATTTATGTTGGGGTGTGGGGTCAGAATCATTTGCCCATCGATAAGTTGGAATATGCCAACACCTTTTGCTTTTGGTATAGTGTAGCCACTTACTACCCAGATTGACTACATCAAAAATATTAAATGCCACTTGTGTAATGTTTTTAAAAGAATTTATCTTGTACTTAAATTCTCAAGAAATTTATTTCAAGAACAATGACCATATATCTGTCAGTATTGCAGCAACCTGGAGAAAGCCAGATTCATTGAGAAGAAGAGAACTACATGCCCTCTCTGTAGAGGTTTGATGGGAGTTGTATTAAGTGGGAATTACGACTGCTTCCCTTTAGGTCTTCTAGCAAAAACTCGTCTTCACTTGGTATTGCAATCTCCAATAGTGAGGCCCAATCATGGTTGCATCTGTGCTGGGGACGATCAGGATAGACTCCTTTGCCCATTCAAATCACACAGGTTCTTTTGACATCTTCAAATTGGGATAAGGAAGGGTATGAAACTGCTTTCTTTTCTCATTATGGGCTAAGCTGGTATTTCAGTATTCACCATCAAGAGAGCTCATAGGTCCCTCACTGTTGGACCTTTTCATTTAGGAGAATAAAAGCCCATCAAGTAATGGTTATCACTACTTCTTGAGCCTGTATCA
Organism: Potamilus streckersoni; assembly: GCA_016746295.1. Taxonomy (NCBI): domain Eukaryota; kingdom Metazoa; phylum Mollusca; class Bivalvia; order Unionida; family Unionidae; genus Potamilus; species Potamilus streckersoni. The sequence continues at coordinate 3,922,249 of JAEAOA010001383.1, read as the reverse complement.
ACCATTTATCCTTGAAGGCCATTATGAAGGTGTATTTTGGCATTCACAGATAACCTTTTTATCTTCCTTTTATCATCAGTATTTTTCAAATGAGAGCCAAGATATATTTGGGTTCAGTAATTGTGGCAAAAAAAAGGATCCAGACTGGAGTAGACACTTGTATTTATCCAGTTGAGGTCCCTCATCCTTCTTCCAAACTGACAAATTCAGCTACACAAAAGTGATAGGAATTTTTTTTAAATAAAAAATTTGATGACACGGTAAACTAATATTAATTTTGTATACTTACCTATATGGGTCATATAGGTAAATATACATAATAAAAATTAGTTTTACCCTGTCACCAAAATTTAAAAAAAATTCAGTAATACATTTACCTATCAATTCCTAGACCCTGGAGTCAGACTGGGTTAATATAAAAAGATGCATACTATTGGCACATATATAGAGTGGCAAAATTCATCGGGAAACTTGAGTGTTATTAAAAGGGTTACAGTATTACTTAGTAATGAATATTAGGGTTTGTTTAGAATTTTGTCAATACTATATTACAATACTAGAGCATTCAGATGGTATATTAACATTTGTCACCAAGATTTGTTTTAATCATTGAATTTCTTAAGAGTATAAGGTAGGGTAAGCTTGTATTTACTTTTTTACATGCACAGGTTATTACATTTACAGACAGCAGAGAGTGTGCACCACTTGCCACACTCCAGTTAATACATAGTCGTTACTTATTCTTGATTCTGTGCAGTATTTTTCTTAGATTGAGAATAAAAATGCTCTTTACTTGATGTTTTTTTTGTTAAAGTTAAATATATTGTAGCAACTCAAGAATGAGAAATTCATGTAGTAAATCAGTTCATTGTGGAATCTGATGCTGACCATTGCAACCTAGATGTTAAAAATGCATAATATAGTCAATGATGTTCAGTCCCTTTCTACTTTTGAAATATATATGATGTCAGATCTAAGTCAATACTGTTCATTGACACTACCTATTTATACATTATCTGATGGCAGATCTAGGTCAATACTGTTCATTAACTCTACCTATTTATGTATTATATGATGGCATATTTAGGTCAATACTGTTCATTGAGGCTACCTATCTATACATTATCTGATGGCAGATCTGGGTCAGTACTGTTCCTTGACATTACCTATTGATGCATTACATGATGGCAGATCTAGGTCAATACTGGTCAGTGACACTACATATTTGTGCATTATCTGATGGCAGATCTAGGTCAGTACTGTTCAATCACACTATTTATCTGATGGCTGATCTAGATTAGTACTGTTCATTGACAATATCATTATCTGATGGCAGATCTAGGTTTGATACTGTTCATTGAATTTACATAGTTGTACATTATATGATAGCAGATATGAGTCAGTACAGTTCATTGACACTACATACTTATGTATTATATGCAGGTAATGATGGCAGATCTAAATAAGTACTATTCGTAGACACTGTTTATGCAATACCTAAGGACATGTCTGGGTTAGTACTGTTTGTTGACACTATATACTTGTGCATGTAATGATGGCAGATCTAGAAAAGTGTTATTCATAGACACCAACTATTTATGCATGTAATGATGGCAGATCTAGAAAAGTGTTATTCATAGACACCAACTATTTATGCATGTAATGATGGCAGATCTAGAAAAGTGTTATTCATAGACACCAACTATTTATGCATGTAATGATGGCAGATCTAGGTAAAAATTGTTCATTGACACTATCTAGATATGCATTATATGATGGCAGATCAGGGTCACTGCAGACTGTGTGATGGCAGACCTGAGTTAATGTTCATTGAAGCTGTCTGGCATTTATGTGATGGTAGATCTGGGTCAATGTTGTTCATTGAAGCTGTATGTTTAGCCTTTGTGAGATGGCAAATATATGTTCAGTGCTTTTCGTAGTATTGTAGATGTTTAAGGTAACAGTCCATTAATTCAATTTCAGGACCTGAAACTCTCACCAAATGTCAAGGCTTTGCCATATTTGCCAGAAAATCTAAGTGAAGAGAACCTCCTGGCCTTGAAAGAAGTAAAGAGTTACAAAGAGGCTGTGACTGATTTGTTCAATGAAGATGAAACCAAGGAAAATTTAAAGAAATATAAAGAAGCTGTCAGAACTCTGTTAAATATCCAAACAAAAATGATGTCACCATCATAGTGACAATAGATAAATACTAATGCAGAAGACTTTACCAGCAACTAAAACATGATTTATATGAGACAATAAATTCAATTTAGTAGGTTTGTTTGTTTGGACTCGTGATTTTTGGCCACAATAGTTTATGTTTTAGTTGTTTATCTCATTGGTTTTGGTTGCCATAAGACATCAAGATTTACACCTTAGGATGCACCTGGTCTAGGACTAACCCTGTTGTCATCAACACATCATATGCATGCCAAAGGTTCACACCAAACTCAGTGGCAGTGGACATGGTACAATTCGTAGGGTTTTTATGAATGTAATAAAACATAATTAAATTAAAGGGACAAAATTGACTTGTCATGCAGTACTTCCACAATTGAGTGGAACTTGAACAGAAGTTTTTATATCATTATTATACATTTTAAGCATGTTTATAATTAGATTTTAGACATGTTTATAATTACATTGTAGGCATCTCACTTATCTCACTTGAGCCATCAAGATAATTACAATTTGGGTATGTTTATAATTACATTTTAGGCATCATGATAATTACATTTTGGGTATGTTTATAATTACAATGTAGGCATCAAGATAATTACAATTTGGGTATGTTTATAATTACATTGTAGGCATCGTGATAATTACATTTTGGGTATGTTTATAATTACATTGTAGGCATCATGATAATTAAATTTTGGGTATGTGTATACTTACATTGTAGGCATCGTGATAATTACATTTTGGGTATGTGTATAGTTACATTGTAAGCATCATGATAATTACATTTTGGGTATGTGTATAGTTACATTGTAGGCATCGTGATAATTACATTTTGGGTATGTTTATAATTACATTGTAGGCATCGTGATAATTACATTTTGGGTATGTTTATAATTACATTGTAGGCATTGTGATAATTACATTTTGGGTATGTGTATAGTTACATTGTAGGCATCGTGATAATTACAATTTGGGTATGTTTATAATACCAAATACATTTCTAGCCACCCAGATTTTTTATGACTTGCCATCAGTGTATATTTTCTGCTTTTTGAGAATTTGGATATCATGCTACACAGTAGAGGAACGTCATGTAACATTGTGAGAATTTTCAAATGGAATCAAATTTTCGAACGGTTTCTTTCTAAAAATGAAAATGTAAGCATCCATAACACTAAAGTAAAGGAGGGTGAACTGACAAAATTTTAGATTTTTTTTTAAATAAAGCTTCCTACATAGATGAAAATACAAATGGTCAATAACATAAACTGAGACCTCTGAGTTAGCCCATTTTTGTATTGACTATGCATTTTCAAATTTTTGTGTTCTTGTTTACCAACCCTTGGTGTAAAACATCAGGACATTCACTGCTAGTTGTCCTCTCCCTGCTAACTGCTCCAGTGGTTAGAGCTTCTGCCTTGGATGTGGGAGGTCATGGGTTTGATATCCAGCCGAGTCATACCAAAGACTTTTAAAAATGGTATTAACAGCTGCCTCGCTTGGTGCTCAGCAGAAAGAGGTTAGTGTTAGGACATGTTGGCCTGGTGTCAGGATAATGTAACTGGGTAGGACATGTCTGCAGCATGATGCCCCAGAGCAAGACATCACTATAAACTGTCACACTGCAGACATCATAGCAATATGACTAAAAATTGTTAAAAATACATTAAAAATCTAAATCACACACATACCCTCTGCTGCTGTAGCATGGTAATAAAAAGTAACGTTTCTCAACCAAAATTTATATAGAGACCTATTTGATATCCGGACCGAGGATGATGTAAATTTATCATGATAAATCCATGAGGAATCACTTGTGCTTTTGAAAAGAAGTTTTTAAACTTAATCATATCCACATCTCCTGAACACCAACTCCAGGCGATGTTTCATGTTTCTTAGTATGTAAGTGTCAACACCAATAAAGACAACCTGAAGACTGGTATTTGTGTAGGTATTAGTGTATATCGCTGAGTAACATATATAATATCGGTGTTTTTGTTTGCCTCCAGAAAATATCCAAGCTTTATTTGATTGTTTGTATATCATCACTTCTTCGTGTACGGCAAAATTATTAATACATAATCATACACAGATCATACACAGAATATCATCATCAATATTGGTGATAAAATCAATAATATTATTCTCCTTCTCCAACAAATGTGTATTTTCATGAAATTTTTAAGAACATCATAGCATCACTACAGATGGTACCACTAAATACATCTTATCTCACTTGAGCCATCTCATAGGTTGAACAACAATTGCATCTTAATCAGACCCAGATGGACCAATGAGAATTGCTCTAATAGAATTTGGTAGCGCTGGATGATGCTTAATTGGCTATTGCTTTTATGTCGCTGAGAAATTGATGACATTCATGTTGTAGAAGTATATAATAATTATAAGGATTTATATTGTGTTCGATGCAGAGCACCACCCCTACTAGTGGATTAAAAACAATAATGATGATGAATAAAACTTGTGCACTTACAGGCAAGTTTATGAAATTTGGTACAAAAAATACAGATTTATTGCTCATGAAAAAGGCGGATGTATCGGTGCTTCACTGGGAAAGTTACCAGGAGCTCCATGGGCTAAGTGTCCTGACAAGAAGCATCCTCCAGGATATAATTATTATGGTCCTGGAACTTGATATCTGACTTGACAAGAAAGATCAACCAAACACTGGAGAGTATCCATTCAATGCAATCGCTTAAGCATGCCATGTTCATGATGTTGCATATAAAAATCCATATCTACAGGAAGGATATGTTGTAGATACTCTTAAGTCTGTAAAAAAATAAATCTCAGAGAATTGCTTGGTATTTTTTTTTAAAGATCTATGATGAATGATAAATTATTTCAAGGGGCCAGTAATTAATGATAGATAACTATTATAATGGAGTTGATTATAGCCCAAGAGGATATTGGAGGTATAGAGCAGCGATTAGTAAACTTGCCGATGCAGCAAGTGTCATATGTTCTGTTAGCACGACAGGCAATAAGGCAAATTTATCTACCACCACCTAAAAAAATTCAGTACACACATTTTGATGTCAGCAATCCCAATGAAGTTCATCAAGCAGATATTTTGTTTTTACCACATGATACTATTGAAACTGTTAGACTTCAATTGCGCACATACAGTTAAGTGTTGACTGTTGTTGATTTTGCAAGTAGATATAAAGAAGTAGAACCATTATCAACAAAAAGAGCAACTGAAGTTGCATCTGCATTTGATCTAGTTTATCAATGTGGGCCACAGTTGCTACAGATTGATATGGCAAAGAATTTCTTGGTGCAGCAACATCTCTGATGAAACAACATAACATCAAAGTCAGGTAAGGGCACACCGCAATTCATCACAATCAGGCATTCATTAAGCAATTTAATCGAACACTTGCTGAGCAATTGTTTGGATGTCAATATCCTTGAACAAAGTTCTGGCAGACAAGAGATCTTGTGTTGCAAGGCTACCAAGTATGAAAGCTGCAGTAAATAATGAAAGTACTAGTGGATTTTCTATGACTCCTACCCCTTAATGCAATTTCGAGGACACAGATACCATTTACATGATGCGACTCTTTCTCAAAACAACCAATTCTAGGTAATGTGACTGTCAAATATTTGTATGAGTTGGGGAGCTTGAGGGAGGGGGTTAAAAAAAAAGCAAGTTACCAAGTATGGAGTGTAACCACACATAAAATGTCCAGCTCGGTAATATTCATGGAAAGACCTGCAATCTACAGACTAGATTCAACTGCACCTCAAGGTGAATTTGTACGTAAACAATTACAAGTAATTCCTGAAGATACACAATTGCCAACACATTCACTTATGTGAAAGCAGGACACCAGCTCCTTGATATCAATTACACCAAAAGCCAAGTGGTCTGTTACGGATCACTGCCATCTCACCTCTGTGTGGGTTCGAGTCTAGGATTCCGCGAATGTGAATATGTGAGAAAGCTTGCCAGTAGTGTAGGTGGTTCTTTCTGGTGATTTCCCGGTTTCTTCCTCCACCATTAATACTGGCCGCAAAGTAAAGCCTATCATGTGCTGAAAAATGGTGTTAAACCCTACAACAAGCATCACATTTTTGCATGTGTGGCTGAGACTACTATTAATTGTATCCACGGTAAACTGTCAAAACATTACTGTGCAATAGGAAGCACAGTGATTGTTTTGTCATTGTTTCAGCATCATAATAAATTCAAAGTCGCATTTTATTTTTTTTGAAACATCGCTGATAACCAGCTCTTTTTTTCCTTAGCATGTTGTCGTTGATTTCCTGACAAAACATAATCACTGTGTTGCAAATTTGATTACCTTTTCAGAGATACATAGGTTTATATTAAAAAATAAATAATAATGTTACAACATTTTTAGTAAACATGGTGAAGGTCATCACAATTTCTACTGCCACTGTTGTATGAGGCTCCATTTCACCACAGTGTATTTAGAATTGCTTCTCAGGAACCACGCACTGCTTTTGAAAATGTTAAACAGGATAAAATGGGTTGACCCACCTGGCAACCTTCATTAAAGGTGGAAAGGATCCACCCACCATCCATAATGCCCAACTAAGGCTCTGAAAAGAGGGTTTCTGAGTATCTACAATGGGAAGAGGAAGATACAGAAGAGGGCATGACTGCCTAAGGGCAACTGCCCACCTTCCTTGGTTTCTTCAAGGGCAGGAGAGATTCTAAATTGGGGGTTGTTTCTATGGATTTTCAAGCTGACCTTACCGAAAATATTTAGTAGTGTTACGAAACGGCTCGTTCTGTGTAACATAAAAAGAAAAAGTGCACACAACAAGCTTTATGAATTTTAATAATGATACAACTTATTTACTAGATCACATAAAATAATGTAAATTATTTAAACGAGACTTACGGTTTTAGAGAAATGATCCAAATTTTGTTCAAAATTAATAAAATAAGTCCTGAAAAAAGTTCTAAACACAGACTAAAGTATGATGTTCCGGTCCAAAATGGTGGTTGTCCGCAATTTCCAGAATTTTTCACAAAAATAATGTACGTGTTGTCCCGTTCCAAAATTAGCAAGAAAACGGCCAAATAAGCAATGTTGCTCGCTAGTAAAGTTATAAAAAAGTGAATAGTTCCTCTAACACGGTTGTGTTATTTTACGTAGATATAATACATTCTTCTGTTTTATGTAGATATAATACATTCTTCTGGTTTTACGTAGATATAATACATTCTTCTGGTTTTACGTAGATATAATACATTCTTCTTCTTTTACACAGATATAATACATTCTTCTGGTTTTACGTAGATATAATACATTCTTCTTCTTTTACACAGATATAATACATTCTTCTGGCACAACAAAATAAAAGTTGTATGACTCGACTCAACTACGACAGTCTGTCCGTGACTGACTCTCGAACAGGACAGTTTGTATGTGACTGTGCATGAATCGAAAAAACTCAAAGCATATATGGGAATGCTAAAGTGAAGCCTGAACTGCACTCACACGAGGAAGCATGCAATTTCCCAATACTTCTGAACAATGAATTTTCGTCATCATACACAGCACATGCCAACATGAACTACATCTACGACTCAAGTAAACTTATCAAAAACATGTTAGACGATACAATGAAATGAAATAAAAAGATTTTTACAAAATCTATTTTTTTTAACGCACTTGGAACTCCAAGGTCGTAACAGTAGTAGGTCCCATCAGCATCAGGGTGAGTGTGCTATTTTTGGTGGATGGTTGGTTAACAAGCCTGGAGTTGCAGCCATGCAGCAATGTTTATGGTCCCTCAAATCTTGCAATGTTCTTGAAGGTGCAAGACTTTCAAAAAGCATAACCACATTAAGTGGTGCTACCCTCAATAAATTGTTGCTGTGTTCAAGCAAGACATTTGACGTTTCCATGCTGGAATCCCTAGAGGTGGATAACATTAGCAGAAAGCACCATAGACATGGAGAATGCATTCTCAATGTCTTTGATACAGTTGACAATCAATGAAGTACCGGTGAAAAGAACGATTTCTTAAGGTAAACAGCTAAAAAGAGATCAGCAAGAGATGTTATCACAAGGGTTAGAAGCTTTAGCATGACGGTTTCCCATGATTTCATTTGGAGATCAGGCCAGGTCTCAACTAGGTCCCAAATTTTGGAAGCACCAGAGTCCAAGAGGTGAAAGGAGGGTTTAAGGGCCAAGTAAATGCATGAACCTGAGATGGAAACCAGTGAGTGAAGCATAGAAAAAGGGGACAGACCACTCCATTTGCTTTCTGGCAGCTTCTTGGCGTGGAAAACTTCTCTACTAGCTCCCAAACCCTTGCAGAGAGTGTGAGCAGCAGAAGATCTGAATGAGAGTTGGGTACAGAAAGCCTTTACAAAATAGAAATAAATTCCATGTATCCTCTGCATTCAAAGACATGGACACAGGCCTCAAGGAATAAAGAAGAAATTCATTGAGCACCATTACTTGCATGAGCTTGCAACATATTTGACTGTAAAAGACATTATGTATGAGGACTTTTTATAAATGAATCAGACTGGGATCATAATCTTTTTTACTTTTCAAGGCAATACTTAGCTTGGACTTGGATCTTATTGACCCAATAAAGGAAGACAATGTAACAGTGGCAGGTAATGTATTTCATTCACTAATTTTTGTGGTTTCTGCTTCATTTTTCTAATAAATGGACAAATGTCTGAAAAACTTGTGAAGAATACAAAAATCATTTAAATGGTCTTAAAATCCAAACAGATTATCTAACTTTGGATAGTAATACATCCCCAACGTAACTAGGCTTGCCCTGGACATGGACTGAAATGTGAAAATACACATGGACAGACTAACACAAATAAAGAAAAGTATAAAGCAGTGGGTGCATTCAAGAAACAACTGACAGGCTGAACTTCATTAAATTTTATTAACTCTGTTTGCAGTACTGACCTGAAAAGCAGCTGGATAGGAAATAAATTAATTTATTCCTGGTATTTATCCACATTACAGGTGTATTAATTTAAATAAACAATGCAATTCAGTTTTTAGGCAATAACAGCATAACAGTGTATCACTTCTCACAACAGACATACATATGCACATTGTAACTGATATAGTTTTACGATCTTGCTCTTTCCAACTGTATGTATTCTGACACCATTAAAAGTGATTGCCAAAGACTGCAATGTTGATAATGTTTCTATTGTCCTGGAAGCACACAAGCATACATTACTGTCTAACACTGTTCAATCCCATGTTCATTTGCCTTCAGCTTTAGGCAAATCTGTCAAACAAATTTAGACAAAGAATAGTACAAATATTATTTGCAGCATGAAAAAAAAATGTTTTAATGTAATGTTTCCTTTACATTAAAACATATAGGATACATTTAATACTCCAGAAAACGAAGTCTTGTCAAGCGCCTGTTGTCATTAAACTCCACAACCTTTCTTTCTGTAGATTTCACCCAGGAAATTTGAGACTTTTTGTCTCTTCAGTGGGACAGAATCATCCCACACAATTGCAGAATCTCTCAAAAGGTAACTGCAAAAAAGAGAAACATAGTTTTCCTCACAACAATTATAATGGCGTAATTTTGTCAGCTACAGATTATAAGCATGATGATCAAAGTGTTGCACTAGTGTGATACATATTGGAAATGGGTGTTTTACTTGCTCATTATTACTTTTTTTAAAATGTACATAGAATAAATAAGGTATTCATCAGATTTTCTCAACTCACTTTCGCTATAATGACCAACCAGAACCTGACATTCATCACTAAATATCACTAATCCAACCATTCTGCTGGGTTACCCTTAATTCTTACATACACCCGTTAATTCAATTTACTTTGGAAATACTGAGAATCTTCCATACAACATGTTGAAATATCCCTCAAAATGCAAACACCTCTGGGTGGTTACAGGGCATATAGTTACATCAGAACTGATTTAATTCAATTGTCAAATCCACCAAACTCCATCTTTGCTAGGCAAAGCTACAATGTATTAACCCTATCTACACCTTGGTATATCATTAAGATATTTTGGTACTTCAGGTCTGTGAATTTCATTCAATGCAGCAGCAAGCCACCACATCCAATCAAAATCAAGTTCTTCAAATTTGAAAACTGTTCCAGATAATTAGAGCAAATGACTGAAATGGACTCATAAATGGGCAATTTTTCAATGATGACCTGTGTTTCCATCAAATTGTATGTAATGACTTCTCTAGTATATATTCATACTTTTGATGCTAAACTAACAATGTATCATTTTCAGCTGTATTACATTGCACTGCTGTTACACACTATTGGTTAGTTGGCATTGTATACTAAGGAAGGTAACTGATGATGTCACTATGACAAAGCTCTGAAATATCTGTATGATCCATCAAGGTGTAGATAGGGTTAACAGTCTGGAACCCTGGCTTGCAAATATGGCCTAATTCTTGTCTCATGTTTCATTGTTACTAGCCAATATAGGATACAGTCACCACGAGCACCAGCATTTCATGGCTAACCTAGTAGCAGAAATTTTCTGAAGCACCTGCTGTTGAACCATAGTATTCAGTTTTGTTTACCATCATTGTAGCTTATGCCATCCATGTTACAGCCAATGTTATTCATTTACTTACAGCTCTTAAGTGAACACTTCCTCATAAACCTACCTCTGTTAACACCATGTATTTTATTTAAATATACATTTCTTTTCAAGTAAATGATAAAGCTATACAGCAGGCAGTGTTCTAACAATATATCAGTACATATTGATACACTATTCATATTGCAATTCATATCACAAAACACATTCTTCTGTTGACACTGACTGGCTTGGAAAATTATGCTGACGGTATCACATGGGCATTTAAAATGGTCAACTTTGTTGACAAACATATTGATTTATATTGTACTATGAACTTCTATATAGCAATATATATTGATGTCTATTGCAACATGATCTTCTATACAGCACTGTATCACAATATGTATTGATGTATACTGCAACACAATCATCCATAAAGCACAGTATCACAATATGATTTGAGGTACATTGCAGCACACTCTTTGACAGTGCTAAACAACTGATCAAATGATACCAGACGTAACATGGGTGGGTTGTATACCTGTAACATGAAGTCCACCCTGTTTCAAGTGTGGTTTAAACCATAACTACTGTAGTAAATAAGCTCAATTAGGGTCACAGAAGAATATGGACATAAACCAGTCTTACATGAATAAATTAACCAATGAAAGCATTTCTATGTGGCTCAAATAAACTAGTGTTTCTTATTATGTGATGCAATTCTGAGTCTAAAGACAATATGTGTACTGTAGTTTACTCCTACAAGTCAAACAAGTGGTCACAAATACATTACATTAAGTCTGGAATTTCTGTATTCAGTACTGCACATGAATATCCAACAACTAGAATGCATAGGAGTGTTACAAACCAACACACATGGTGTGAAGAGTGATTGCTATTCTAAATGGAGTCAAACTATGTTACATCACATGATTTTTCCATTGGACATTGTCTTGAAAAATGATGTTGTCTCTGTCAAATGCTCCATTTATTTGGAAGGGCACTTGCTCTTTGATTCACAATTTGTAAAAAAGCAACTTTTATATGTTAGTGGTTATAAAACTGTGTCTGGGATTATTTTTTATATGCAACAAATAAAAAGTGCAATGTCCAAGTCAGAATTAACTAAATTATTTATTCTTCTTTCTCTCTATACTATTAGCATTAAAATAAACAGTCTCAAATGGGTAATATTTAATTTATGAAACCTGTTGAATAATGTCCAGCTTTTGCTTGACAAGGCTTGCAGTAGCCATTAGACATTTGAGATCATCTATATATGATTTGATGAATTTTATAACACAATAATCTATATAGTACTATACCAAAATATGATCTGATGAATATGTTAATACAATCTTCTACAAAGCTCTATATCACACAATGATTTGATGTATTGCTATTTATATTTAATTTAATTGTTTGCTTGTTTTAATTTTTTTTTTATATTCCATTACATGCTATTGTCATGTAATATTGTTTACTGGACTTGGCCTTGTCCAGAAGTGACTTCAGTTCTGTTTGACCTGATTGATTTTTTAAAAATTATTTTATTGATGTAAACAACCTTTTTAAATTTTTTTTATCTTTCTCAGAGTAAGAATCATTAAGTTGAATCAAGGTCAAAGCTGAACTAAGTGATAAGTATAATGTGCCAATTGATAACAAACTTCTATTTTTTCTAGAAGAATTAACTTTTGACCTTAATCCAGGAATCTATTTGCATCTTAATTACTTGTATAACATGTTTTGATAAAGGTTTGTCAGCTGGGCTTAAAATACTTGATATTTTAAATTGTATTATGTTGTGACCAGTCTGGGCAGAATTTTTTTTTCTTCAAATTACTTTTTTCAAGCGATTCTTTTGTCTGGAAATACAAAAGTGCTCTGACAAAATTCTTTGATTAGACATTCATTGAAATATATACTGAATTCAAACCTGGAATAATATTTCTGTGATTCAACAAGAGACTGTTAATGCATCAGTATGATGCAGACTATAACAGACACCTCATCACCTTCAACTTCGGATCTCTGAGTTTTATTCAGGATTTTTATTACTAAGAAATTCTTTTTTTCTTATTTTTTACTTTGTATTCTAGGGAAATAAATTATTTGTTAAATTTTACAAAGCTTGTTGTCTTAACTCTTTTCTGTTATTTATTTAAGAGCATAGACTCATAACAGTATATTGCTTCAAAATCATCTATATTGCACTATATATTTATATATATTTACAACACAATAATATATTCAGCACTATATATTGCACTATGAACACACACACACACATCACTGTATCACTTTATGATCTATTATATATCACTACATCATAATATGATCCATCGTATATTACTATTTTACAATACATTCTATAAAACCCACTATCACAATATGAATTCAGCTATCAATAGTCATTCATCATTAGCGTCTGATAATTTACACTTGAACATGTAAATACTGTCAATGTGATGGAACACCTTATACATGATGAAATAACATTGACTGTGGATAAAATGAAACTAAAACTCAATATTTGCTTATGGTATTTCAAAATGTACATGGCATATGAATATCTGACATGGTATGTTAAAATGCACCACTGTCATCTGAACACCTGACTGGTATGTCAATATGTACCACTGTTATATGAACACCTGACATGGTATGTAAATATGTACAAGTGTCATATGAACACCTGGCATAACATTTGAAAATGTACAAGTCTCATATGAACACCTGACATGGTATGTCAAAATTCATAAAAACATATGAAATCTGAAAAAGGAAACTTGGGTATGAAGGCTGAAACATCACCTCCATATGTGTACACCTCCATATGTGGACACTCAAGCATGTTAATATTACCTCAAGACTAGATGCATGCAAAGATTTCTTAGCATAGATGAATATTTTTAGGTTTCTATTCGTCCTTGACAGCAGGGGTCAAAATAATAAGATCAAAAGATTTTTTTAAAGCTTTTCTTGATACAAATACAAAAGAGCTTCATGAAAACAATGATCTGCCAAACATCGGCAGACAGCAAAATATTTTGCCTATTATGCTGTCACCAACTGTTTTATTATTTTAATTAGTGGTTTATATTATCCTTCTGGATGGCAGCCCAGATTAAGTTTGTGGTGTTAGCCTTATCACCCAGTGGTAATCCAGATCAAGTTTGTGGTGTTAGCCTTATCACCCAGTGGCAACCCAGATGAAGTTTGTGGTGTTAGCCTTATCACCCAGTGGTCATCCAGATTAAGTTTGTGGTGTTAGCCTTATCACCCAGTGGCAAGCCAGATTAATTTTGTGGTGTTAGCCTTATCACTCAGTGGTAATCCAGATCAAGTCTGAGGTGTTAGCCTTATCACCCAGTGGCAACCCAGATCAAGTTTGTGGTGTTAGCCTAATCACCCTATGGCAATTCAGACGAAATTTGTGCTGTTGGCCCTATCACCCACTAAATGCTAAAATATGAAATTTCAAATTATGAAGGTTGATAACAGTGACCCACTCAAAACAGCAAGGCAACCCAGTTTTTGCTTGCAACCCATGGGTAAAGAACAACTGATAAATCAGTAAACACAGATGAAACATAACTGGTTTAAAATATGCCCTATTTTGCATCTTACTTGTTAAATTTTGTGCTTTGCCTGTTTTTCAGGAACAACCATCTGTTTTGAAAATTAGGGAGAGCCCAATGTCAGGATGTTTTAAACAAAACTGCATGCAAGAGGAGATAACTACCATGATAAGCTAAAGACAGCAGCATAAGGTGGAATTCACTTCACCACTGCAGGATAAATAGTTTTAGATCTTCAGTTACAAGCTGAATATAGTTGTTTATAAACAACTACCAAGTAAACTCACAAAATGTGTTAAGGACTTGTATTCTTTATTAAGGTAATGATATAATAAGTTTTGCAGAAATGATACCATGTATTTTTAACTCCTTATCTCCTAATGCATATATGCAATGCTGAAAAAAGCCTTGTATAACAGAGATGCATATACAACTCTTACATGCATTTCTGGCCATGCATAAAACATTTCATTTTAAAATTTTGCATTGGAAAGAAATATTTGGTCTTTTTAACAATATTTCAGTAATGAAAGTGGTCCTAATGTAAAATGTGTAAAGTGATCTGTTCTTAGTTTTATGGCCCATAAGTGTGAATTTTCACTGAAAATGAGGTCATTTGTGAATGTGAAACAAAATTGCAACATTCATGTATTCACACAGTTAAGACTAAAGTTCTGAAGGATTTGAAAGAGATGACATTGCAAATGACATCAACTTTAACAACTGGATTCAAAATGAAGGATGATGCATTGATCTAAGACAATTTTGACACCTGACATTTTGGATTTTATCTGAATCTGAGGATGAAACGGCCGGTGATCATATTGTATGGTTGGAACACACAGCAAAGTGAAGGCTAACATTTCATTTAAATGAAAATGCAAGAGAGATGATGTTTTTTTAAAAATGTTTTCAAAAGAAATATTCCAGTGATTGGTAGCTGAAATGAACGGATATGCAGAAAAACAAGGTGGTGAGAAGCCTGATCCAAAGTGGTCACCTACTCAGTTGCATAAATGAAGGCATTTTTTTGAGTACCTTTCATTTTAGTATAAATAAAATTCCTGAATAAACTTTAGGTGAGTGTTTAAAATTGTATTTTTCATTTGCAAAATTATATGGTTTGCATGAGACAAGATTATAAAAATGTAGACAGCATTAACTCAGGCAGCTCTCACTCTGGCAACCATTATAATGCTCTATGGTTTAGCCTAAAACAGATGCTGAAAGGCAAGCAGCTAGGCAATAATATCACCTCCATATTCTGATCACCTCATTAGTATGCATCATATCTCACTGAATTTAACTCTTCTGAGATCTTTATGATATAAACAACTTGGTAAAATGAATAGGTGAGTGGTCTTTCCAAAGAAGTCATTTAAAAGGACTGTTTACATAATTAGATAATGGAAGTTGGCCATATGGCAATTCATCAGTATTTAAACAAACTTGAAAGGTCTTAGTGCATGCTTACTTCATGTCAGATTGGACTGAACCAGCATCTGTCAGAAGTCAAAAAAACTACAGACTTAGGGCACAACAGAGGGCAGTGCCATAAACTCCTTACAACCAGAAAAGTTGAAACATTTTCATCATATCACATTATCTGGGGATAAAATCTCTTATATTAAACCTTTGGGATGTTAACAGTCATTTTTTGTTTCAAATGTATGTTATGTAATTTATGGAAGGAAAGATTAAACTTAATCTGCAACAGTGAAATTCAAAATCATATTTCATTATTTAAATATTAGCAACTTACATGTGTTTCTTGTAATTTTCCTGGGGCCCATCCTTGGCGATGATCACATATTGCTTTTTTTCACTGATTCTGGGACACTGGCAAATGGAGTCCCAGACAAAGTAGATTGTATCACCACGTTCATAAATCATTGCTCCTGTAAAATAACATCCCTGGAGTTAAAAGAATGCTAACAACTGGATGAAACTTTGATTTAATATTTATAATTAATACACCCGAATGAAACATATTCATAAAGACATCAGTATCCTTTGATGACCGACTCTCAAGTTTGCCCAAAAAGTGTGAAATTGCAGCCAGTTTCATTGCTATAAAAGAAAGTTTGTGGTTTTGCTACAAATGTTTACATCATAACTAAATTTGTATATATTACAAGTCCAGGTCTTAAAAT
The DNA here is from genome assembly GCA_016746295.1 of Potamilus streckersoni. Lineage (NCBI taxonomy): Eukaryota > Metazoa > Mollusca > Bivalvia > Unionida > Unionidae > Potamilus > Potamilus streckersoni. The sequence continues at coordinate 3,905,748 of JAEAOA010001383.1, read as the reverse complement.
AAGTAGCGGAAAAGAAGTGTATTAAAAGGATTGGTGTATAATGTAACAACAAGACTGGTACAGAAAGCTGTGTACTGCCCTTATTTCTGGTCCTAAATTTGTAGCTTCCACTATTGCATTCATAAAACTAACATACTCTTCTTTATTTTGTCCAGTATTCCTAGCTTCTTTTGGATAAGCAGACTTTCTATGTACTGTCTTACTGAAGGGACTGACAATCTACAGGCCAAAACAATTTCTAGGAATGCAAGATAAGACTATTACTTCACTGTAACTTCTGATTGTTGAAATATTCCTTAAGCAATATCAAAATTTCAAGATGGCCATCATGGATACCATACAGAATGCAAGAATGGCATCATCTTCGTACTGGACAAATTAGACATCTTAAGAATTATTTGGTAGAAACCCATGTATATATGGCCATTCATGCAGAAGTTATAACAGGATTTTCAAGATGGCTGCCATGGAGGTCATACTGAATGTCAGATCAGCTAGATACCATAATAAGTCTTCTAGTGCAAATTCTAGGATTTAGCAAATTTTGGCACTGTTTCCATTTGAAGTTGAAAAAAAAGGGGGATGGATCATCAAAATAGGAAATCAAAATGGAAATAAATATTAGAGCCAAGCAAGAATGAGTGCTTTAATATAAAGAGATTTCATCATTGATTCTGAATCAATTATAGTTACCACAATTCTTTGAAGGCTAAACTGTATACAAATTTTACTGTAAGTTTAGTCCAATTTTTTTATTCTCTATCTTAGTGTAAGGAAATTATCAATGGTTTTTCTGTCATTCGAAAGTTACAGCAGTATTCACAATATGCCACTTCGCTTCAGTGTAGGATAGGAAAATCAAACCCTCCATATAACTTTGTGAATGATGAACAATTCTGACCTTCCTTTTCCTATGCATCTGAAGGATAATCCAGAAGCAACTTTCTACAATTATTTTCAAAAACTAAATTTAACATTTCTTAATACAATCACCTATATAATTTAAATTTTTAATTTCTATTGCCAGTTATTCTGTCTCCTACACACTGTTATGTAAAATTAAGTACCCTTGTCAGATTCTGGCTGGAACACTGTTAAGAATGACAGAAATACTACATGATCAAGAAGGCATTATAACAATTCCAATCAGAACACAAACTCATGCTGCAAGTAACAGCACCTGTATCATCTTACTTTAATGTATGAGTGCCTAAATCATACAGCCATGCATTATCTCTGCCCCCGCCCCTGACCCAAAAGATAGAATAAAGTTGAAAGAAAGTACTCAAGATGTATTTGAACTTGCTAGTTAGTCAAATCAATTTAACTCTCAGATATATTACAAATCCTCTTGATTTCAAAACATATCTTAAAGCCGACTTAAATTGATCTGATTTTCCACATAAATGAATACACCTTTTATTGTTTCTTGCTTAGTTGTGAATACAGTTTATAGAACAATTGTCAGATATTGTTTGAGCAATGATTGTATAGGGAATGCATTGAAGACAAACACAAAGTAAATCTGATTACTTCATTGCTTGTGAACCAGTAATAACAACATTAACACTTATGAGCAACAACACAACAATAAACAAAGATCAAAGTTCTCAAAAGGTCCAGCCATGGGTTTAGACACTCATATTTCCAATGTTTATTTTGGCACAAAACTAAGAAATTTCTTAGATATAAAAATTTTAGGAGCCAAGCCACAATCGTTTCATATTAGAATCCATACATAATTTCCTCCCCAAAATGATAATAAACTTTCTACATGTTAGTTTTTGCACATTTAAGAAGAAATGTTTTTTGTGTACAAAAATAAACATGTATATGATATTTCTTGAGCCATGCCACAAATGTCTTATATTCAAATTCACATGTAATTATATAACAATCAAAATGTGCATTATGTCACACTAGACTAGTCTATACAGTGTGAACTGAACATTTTCAGTTCCTGATCATATTAAATAATTGCCAACCAAATGAAGCGAACTTGTATCAGTTAAATTAACGGCAAACAAAACGGGAATTTTACTTTAAAACGAAACAGATCTTCTTAGATTGTGTCAGAAAACATAATATGTAGAAAAAATTATAGCGGAGCAATGTCTGAAAAAATTACAAGGCATTATATATTATATTTTCCGGAAGAAAACAGTATCCTAAAACATGCAGTAAATATGGTATGTGTAAAAATACTTTGTGTATAGCATTTTGTTGTTTTAAAACTCTTGATCTTATATAATGAATGAATACATCGTTTTCATGTAGAGCTTTTTTGGTCTTTGTAAGGTTTTAATTGGTCTGGCATACAAGGTTTGTTTTCATCTCAAGGGGTTGACACTTATGTATACCACACATTCTGGTATCTGAGCTTTCAACCAATGATAGGTTTTACACATACAAGGTATATTAGCTGTGTAAATAGCCTGTTACCTATTGACAGTATAGATCTGGACCAGAGGGATTTCCATGTAACTGCAGATTTTGGATGATGGCTGTTCAGTGTACAATGGACATACACAAATACTGTAGATGCAATAACATGTTAACTCCACCAACTCACCTCTTAGTACACAATGGACATACACAAATACTGTATATGCAATAACATGTTAACTCCACCAACTCACCTCTTAGTACACAATGGACATACACAAATACTGTATATGTTATAACATACTTACTCCACCAACTCACCTCTTAGTACACAATGGACATACACAAATACTGTATATGTTATAACATACTTACTCCACCAACTCACCTCTCAGTACACAATGGACATACACAAATACTGTAGATGCAATAACATGTTAACTCCACCAACTCACCTCTTAGTACACAATGGACATACACAAATACTGTATATGTTATAACATACTTACTCCACCAACTCACCTCTCAGTACACAATGGACATACACAAATACTGTAGATGCAATAACATGTTAACTCCACCAACTCACCTCTCTTGATAACTATAATCATCTCTGCATCTGCTTTGTTTTGTCGGCCTTGGTCATGGATTTTCAAAATTTTAACATGGAATACTGAAAAACAAAATGTAAAAAATGATATATAATTAACCTCTATGAAGCTTTACGTAGTTTCCAGTACACATATGAAACATTAATTATCGTACACAAAGTAAATTCATACAAAAGTAATCATTAGAACATGATAGCTCTTTTACTAACTAAAGCGGGTTTTTATTATTTATTTTTGTATTTTTAGACTTTTAATGCCCCCCAAATTTAACTTAGCAAAACACCAACATACTTCTTTGTGTACTTGATAGAAGGCATTTACCATCTTTAATATGTGTCAAGTTAGTAAACTTTTCAATTCTCATTCTGGTATTATCTTTATGAAAAATTGGTGACAAGGTACTTTATTCCATACTCTATTATATAATGACTAGAGGATATATACTCAACCATGTGTATCACACAGCAATACACATCTACATTTTAAGAGATTTTGGACTGCTTCAATGCTTAGCTATATAAAAATATCAATCTTAAAAAGTTACATGTTAACCACATTTCAATGCTTAATCCTCACATATTACTATTTTGTCTTAAACAAAATTTGTGCTAAAATTATATCTCATTACTAAAAATAGAATCCAAAATTCAAGAAAAATATTCATTGCAATTAAATACAATGAAAAAAATGAAATAAAAAGAATTTTAAACCTTACACAAAAGCAAGCAATTGAATCAAATATACATAACATTTCCACCCATAAAAAAAAAGAAAGATTTATATAATAAAGCTTTCTTTTTTACCATCTGTAATTTATACATGCAGTAAAGAATATTACATAAGAAAATTCTTATGAATTATATAATGTATATATGAAATACTATTTCTATACATGGGAAAGTGCATCTGCAATCAAACTGTCTTTTCCTTTGATGTGTTTGATGTTCAGATAATACTCTTGCAAAACCAAACACCACCTTAATAATCTTTGGGGTTTTTTTTCATCTTGTCGATGAAAGTAATGGGTTGTGGTCACTATACACAACAAATGGAGAAGGAGCCAAGCTAATATAAACCTCAAAATGTTGCAATGCCAAAATTTAAGCTAAACATTCCTTCTCGATAGTTGAGTAATTTCTTTGGTGCCTATTTAATTTCTTAGAGAAATAACACACTGGGTGATCAATTCCATAGCTGTCTTCTTGAATTAATACTGCTCCAAACCTAACATCACTCTCATCCACAGACAATTTAAAAGACATTGAAATTTGGAGCTGTTAGAACTGGCGCACTTTTGAGTATTGTTTTTAACCTATCAAAAGCTTCCCAACGTTTTTCGGTCCAGAGAAACTTATTCCTCTTACTTAACAAATTTGTCAGAGGTTCAGCAATATTGGACAAATTTTGAACAAAACTTTTGAAAGTGTTCAGCCATACATAAACAATATACAAAATTTATAAAATAAACAACACCAACAAGTAGAATGTGTGACCGGTTTTGCTTTATTGCTATATCAGACTGAATTTAAAATGAATTCAATACCATTGTTTATGTCATTAAATATACTATGTTTCTAAGTGATAAATAAACAATATGACATAAACAAGATGATGTCATACTTACATTTATAATCTGTGTTATTCTTTAATGAATAATTTATATATATATATATATATATATATATATATATATATATATATATATATATATATATATATATATATATATATATATATATGTTTTTAATATTTAGGATTTCAGTTAATGTGTTTGTACATAAGAATAAAAATGTGAATAAAACTGTTTATCTCTATTTATCCACAACCATGCCATTATTTTGCAGAGAATATTACATTAAAACTTACCCATATTAATTGCTGACTATTACGGTAAAAGATCAAAACTTTGTAGCAAGAAATGTCACTAAACAAACAATTATCGCATGCCAAATTATTTTATATCTACAACTCTAATAAAGACATTTTGTCTTCATAATTCATATTATATTTTGTTAATATTTATGTTACCATTATATTTATCTTAATGCATTTTAATAATGGAAAAAAACCAAAGGTTTAGTAGAAACATTATTTCCAGATTTTGTCTGTCATGCTTCGTTTCCAGGTCAAAGTTTTGAACTCTGTCGTTGAACAATTAATAAAAATTTAATCATTTACCTCCTCTGCAATCATTCTCTTATAATAAATGGCCGTAACTTTAACAACAACTTTTCTGCATTCTAATGGTTACAATGTCTCATACAAAAACTTGTTCATAACTTGCTATCAATGGTATAAGTAATCTCCAAAACAGTTTTAAAGTTAAAAGCAGATAGGATATAGACACCATATTTTTAGTCTTTAGAAAGAGAGAAGATTATAGTAGCAGTGGTAGACAATAACTACCCTCCCCAATCATTTCACACTAATGCAATTGGGAAAAATGTTTCACAAAAACTGCAGTGTCCAAAGGTTTGGAAGTCCAAAAGTATATTTTCCGTGAGAATGCCATATGGTGTAAGATGTGAGAGATACAAATATTTGTACACACTTGGGTCTGATGCCTGCAACATTTACATGTACTAAATGTAATCATCTATTTGAACACCACTGGATCTAATGTTGGCAACATTTACAGGTACTTACTGTAATCAGCCTGGGATTGATCACATGCCATGCCCATCAGAAAAAAGAAAGGTGCTTTGTTAATCCCTTTAATTACTCCATTTTCCTCTTCGTAACACTTGGGACATGTCCCTGAATATGAAAGCAGATAAACTCAATTAAAGCAAGTGATGTGAAATCAAATTTTTAAACAAAAAAAGAACATTACAGCCTTATATGTTAAATCCTTTAAAAATTCAGCTTTTCAAACATACATATTAATGAACAAACCTGAATATATAAGTTCAGGTTTCAGCTTCTGGATTTATGTTATTCTTCAAACTTACCATTGCTTTTGTTTTGCATTTTTTATATCAGCATATTTATAAAGTCTTCTATTAGAAAGAAGTACAATAATGATGTAAACTTTACTGCATGCCACATTTTTATAGAGTAGCCATAAGATATATCTAAGTAGAAGTAATCATTAACTATGTACACATGAAAATGTTGCTGAAAGTCATTTCCAAAATATAGTTATTGGAGAAATGAAATTTTTGTTATCTATGCAGTTAAATCCTCCTAATTTCATAATGTGTTTTAGTATTGTTTGTAACTGTGCCTACTTAAACATTTCCATGAAAAAAACATCTGCATAAAAGATATAATTCTAGGGAGTATCAAGGGTGATACGTTGTATTTAATTAATCAAGTTGCCCTCTTGGAATAAAGACATTATTATTCTTCTTTTTATTATTATTTATTACTTTTATTATTATTATTATTATTATTATTATTATTATTATTATTATTATTATTATTATTATTATTTTGTTTTGCAGCTTTGTGAGTTCCTTTCATAAGTAATAAATGATCTGAATTTTTTCAACACATAAAAACACATTTTGCAATTTATCCCAAATGGAATTTGGATGGTCAGTGACAATATTATTTTATTGTTGTTGGTGGGCCTAAACAGAGACGAACATATAAAGGACATTTACTTACAATCAACAGTGTTTATGGTCTCTTTGGTCTCCCTCTATATCAAGAACACATACCAAAAAAGAACAATGTTTATGGTCCCTTGTTCTAATTTTCTTATATGATATTTGCTTCTTTACAAAAAGTTGTTACTAATAGGAGTATTCGGAACTTAATATTTTGAGTCAAATGCAATAACAGTAAAATATGAGCTAATTTTATTTGTTGACATCAATATCATTTACGATCTTGCTAATATGAAATCGATATCATCTAAGATTTTGCAATTATGAAATCGACATCATCTAAGATCTTGCTAATATGAAATCAATATCTAAGATCTTGCTAATATGAAATCGATATCATCTAAGATCTTGCTAATATGAAATCAATATCATCAAAGATCTTGCTAATATGAAATCGATATCATCTAAGATCTTGCTAATATGAAATCAATATCATCTAAGATCTTGCTAATATGAAATCAATATCATCTAAGATCTTGATAATATGAAACTGATATCATCTAAGATCTTGCTAATATGAAAACAATATCAGCTAAGATCTTGCTAATATGAAATTGATATCATCTAAGATCTTGATAATATGAAACTGATATCATCTAAGATCTTGCTAATATGAAAACAATATCATCTAAGATCTTGCTAATATGAAACTGATATCATCTAAGATCTTGCTAATATGAAAACAATATCATCTAAGATTTTGCTAATATGAAAACAATGTCAGCTAAGATCTTGCTAATATGAAATCAATATCATCTAAGAATTTGCTAATATGAAACTGATATCATCTAAGATCTTGCTAATATGAAAACAATATCATCTAATATCTTGCTAATATGAAACTGATATCATCTAAGATCTTGCTAATATGAAAACAATATTATCTAAGATCTTGCTAATATGAAATCAATATCTAAGATCCTGCTAATATGAAACTGATATCATCTAAGATCTTGCTAATATGAAATTAATATCATCTAAGATCCTGCTAATATGAAATCAATATCATTTAAGATCTTGCTAATATGAAATCGATATCATCTAAGGTCTTGCTAATTTGAAGCTTCTAGCTAACATGACTAAAAGTAAAAAAATGTGAATATTTGTTTTCACAAGACATTACCATATATACACGCATATAAGCTGAAGAATTTAGGAAAGAAATAAAGCTTTGAAGAAGAGGAGATGGTTTATCTGCAGGCCAAGGTCTAAGTCTGAAAACTTTAGAGCTTTTCTTCTTTATTACCGGTATTTATTGTTATTGTCAATCACTGAATATGAGATCACATGCCTAATGATGCAACATGGCTCACTGATATGTGTGTCTTGAAGTGAAACAAGTATTTTTTTTCTAACTTTACTGGTAAGATAAGGATTGACAAACATGTATTACCATACTTGACAGATGTCCATCCATCAGAAAATGCAGCAATGCATGTTATTTGAGCCATGGTGGTACATGTATTTTCCAAAAGAACCACCTTGTTAGTAATCTCTCAATGAAGTATTTAACCCTCAACTAATCAGTACTCATTAAACTGTAGTACCATACAAATGCATGTTAGCTTATTTCAGTGTTAATATGAAAAGAGACTATTTTAAAAAGATTTAAGAATTATGATACTGATGGTATTTATGACACAACCATTTTGGTGTGGAAAGTCATGTACATGTTCATGTAGGATAGTCTTATAGCAACCATAGGGAGAGGCTCCATTGAGGGTTTGTTGCACAGGAAGGTAAATATATGTAACAGACAAGTGACATATAGGAGTCAGAATGATTAATTAATAAAAATATAATATGAGGGATTTCTTTGTTTTAGAATTAAAAGGCAGCCACAGTTTATCTTCTACTGTTGTTTAGTTGCTTGTATAACAATGTGGTTTGTTGTAGTGTTGTACAATAAGTACAGGTATGTCTAATCTGTGGTAAATGACTCAGTGATTTTGTAGCACAATGCCAATGAATTTACTAACATCTACTAACTCTCATTTGTATTGTTTAATTAGATAAGGTAGAGGACATGGTTTCTGCTCAAAGTTATTACAGTCACAATGCTTGAACAATGTCTACACTGAAAACCAATTATATTTTGGTCAACTGAATCACACTACTGGCAGTTAAAAAAAAACAATAAAAAACTGGAAACAATGATCAATAATTATCCAATACAAATTGATAACCAACCACCCATGGAAAAAATTACAGGATAAGGAATAAATAGGATACTTAGAAACCACAATCAAAAATTATTTCAGTTTAATGTTTCCTTAAGTTTATATCCAATCAGATAAAATGAAGAGTGTTGGAAGTAAAAGAAAGCATTCTGCTTAAGACTTAAAGCATTCAGACTTAAAGTTATTGAATATACAGAAGCAAAAAACAACTGTGCTGCAGAATGCGAATTTAGTGTGTAAGAGAAGCAAGTATGGGAATGGTGGCAAAACAAAGCACTGATGACAATGATGACAGCACGCTCATAACAGAAGCCGAGTTTTTTGAACAGTTTGGCAAATCCGATACCAAGCCAGATTTTTGAAGGATTCTGAATGTGATTTCTTACTTTCATTTTTGTTCAGTTTGAACATAATATTTATGTTAGTAATGTGATTTGCCTAAATAAATGTACCCGTATTTAGAACTCACTTTGTGCATTTTGTGATGTAGTCATGAACTTATGGGTTATCTTATTAGTGGGTCATGCAATTTTTCCTAATTTTATCTAGTCAAGTTGGAAGGGTCAGCTTATATGCAGAATGTACCGGTATTTAGAACTCACTTTGTGCATTTTGTGATGTAGTCATGAACTTATGGGTTATCTTATGCGTGGGTCATGCAATTTTTCCTAATTTTATCTAGTCAAGTTGGAAGGGTCAGCTTATATGCAAATGGGCTTATATGCGAGTATATATAGTAAGTTTTTCAAAGTCTATCCTGGGCTAGAAGTTTAAACAAACATGTTCAAAATCTGCAGATCATGAAAGTGTTTTTATATGTTGTTCCGATAAAACTTTCTTGAAAATCTGTCTGAAATAAACAATATGATGCTGATGCTCAAAAACAGATACAACACATGGCTATTCTAAGCCATTCAAGAGATAACTCTGTAATCGTCTGTCAAAATAAGGCCATCACTGCAGTCATCTGAGACCTTGTTGAAAAGAGCATCATTTGCAAATGTGGTTGAATTCAAACAATAAATGCATCTACCACAGTATTCACATGCCACAAGGATGCCTACTCCAAAATGTAAAAGGGTCATAGCTCTGTAAAATAGCAAAAATCTGACCATCATCAAAGTCATACAAGAATCAACTAATACGAAACTTACACATGAATTTGGTTCATAATAAGAAACATGGAGAATTTAAAGTGTTTACATTCAAGTGAGATATCTTTTCTAAGTTGTTTCAAAGCCAAAACAACCTAAAATACAGTCAAGACCTGACCTATATTAAAGTCATTTAAACTTGATAAAATGAAATCAGACAGACAATTTGGTTTAAATCAAATATTTAAAAATGTGAATCCTTGAATGTTTACATCTCATTTAGAAGGCATTTCTAAGTTGTTCAAAGGCTATAACTCTGGTCATTTTAAACTCATCAGAGCTCTTCTAAAGGTGAAATTTCACAGTGAATTAGATTGAAACCAAACAGAAAGTGTAAATTCTATAGCTTTCACAAACCAGTGAGATGAATATTTTAAGGCAAACTTTGAAATACAAGCCAAATCAGCTCATTTTCCACATCATCTAAACTTCTTCTGAGACAAGTTTTCCCAAAAATTTGGTGGAAATTAAATGTGGATGATAGTGTTCACAAACTTGCATATGGAGAGATGGACAGACTGCCTAATGGATGGACAAAGGCTGACCATTTCTATGTCCCCTTCTTCTAACAGTGGGGGACTACGAATGAGATTTTTTTGGGTCCTTTAGTATCTTTTTTTATGACTCTTTGACATTATGAAAATATTTCAAGTATATTTTATAAAAACTTTACAGAATGTACTTTTCTTTGTGGATTTTGTTTATATGAATATGACTATTTTGTAATTAACCTGAAATAACATCACTATTTTATAATTAACTTGATATAACATGACAATTTTGTAATCAACTTGATATAACATGACTGTTTTATGAATAACTTGACATAACATGACTTTTTTATCATTAACTTGATATAACATGACTGTTTTATGATTAACTTGATATAACATGACTATATTGTAATCAACTTGATATAACATGACTATATTGTAATCAACTTGATATAACATGACTGTTTTATGATTAACTTGATATAATATGACTATATTGTAATCAACTTGATATAACATGACTGTTTTATGATTAACTTGATATAACATGACTATATTGTAATCAACTTGATATAACATGACTGTTTTATGATTAACTTGATACAACATGTCTATATTAAATAAATCTTTTAAATGGTTTTGTTTCTATTGATATATGCAATATGAATTACTGTTTTGCATTTTTATTTGAAAAATACACATCCATCAGAAGAATGACTCATTTAACATCATGATTTCGAGAGTAAGAAAAATGAAGTAGGTAAATGAAGCATTATACATGGATAGAAAAATCAGACCCCAAATAATATGACTGATCTTCCCCATACCATGCTCACCAACTTCAGCTATTAAACATCTAAAATTAACAAACAATTACCCCAGATGATGTTAACTTTAACTGATTTGACCATATATCTCTGTGCATAAACCAAGTTTAAATCTAAACTGTCAATTTGAGGATTTAATTATTGGCCCTTTCTTAAATGGAAAACTTTCCATGCTTTCAATTGGAGAAGTTCATCTAAACAAAATTGCAATTTGACCTATCAATAGTTACCATTTATGATTAGAAGTTTCCCAAATGTAGTATGCCTATAAATTCTTCATGAAAACTGGGTCTGTGTAAGATTTTTTATAATGCAGAAACCAAGATAGCAATTTCTGTTTAGTAATCATGATGTTTGATTATTTATAGCAGAATTAACTGGGTGGCTTCATTATGTGCATCTGTTCAGTTCATAAAAACAGTGTATAGGAAAATGTGAGGAAGCTTAGATTATCATCAAAACAACTGTAGCATCAGTGACCTTGCCAAATGACGTTTGGTCCCAGTAATCAATAGTGAGGTGCCTCTGTCCAAGTGTACACAAGCTACTAAGTTTAGTGAAAACTAGAAAACTTGACTTAAAAAGTGGGACTCCAAAACAGGAATCCCATCAAGGGCCAGAAGCATTACAGCTGAAATCAATAATAACACTGTTGCTTCTTATTAACTGTTTAGTGTTGAAATCATCTCTGATATTCATGAGTGATAATAAATTTTTAAAACAACCACTGTGGCAGTCATGCTTGATGTTGTTTTAATAGGGTCTAATGCCACTTTTCAGTACAAGATAGGCTATATATGGCAGCCAGTATAAATGGTGGAGGAGGAACCTGGCAAAACCCCAGAAAGAAACACGACCCTTGAGAAGCTAATGGCAAGTTTCCTTACATATCTACATTGGCCAAGCTAAGACTTGAACCCATGCAGAAAGAGGTGAGATAGCAGTGATCTGTAATAATAAGCACTTTAGACCAAACAGCCACTATGGACCCTCATGTTGGATGTAAAACTGACACCATTTTCTTCAATGACCAGCTGGATATTGTCAGTTTAATAAAACCAGCTACACATCATACAAAGTCTCTGGTGAAAATCCCATGATGACCATCTATCAAGGATAAATAGTAATAACAAAGTTTTCAAGGTGGCAGGTGTCATGGCCAATTTTAGTGGAGGTCATATCAGCATCAATTTTGTTTATAATGAACTAGATATTATTAAAAGTACTAACTGGATATTATTATCAGTACCAACCGGATATTATTATAAGTACCAATTGGATATTATTATAAGTACCAACTGGATATTAATATAAGTACCAACTGGATATTATTATAAGTACCAACTGGACATTATTATAAGAACCAACTGGATATTATTTTAGTTACCAACTGGATATTATTATAAGTACCAACCTGATATTATTTTAAGTACCAACTGGATATTATTATAAGTATTAACTGGATATTAATATAAGTACCAACTGGATATTATTATAAGTACCAACAGGATATTTTTATAAGTACCAACTGGATATTATTATAAGTACCAACTGGATATTAATATAAGTACCAACAGGATATTATTATAAGCACCAACTGGACATTATTATAAGTACCAACTGGACATTATTATAAGTACCAACTGGATATTAATATAAGTACCAACTGGATATTATTATAAGTACCAACTGGATATTATTTTAAGTACCAACTGGATATTATTATAAGTACCAACCTGATATTATTTTAAGTACCAACTGGATATTATTTTAAGTACCAACTGGATATTATTATAAGTACCAATAGGATATTATTAAAAGTACCAACTGGATATTATTATAAGTACCAATAGGATATTATTAAAAGTACCAACTGGATATTATTATAAGTATTAACTGGATATTATTATAAGTACCAACTGGATATTATTATAAGTACCAACTGGATATTATTATAAGAACCAACTGGATATTATTTTAGTTACCAACTGGCTATTATTATAAGTACCAACCTGATATTATTTTAAGTACCAACTGGATATTATTATAAGTATTAACTAGATATGATTATAAGTACCAACTGGATATTATTATAAGTACCAATAAGATATTATTTTAAGTACCAACTGGATATTATTATAAGTACCAACTGGATATTATTATAAGTACCAACTGGATATTATATTAAATCTATTGGTGAAAACCATTGTGGACAACACTTTCCATGCAGAAAAAGTGATAACAAAATTTTTAAGATGGCTTCCATGGCAGCAATACTAGATGTCAGATTAGTGCCCTACTCATTTAGACCCAGCAAACATCATATGAAGTCTTTTGGTGAAAATCCATGACAATATGACCATCTATTTATGAGGGGTAGCAATAAGAAAATTTTCAAGATGGCCATTGTGGTGAAAAGTCTGAATGTTAGATCAGCACCATTTACAGTTTAGGACTAATTAGACATCATAAGAAGTCTTTTCATGCAAACCTCATGCCAATATGACCATCCATTCAGGTAGAGTAATATGAACAATATTTTTAGATGGTGAATAAATCAGCAATAATTCTCATTTTGGACAGACTAGATATCATGTTGAAATCCTTGTGTCAAAAAGTTTTCTTTAGAAGCAGAGATTACCATTTTCAAGATGGCTGCCATGGTGGCTATATTGGCTGGCAGGTTGGCACCATTTTCATTTTGGACAAAATGGACATCACAAGAAATCATTTGGTGAGAACTCTATCCCCCAATGACCATCCTTCAAGGAGGACTTGAGATTATAAAATGTTCAACATAGATGTAATGGTGGTCATAATGATGGTCAGATTGATAACATTTTAGGTCCAACTAAACATCATCTTTTAGCGAATATCCCATAATGATGGTCAGATTGATAACAATTTAGGACCAACTAAACATCATCTTTTAGTGAATATCCCATAATGATGGTCAGATTGATAACAATTTAGGACCAACTAAACATCATCTTTTAGTGAATATCCCATAATGATGGTCAGATTGAAACAATTTAGGACTAAACATCATCTTTTAGTGAATATCCCATAATGATGGTCAGATTGATAACAATTTAGGACCAACTAAACATCATCTTTTAGTGAATATCCCATAATGATGGTCAGATTGATAACAATTTAGGACCAACTAAACATCATCTTTTAGTGAATTTCCCACAATGATGGTCAGATTGATAATAATTTAGGACTAAACATCATCTTTTAGTGAATATCCCATAATGATGATCAGATTGATAACAATTTAGGACCAACTAAACATCATCTTTTAGTGAATATCCCATAATGATGGTCAGATTGAAACAATTTAGGACCAACTAAACATCATCTTTTAGTGAATATCCCATAATGATGGTCAGATTGATAACAATTTAGGACCAACTAAACATCATCTTTTAGTGAATATCCCATAATGATGGTCAGATTGAAACAATTTAGGACCAACTAAACATCATCTTTTAGTGAATATCCCATAATGATGGTCAGATTGAAACAATTTAGGACCAACTAAACATCATCTTTTAGTGAATATCCCATAATGATGGTCAGATTGATAACAATTTAGGACTAAACATCATCTTTTAGTGAATATCCCATAATGATGGTCAGATTCATAACAATTTAGGACTAAACATCATCTTTTAGTAAATATCCCATAATGATGGTCAGATTCATAACAATTTAGGACTAAACTTCATCTTTTAGTGAATATCCCATAATGATGGTCAGATTGAAACAATTTAGGACTAAACATCATCTTTTAGTGAATATCCCATAATGATGGTCAGATTGATAACAATTTAGGACCAACTAAACATCATCTTTTAGTGAATATCCCATAATGATGGTCAGATTGATAACAATTTAGGACCAACTAAACATCATCTTTTAGTGAATTTCTCACAATGATGGTCAGATTGATAATAATTTAGGACTAAACATCATCTTTTAGTGAATATCCCATAATGATGATCAGATTGATAACAATTTAGGACCAACTAAACATCATCTTTTAGTGAATATCCCATAATGATGGTCAGATTGAAACAATTTAGGACCAACTAAACATCATCTTTTAGTGAATATCCCATAATGATGGTCAGATTGATAACAATTTAGGACCAACTAAACATCATCTTTTAGTGAATATCCCATAATGATGGTCAGATTGAAACAATTTAGGACCAACTAAACATCATCTTTTAGTGAATATCCCATAATGATGGTCAGATTGAAACAATTTAGGACCAACTAAACATCATCTTTTAGTGAATATCCCATAATGATGGTCAGATTGATAACAATTTAGGACCAACTAAACATCATCTTTTAGTGAATATCCCATAATGATGGTCAGATTGAAACAATTTAGGACCAACTAAACATCATCTTTTAGTGAATATCCCATAATGATGGTCAGATTGAAACAATTTAGGACCAACTAAACATCATCTTTTAGTGAATATCCCATAATGATGGTCAGATTGATAACAATTTAGGACTAAACATCATCTTTTAGTGAATATCCCATAATGATGGTCAGATTCATAACAATTTAGGACTAAACATCATCTTTTAGTAAATATCCCATAATGATGGTCAGATTCATAACAATTTAGGACTAAACTTCATCTTTTAGTGAATATCCTATAATGATGGTCAGATTGATAACAATTTAGGACTAAACATCATCTTTTAGTGAATATCCCATAATGATGGTCAGATTGATAACAATTTAGGACTAAACATCATCTTTTAGTAAATATCCCATAATGATGGTCAGATTGATAACAATTTAGGACTAAACATCATCTTTTAGTGAATATCCCATAATGATGGTCAGATTGATAACAATTTAGGACTAAACATCATCTTTTAGTGAATATCCCATAATGATGGTCAGATTGATAACAATTTAGGACTAAACATCATCTTTTAGTGAATATCCCATAATGATGATCAGATTGATAACAATTTAGGACTAAACATCATCTTTTAGTGAATATCCCATAATGATGGTCAGATTGAAACAATTTAGGACTAAACATCATCTTTTAGTGAATATCCCATAATGATGGTCAGATTGAAACAATTTAGGACTAAACATCATCTTTTAGTGAATATCCCATAATGATGGTCAGATTGATAACAATTTAGGACTAAACATCATCTTTTAGTGAATATCCCATAATGATGGTCAGATTGAAACAATTTAGGACTAAACATCATCTTTTAGTGAATATCCCATGCAGTTATGATCATCTGTTCATGAGGTGTAGCAGTAACAAGATCTCCAAGATGGCTGCTGTAAAAGCAATATTGGATATCTAAGCTGCACCATTTACAGTAAGGACCAACTAGTCACAGGGAGGATTGTATATCAAGTTTCAAGGAGTAACAACAACAAACATATTTTAATGAATTGATGCATGACCAACAACAGGCTATTTTAAGGAATTGATACATGACCAACAACAGGTCATCACACACACTATGACAACCATATAGTCAGTAACCCAGACCTTTCACTGCTTGACCATAGAATCAGTAGGGAGCTGACCCTGTCCAAGTATAGCAGACTTTTTTGTTGAAAATTTTCTGAGGACACTTGACATTTGATGTGGACAGAAGAATTACACTATGACTTCAGTGACCTGATGCCTAGATTTACAGTGCTCCAAAATAATATGACTGCCTCTACCTACAGGTGATGCCCCACAAAAAATGTGATATTATCATTGAATAAGGGAGAGTTTTTTGCCATAAAACATTTCTATAGGGAAGCAAAGGGGCAACTGTTTGTCATTATCTTTGTCATATACAAAATACAATCCAGAATAGGAAAACATAAATGTGTACATTATCTTAAATGTCAAGTTTCAGAGGTTTCAACATTAAAGCAAAGTAATTTATTTGAAATGTTGACTTATTGCCTGAAATAAATGTTTAAGTTCACATGTGCTGTACTTACCTTCAAGGCATTCACAAATTCTTCCTTCACAGGCTCTGCGAATTTCTCCACTGGATTTACTCATGAGATTGTAAAACTCTGTGCAACTTTTATCTGAAAAAAAATTTCTAATGTTGAAGAAAGTAATAAGCAAACAAAAGATGGATCTCTGTAAAAGGAGTGGAGCTGTAATTATTGCATCAAGGAAAAGGACTCGACTGGAAAATATAATGGTGCATTTCAAGTTCAGGGAGTTACAAAGGACTGTAAGTAATGCTTCAAAAGAAAGGACTCAACTGTGGAAAATATTATTGGGGATCTCTAAGTACAGAGAGTGGAGCTAAAAGCATTTTACAAACAAAACAAACAAGGCAGAATGGAAACTATGTAAGGTTGAATTGTTTTAAAAGGAAATAACTTCACATTTGATAAGCCACATGAAATTCAAACTGCTAATCCAATGCAAATCCTATCCCAATTCTAAACAGTCACATTGCTCACAGCATTGCTCTGTCTATTTACTGCTGTCTTGCTAACATGTAATGTGGCAATTTGAAAAAAATGTTACAGAATAGTGGTCAAATCAATGTCAGCATGGTATCAAAAAGATAATCAATGGTATAGAATAGATGTCATATCAATGTCAACATGGTACAGGACAGGTCATATTAATGTCAACTTGAAGTGAATAGGGGACATATCAATGTCAACATGGTACAGAATTTGGGTCATTATCAGTGTCAACATGGTACAGAATTTGGGTCATTATCAGTGTCAACATGGTACAGAATTTGGGTCATTATCAGTGTCAACATGGTACAGAATTTGGGTCATATCAATGTCACCATGAATAAAATAGAGGTCATATCAATGTCAACATGGTACAGAATTTAGGTCATTATCAGTGTCAACATGGTACAGAATATGGATCATTATCAGTGTCAACATGGTACAGAATTTGGGTCATTATCAGGGCCAACATGGTACAGAATTGGGTCATTATCAGTGTCAACATGGTACAGAATATGGGTCATTATCAGTATAAACAGGGTACAAAATTTGGCTTTTTATTAGTATCAACATGGTACAGAATTTAGGTCATTATCACTGTCAACATGGTACAGAATTTGGGTCATTATCAGTGTAAAAAGGGTACAAAATTTGGGTCATTATCATTGTCAACATGGTAAATAATTTGGATCATTATCAGATTAAACAGGGTACAAAATTTGGGACATTAACAGTGTCAACATGGTACAGAATTTGGGTCATTATGTGTGTCAACATGGTACAGAACTTTGGTCCTTATCAATGTCACCATGAATAGAAAAGATGTCATATCAATGCCAACATGGTAAAGAATTTGGGTAATTATTAGTGTCAACATTTTACAGAATTTAGGTCATTATCGGTATCAACATATTGACGGAACAGAATTTGGGTCAATTTCAGTGACAACATGGTACAGAATTTGGGTCATTATCAGTGTCAACATCATACATAATTTGGGTCATTATCAGTGTCAACCTAGTAGAGAATTTGGGTCATCAATGTCAACATGAATAGAATAGGGGTCATATCAAAGCCATCATGGTACAGAATTTGGGTCATTATCAGTGTCAACATTGTACAGAATTAGGGTCATTATCAGTGTCTGCATGGTACAGAATTTGGGTAATTATCAGTGTCAACAGTGTACAGAATTTGGGTCATTATCAGCATCATGATGGTACAGAATTTGGGTCATTATTAGTGTCAACATGGTACAGAATTAGGGTCATTATCAGTGTCTACATGGGATAGAAACTGGGTAATTATCAGTGTCAACAGTGTACAAAATTTGGGTCATTATCAGTCAACATGGTATGGAATTTGGGTCATTATTAGTGTCAACAGTGTACAGAATTTAGGTCATTATCAGTGTCAACATGGTACAGAACTAGGGTCATTATCAGTGTCTACATGGGATAGAAACTGGGTAATTATCAGTGTCAACAGTGTACAGAATTTGGGTCATTATCAGTCAACATGGTACAGAATTTGGGTCATTATCAGTGTCAACATGGTACAGAATTTGGGTCATTATCAGTGTCAACATTGTACAGAATTAGGGTCATTATCAGTGTCAACATGGTACAGAATTTGGGTCATTATCAGTGTCAACATGGTACAGAATTTGGGTCATTATCAGTGTCAACATGGTACAGAATTAGGGTCATTATCAGTGTCTACATGGTACAGAATTTGGGTCATTATCAGATTCAACATGGTACTGAATTTGGGTCATTATCAGATTCAACATGGTACAGAATTTGGGTCATATCATCATGGTATTAAATTTGGGTCATTTTCAGTATAAACAGCTTACAAAATTTGGGTCATTATCAGTGTCAACATGGTACAGAATTTGAGTCATTATTAGTATTAATATGATAAAGAATATGGGTCATTATCAGTGTAAACAGGGTACAAAATTTGGGACATTAACAGTGTCAACATGGTACAGAATTTGGGTCATTATTAGTAATAACATGGTACAGAATTTGGGTCAATATGGGTGTCAATATGGTACAGAATTTTGGTCCTTATCAATGTCACCATAAATAGAATAGAGATCCTATCAATGCCAACATGGTACATAATTTGGGTAATTATTAGTGTCAACATAGTACAGAATTTAGGTCTTTATCAGTGTCAACATTGTACAGAATTTGGATCATTATCAGTGTTAACATGGTACAGAATTTGGGTAATTATCAGAATACAACAGTGTACAGAATTTGGGTCATTATCAGTGTCAACATGGGACAGAATAGGTCATATCAATGTCAAAATGTATAGAATAGGGGTCATATCAATGTCAACATGGGACAGAACAGGTAATAACAATGTTAAAATGTATAGAATAGGGGTCATAACAATGTCAACATGGGACAGAACAGGTGATATCAATGTCAAAGTGTATAGAATAGGGGTCATATCAATGTCAACATGGGATAGAACAGGTCATATCAATGTCAAAATGTATAGAATAGGTCAACATGGGACAGAATATGGGTCATGCACAAAGCCTTTTTCTTCTAGCCAATGTATCCTAATTTAATTTAAAAAATACTATTTGCCACATATTTGTGTGATTTTAATTGTAAAGAAATCAAAGTAAAGTACCAATAAATTTTACTGATATAGTTGCTGCATTTAAATTAACAACACTTCTGACCTTATTCACCTTTTGTCCAAAGAACGCCATAGTTGCTTCATCCAAAAGGCAGCAGGTTTTATACTCACCCTGGCATACCTGGGTTGGCTGCTTCGGAAAGTCCTTGGGGAAAAACATAGTCTGCCTTTTCTTCAGTATAATATAGCCAACAATGTATTAAAAATGCCACGAAAACCAGACAAAATATCCCTCCTTTCCACTGAGTAACTATTGTCCATCTTCAGGACTAAAGGAATGTTTTATGTCATAGCAAGTTTCAAGATAACCAGAAAAATAACACCTGCATTAATTTAAAGTTTTGTCTGAATCCAACAAACAATAAATCAACACACCTAAAATGTCATTAATTAGAATTACATTAGAGTTCGATGTTTATAATGTGGATTGGCAGCTGTGTGTGTGTGTGCATCCATAAAGACCAAAGTAAACAAGAATAGATGATTTTGACAGTCTTATTAACACTGACAAATAAGTGAATGCTATCCAAATGCATTCAATGAATATTCAAAATGGAAAATTTGGTATACATTTCAGCTGTAAGAAGGAGAACTGTATAAGGTGTGCAAGGGTGTGAGTTTACTGGTACCTGAGAATAGAACTGCACTGGTTTCTTAAGGAAGAAGATTAATAGTTTTTGAAGGAAGAATTATTCTGGAGCCTGTGGGGAGTTGTGTACTAGAATATGAGGGAAGTAGAGTCATGGTGTCTGAGGGGAGGAGAGATGTAAATTTGTGTCACAGAAGTGGATTGTCCTATTGTCTGTGGGAAAGACTTTACAGAGAGAGTCTACCAGTGTGTAAGGGGAGGGTGAACTTGTGTCTGATGTTTGAGGAGGTAGTGTAATAGTTAGTGAAGAGAGGAGTAATGGTAACTGCAGGACACTAGTATCAGAGGGTTTAGTGTATTAGTGTTTGAGGAGGTAGTGTAATAGAGTTAGTGAAGAGAGGAGTAATGCTGACTGCAGGACACTAGTGTCAGAGGGTTGAGAGTACTAGTGTATAATATAAGGAGTTTACTTTAGTCTGAGAGTAGACTGTGCTAGTGTTGTGTGAGGGTAAGTGTATAAGTGTCAGAAAGGAGTATACACATGTGTAAGGTTGTTCTATATGAGGCATGCCAGTCTAAATTGATGGGTTTATTGTTCTGTAGTTTATGGTGTTTTATTTCCACATAATTTGCCATGTAAGAAGAAGCTGCTGATTTTAAATAGGTAACTAACGAGCAGTTCTGACTGGTGTATCTGTCCTTTCTATAGCTGTAATACAATTTACCTGTAATACCTTTGTGACTTAGTCACACTAATGCAGAGAACAGACTTTATCCAGACACTGGCTTGTAATAGATTCTTGCAACAACAGCTCTAACCCAATCTCCATCTTTTGAACCATAATAGAGTGACCTAGAAACATAATATGTGTCTCTGATTTCACCGACTTTAATCTTGAAATTCAGATACTTAGTGGAGGTCTCAAGTACTGTCTGTTACGGATCACTGCCATCTCACTTCTGTCTATGTGAGTTCAGTTCGAGTCTAGGATTCCGAGTCTAGGATTCCGTGAATGTGGATAAGTGAGAAAGCTTGCCAGTAGCTTCTCGTGGGTCGGTGGTTCTTTCCGGTGATTTCCCGGTTTCTTCCTCCACCATTAATACTGGCTGCCATGAATAGCCTATCATGTGCTGAAAAGTGGCGTTAAGCCCAACAACAACAACTTGCATTCTCAAAGATGAAATATTATTTTGAGAAGATTTGCATAACCATGGTGGTGATTCTGGAAATACAGAATTTTTTAATAATTGAAAGAATGAATTTTGCTGCTGGTCGGATATGAAATGAAATGAAACTTGGCTCTACAAAATCTATTACTTGGGCCCAAAAGCATATGCAAGATTTGATCAATCAGGAGAGAGTTTGGTAGTATACTGAAAGGCCAATTTCATTTGTCTGTGGTAAAGTATAATCTGTTCCCCAATCTGTACAACTGTCAGAAAGGAAGAGTGTAAAAAGATCTGAAGATGCTTGGTGACTTAATAAATGGCCTTGATGCCTTTGTGTCACTTAATGACTGGTATAGCTGCCCTCCATGTAACTTAATGATTGACCTTGCTGCCCTCCATGTCACTTAAGAGCTGGCCTAACTACCCTCCATGTCACTTAATGATTGACCCTGCTGACCTCCATATCACTTAATGACTGAACTTTCTGCCATTAATGTTACTTAAGGATTGACCTTGCTACCTTTAATGTCACTTAATGATTGACATTGCTGCCCTCCATGTCACCTAATGACTGGCCTAACTACCCTCCATGTTACTTAATGATTGACCTTTCTGACCTCCATGTCACTTAATGACTGACCTTTCTGTCATTAATGTCACCTAATGATTGACCTTGTTGCCTTTAATGTCACTTAATTAATTGACCTTGCTGCCTTTAATGTCACTTAATGACTGACCTTGCTGCCTTTAATGTCACTTAATGATTGACCTTTCTGACCTCCATGTCACTTAATAATTGACTTTTCTGCCATTAATGTTACCTAATGATTGACCCTGCTGCCTTCAATGTCACTTAATGATTGACCTTGCTGCCTTTAATGTCACTTAATGATTGACATTGCCGTTCTCCATGTCACTTAATGACTGGCCTAACTACCCTCCATGTTACTTAATGATTGACCTTTCTGACCTCCATGTCACTTCATGACTGACCTTTCTGCCAAAACTGTTACTTAATGATTGACCTTGCTGCCTTTAATGTCACTTAATGATTGACCTTGATGCCTTTAATGTCTCTTAACGATTGACATTGATGCCCTCCATGTCACTTAATGACTGGCCTAACTCCCCTCCATGTCACAAAATGATTGACCTTGCTGACCTCCATGTTACATAATGACTGACCTTTCTGCCATTAATATCACTTAATAATTGACCTTGCTGCCCTCCACACTATTTAATGACTGACCTTATGCCCTCAATGTCACTTAATAACTCTCCTGGATGCTCTTCATGTTTTAATCTAGTGGAACATACACATCATACATGAAGGCCTGACATTTTTCACCACTAAAGTTATCTTAACATTTGTTACATTCAACTCAATTTCATGATGAAAGCATAAAAGACCTGAACTACTGTCACAGCTCACAATGGCAAATCACCATATTCATTATTGTATAATCCAGCGAACCCCTCCAGACCAACACCTCAAGGTCATAACCTAAAATCTGTTTAATGTATCATATTCTCCTGCTATAATTTCATGTATGAAGTTTGGCCAAAACCAGAAATGTGCCCATATGCCATGGATGTTCCCACAATTATGATCCAATTAAATGGTAAGGTTCTAAGAAAAATATGGGCCATAACTCAATATAAATTTTTGCTGAAAAACAGTTAAACCTGATTTAGATCTAGGTCAACCTAAATGAAAACCCCATATCAAATTTGGATTTAAATTCGGCAAGTCCTTAAAAAGTTTTTGAGCTCAACATAATGTGACAAGGCATGGTGGGTTGTGACAGGATGGACAGACATTGGTAACACTATATACCCCCTCAACAGATTTGGTATGGCACACAATTTGTAAACATTACTTTAATTTGAGTGCATGTATTTGACTTTGTTTTCTATTATACTATTCTTGTTGATAGTTTTTCTATAAGAACTGGTGCATTTTCTTCAAACTGTTTATAAAGATGTAGAATGGGCTGACAGACAAACAGGTGTATGAAAAGATGGTATCATTATATTCAAAATGCCAGGTCTGGAAATCAAATTCATGACCCAAACTCCAATTGCCTACCTAACCAATAAAGGAAGGTCAGAGAAAAAAAAGCTGTCATCTTAAACTGAGATAAAAGGATCTTACACTCTCCTTGGGTAAGTTATGCACACATAAATTGGTAAATACATTAGCTGCATTACCCAAATACATTAACCTTGATTAGGCAAATACACTAGCTCAATTAGGCTGCTACATTAGCCTGATTAGGTAAATACATTAGCCTGATCCAGGTAAATATATTAGCATGATTAAGTACAATAAATATAATAGCTTGATAGGGCAAATATGTTAGCCTGATATAGGTAAATATATCAGCATGATCTAGGCAATCACAGCCTGATTAGGCAAATACACAGCCTGATATATAGGCAAACACAGCCTGATATAGGCAAATACATTAGCCCGATCCAGGTAGATATATTTGCCTAATCTAGGCAAGCACAGCCTGATATAGGGTAATACATTAGCCAGATCCAGGTAAATATATTAGTCTGATCCAGGCAAACATAGCCTGATTAGGCAAATACATTAGCCTGATCCAGGTAGATATATTTGCCTAATCTAGGCAAGCACAGCCTGATATAGGGTAATACATTAGCCAGATCCAGGTAAATATATTAGTCTGATCCAGGCAAACACAGCCTGATATAGGCAAATACATTAGCCCGATCTAGGTAGATATATTTGCCTTATCTAGGCAAACACAGCCTGATATAGGGTAATACATTAGCCAGATCCGGGTAAATATATTAGTCTGATCCAGGCAAACATAGCCTGATTAGGCAAATACATTAGCCTGATCCAGGTAGATATATTTGCCTAATCTAGGCAAACACAGCCTAATATAGGGCAATACATTAGCCAGATCCAGGTAAATATATTAGTCTGATCTAGGCAAACACAGTCTGATTAGGCAAACACAGCCTGATATAGGCAAACATAGCCTGATATAGGCAAACACAGCCTGATATAGGCAAACATAGCCTGATATAGGCAAACATAGCCTGATATAGGCAAACATAGCCTGATTAGGAAAATACATTAGCCTGATCCAGGTAAATACATCAGCCTGATCCAGAAAACATTGCATGCAAATCAATCACAGTAGTCACTACTCCTGGGTATAAATACAGTCCCATAAATTATGTGTTTGTGCACATGGTGCAGTCAAGGTGTTTACCTGGGTCATCATACTGGTAGACAGTTACAGCTGCAGGCTGGATCTCGTTAATCACCTCTATCTTTTTTGTAAGAGTGAACTTGAAGGTGAGAACTTCTGGATACCTTGGAATCTATCAAAGTTAAAATAAAGTCAATTCCATTACTTCTGTATAGCAGCCATCTGTTAACCATTTACCTCACACACAAAATGTATAGTATTTTAGCCCCTCAATACACATGTAGTAAAGTTACCCAGTGCAGTTGCTATACAAACAGAACATGTTACCTATTCTACTCCATACTCATAGTGAAATGTATGTTAAGTTTAACAGCAATTTTATCCATTTTACGGTTTTGGCAAAATCCAATTGTTATAGCTGTATAATTAATTTTTTTCAGAAGAATTTCTTAACTGCTTCAAAATCTTGAGAAAACTTATTCACCGTCAAATCAGTGAAGCAGCGTGACCAACCATAACTGTCAATTCTCATACTCGAAATTTACAAGTTCTCTGCCTGCATCTACATCACCAAATCAGCTGAATTTTATAATTTATAAAAACTAATGTCTTTCTACATTAGTATCAGAGCCTTTACCTAAGTTATTGAAGCTTTTATAGTTGTAATTCTAATGGTGAAAACTTGAGTAAGTACTGAATGAAATCTGCAACCTCAATTTTAGAAAGGGGAAAATACAACCCAATTACTTTAAAAAGCTTTTTTGAACTTGATCTTAAACAGTGACCACATGATATGATGTAATAGTCATTCACCCCAATGAATCTAGTATCTAATAGGATTTTCCTTGAAGGTTGTGCTACAAAAACCTGCATTCCTGAATTTCCAGGAATATCCTGTTTCTGTAATCATGAATGAAATATGCATTTTCATAATAAAATTCTCCGTCAGTTATTTATTTATGACATTGGTTGTTTGTGTCCTTTTGCAACAGAGCAATATCACTATTCAGGAATATTTACTTATAGAGGTCTGAACAATGATCCGCAACTGAAAACAGCAGATTGTTCTCTGCAACAAAATTGCAGAAAAGCACTTCAAATACTAATACAAGGTTTGTCGATGAATGGTGAAACATGTTAATTACCTCTGGGATTGATCTCTGCATTTATTTATTTTATACAAAGAGTAAATTCCAAAAGAAATGTTGGTGCTGATCAGGAACGTGCCAATAATCTTTGATAAAATTGGCTTAAACATTCACATCAAGGCTATATAATACTTTTCTTCTTCAACATTTCTTTTTAATGTTCTTTAACATGCATATCTTTAATTTACCTAACTTCAATGAATTGCATTTTCCTTTAGCGTATTAGCCCATGCAAATTAATCTAATGGGTTCTCTGTTGCAGTGTTCAAAAGAATTTATCATGACATCATTAATGCTACTGTTTGCCAGTTAAGAAATCTGTGAAATGGTGGTTGTTTATCTCTGACCACCTTCCCTTTTATTTGCCTGTATGACAATTAACTGTATACACATCCCCAGGATAGTTTTAGAGTTCAAAGCAAGACTGTCTACTATTACATCACTCCCTCAATAACTCATGCCCTGATAACTTGCTTATAATGTGGGGTCAGGCATGGTTCCCATTTTTTAAACCAGAAAAAAACCTCAAAAATTGATCCCTATTTATTGAACTTGAAGAAAAGTTAGTAACGGTAATTCTGATATATTGCTCATTTTATCACCAAAAACGGTAGATAGGACCTGAAAATTTAATCAAAATTATGAAATATCAAAGTCATACAATTTTTTACAGTTTCTTTCCGAAGGGTAGCACATCACAATTAGCGATATGTAAGGAAATTTCAATTAATGGAAATGTCACTTATGCAGAGTTAAGGCAGTACTTTAATAAATAAATACAAACTAAATAATTTTTTATGAATTCAAATTTATGTTCTAGTTCTATCTTTTAGTTCCTTTTAAGTGTAATCATCATAAATGCAATGTGTCCTCTTGTAATTAAATGTAAAAGGTTTCAATCTACCGTAACAGCTATCTCTGTGAGCGTTTCTCTGAGAACCTAATTAGGTGCTGACCGTGTTTTGATAACTGACATGTGGAAGTATTGTTGCATTGTTGCACAGAATTAAAAGCTGGCCTCCTTTTGTATTATCACATTAATTCTGTCTTTTGAATCAAATAATGGAGCGGAAATAAAAAAAAAGTTGAAAGACAAGAAAATCCTACAGGCTTAAAATCTTATTGTGGCCCCAATTGTATGTCGGGTGAACTCACTTCATTTGATCAATCACTGTTATAAATGTTATTGTGTATGTAACATAAACTACCTTAAATTAACAGACTCACTAGTAACTGTGATCAAAAATAGCAAGGCAACCAAGCAAAAAGAATACTTCGTAAAATAAAGAGCTTGGTTTCACAGATATGGACAATTGTGGGCAAGTGAGTTTCAGAGAATTCTTGAACTGGCACTTAGAGATATCCTCAAGGATGATAAAAAGTTTCATTATTACTTCCAATGAAATCATGACACCAATACTGTACTACTGTACTAATTGAACAACATAAAAATTAAGTCGATATAGACGACTGTCTCAAAATATAAATTTCACTTATTTTAAAAAACGGAATCTTGTTTAGTGGTGTATCGACAGTTAGTCAAGTTCCCCTCTCTTTCACTCTAGATTTGGCAGGATACTATTAAATATCACTCTGGGAACCAGACTAATAAAGAAAACAAAAAGCAGTGATGTAATACACAGATGTTTTTGCATACATGTGATGGTTGTTGAAACCAGTTGGAACAATCATTCATTTGGACATTTTGAAAATAAATGTTTTTTAAACAGAATAAAGAACAACTTAAATAGAAAAAGCATGTTATTAAAAATATTATCGATGCAATTGTGAAATGAACTTTCAGTCGTTACAGCCCTGTTCCCAAAATCAAACCATCCTTTGCTCTTTTGTTGATGTTTAAGCAGATTTTTTTAACTTTAGGAGGTCCATCTGTAACTTGCTCCCTTGCTTATAGTGCAGTCTATATTTGTGGACCCTGTCGTGTGTGTGTTATTGAAGGAGAAACGTATACACACATGTTACAGGTATATATTAAAGTGGACAAGAAATCTTGGTTTATATTTTGTTTCTAAGCTTACTGTTTTCAAAATACAACCATGCTGTGAGGTTTGGGAGTAAATAAAATTGTGTTTTAGGATGGCAAATGAGTTATGGCAACTATCTACAAACAAGATGCACAAGTGGTTAGAGAACTGATGTATATAATTTATTAGTCTTCCATCCTTATACTTTATATATACCATTCATCAGTCTTTATTGCTATTGAGTTTCATCCTTATGATTTATATATACCATTCATCAGTCTTTATGGCTATTGAGATTCATCTTTATACTTTAAGTATACCAATCATCAGTCTTAATTGCTATTGAGTTTCATCCTTATGATTTATATATACCATTCATCAGTCTTTATGGCTAATGAGTTTCATCTTTATACTTTATGTATACCATTCATCAGTCTTTATTGCTATTGAGTTTCATCCTTATACTTTATATATACCATTCATCAGTTTTTATTGCTATTGAGTTTCATATTTATACTTTATGTATACCATTCTTCAGTCTTTATGGCTATTGAGTTTCATCATTATACTTTATGTATACCATTCATCAGTCTTTATGGCTATTGAGTTTCATCCTTATGATTTATATATACCATTCATCAGTCTGTATGGCTATTGAGATTCATCTTTATACTTTAAGTATACCAATCATCAGTCCTTATGGCTATTGAGTTTCATCCTTATGATTTATATATACCATTCATCAGTCTTTATGGCTATTGAGTTTCATCCTCATACTTTATATATACCATTCATCAGTCTTTACAGCTACTGAGTTTCGTCCTCATACTTTATATATACCATTCATCAATCTTTATTTCTATTGAGTTTCATCCTTATACTTTATATATACCATTCATCAGTTTTTACAGCTACTGAGATTCATCTTTATACTTTATGTATACCATTCACCAGTCTTTATGGATATTGAGTTTCATCTTTATACCTTATATATACAATTCATCAGTCTTTATTGCTATTGAGTTTCATCCTTATGATTTATATATACCAGTCATCAGTCTTTATTGCTATTGAGTTTCATCCTTATACTTTATGTATACCATTCATCAGTCTTTATAGCTATTGAGTTTCATCCTTACACTTTATATATACCATTCATCAGTCTTTATGGCTATTGAGTTTCATCTTTATACTTTATGTATACCATTCACCAGTCTTTATGGCTATTGAGTTTCATCCTTATGATTTATATATACCATTCATCAGTCTTTATTGCTATTGAGTTTCATCCTTATACTTTATTTATACCATTTATCAGTCTTTATTGCTTTTGAGTTTCATCTTTATACTTTATGTATACCATTCATCAGTCTTTATGGCTATTGAGTTTCATCTTTATATTTTATATATACAATTCATCAGTTTTTATTGCTATTGAGTTTATCTTTATGCTTTAAGTATACCATTCATCAGTCTTTATTGCTATTGAGTTTCATCTATATACTTTATATATACAATTCATCAGTCTTTATTGCTATTGAGTTTCATCCTTATGATTTATATATACCATTCATCAGTCTTTATTGCTATTGAGTTTCATCTTTATACTTTATGTATACCATTCATCAGTCTTTATGGCTATGGAGTTTCATCCTTTATATACCATTCATGAGTCTTTATGGCTAGTGACTTTTATCCTTATACTTTATATATAACATTCATCAGTCTTTATGGCTATTGAATTTCATCCTTATGATTTATATATACCATTCATCAGTCTTTATGGCTATTGAGTTGCATCCTTATACTTTATATATATCATTCATCAGTCTTTATGGCTATTGAGTTTCATCCTAATACTTTATATATACCATTCATCAGTCTTTATGGCTATTGACTTTCATCTTTATACTTTATGTAAACCATTCATCAGTCTTATTGCTTTTGAGGTTCATCTTTATACTTTATATATACCATTCATCAGTCTTTATTGCTATTGAGTTTCATCCTTATACTTTATGTATACCATTTATCAGTCTTTATGGCTACTTAGTTTCATCTTTATATTTTATATATACCATTAATCAGACTTTATGGCTATTGAGTTTCATCCTTATACTTTATGTATACCATTCATCAGTCTTTATGGCTACTGAGTTTCATCTTTATACTTTATATATACCATTCATCAGACTTTATGGCTATTGAGTTTCATCCTATACTTTATGTATACCATTCATCAGTCTTTATTGCTATTGAGGTTCATCCTTATACTTTATATATACCATTCATCAGTCTTTATGGCTATTGAGTTTCATCCTTATGATTTATATATACCATTCATAAGTCTTTATGTCTATTGAGTTTCGTTCTTATACTTTATATCTACCATTCGTCAGTCTTTATTGTTATTGAGTTTCATCCTTACACTTTATATATACCATTCATCAGTCTTTATTGCTATTGAGTTTCATCCTCATGATAAATATATACCATTCATGAGTCTTTATGGCTATTGAGTTTCATCCTTATGATTTTTATATACCATTCATCAGTCTTTACAGCTACTGAGTTTCGTCCTCATACTTTATATATACCATTCATCAATCTTTATTGCTGTTGAGTTTCATCTTTATACTTTATGTATACCATTCATCAGTCTTTATTGCTACTGAGTTTCATCCTTATGATTTATATATACCATTCATCAGTCTTTACAGCTATTGAGTTGCATCCTTATACTTTATATATACCATTCATCAGTCTTTACAGCTATTGAGTTGCATCCTTATACTTTATATATACCATTCATCAGTCTTTTTGGCTATTGAGTTTCATCCTCATACTTTATATATACCATTCATCTGTCTTTATTGCTTTTGAGTTTCATCTTTATACTTCATATATACCATTCATCAGTCTTTATGGCTATTGAGTTTCATCCTCATACTTTATATATATCATTGATCAGTCTTTATGGCTATAGAGTTTCATCTTTATACTTTATGTATACCATTCATCAGCCTTTATGGCTATCGAGTTTCATCTTTATACTTTATATATACCATTCATCAGTCTTTATTGCTATTGAGTTTTATCTATATACTTTATATATGCTTTAAGTATACCATTCATCAGTCTTTATGGCTATTGAGTTTCATCAATATACTTTATATATACAATTCATCAGTCTTTGTTGCTTCTGAGTTTCATCCTTATGATTAATATATACCATTCATAAGTCTTTATGGCTATTGAGTTTCATCCTTTTACTTTATATATACCATTCATCAGTATTTATTGCTATTGAGTTTTATCCTTAAGATTTATATATTCCATTCATCAGTTTTTATTGCTATTGAGTTTCATCCTGATACTTTATATATACCATTCATCAGTCCTTATGGCTATTGAGTTTCATCCTTATGATTTATATATACCATTCATTAGTCTTTATGGCTATTGAGTTTCATCCTTTTACTTTATGTATACCATTCATCAGTCTTTATGGCTAATGAGTTTCATCCTTATACTTTATATATACCTTCCATCAGTCATTATGGCTATCGAGTTTCATCCTTATGATTTGTATATAACATTCATCAGTCTTTATTGATATTGAGTTTCATCCTTATGATTTATATACACCATTCATCAGTCTTTACAGCTATTGAGTTTCATCCAGATACTTTATATATACCATTCATCAGTCTTTATGGCTATTGAGTTTCATCCTTATGATTTATATATAACATTCATCAGTCTTTATTGCTATTGAATTTCATCTTTTATACTTTATGTATACCATTCATCAGTCTTTATGGCTATTGAGTTTCATCTTTATACCATTCATCAGTCTTTATGGCTATTGAGTTTCATCTTTATACTTTATGTATACCATTCATCAGTCTTTATGGCTATTGAGTTTCATCTTTATACTTTATACCATTCATCAGTCTTTATGGCTATTGAGTTTCATCTTTATACTTTAAATATACCATTTATCAGTCTTTATGGATATTGAGTTTCATCCTTATACTTTATGTATACCATTCATCAGTCTTTATTGCTATTGAGTTTCATCTTTATACTTTATGTATACCATTCATCAGTCTTTATGGCTATTGAGTTTCATCCTTATACTTTATATATATCATTCATCAGTCTTTATGGCTACTGAGTTTCATCCTTATACTTTATATATACCATTCATCAGCCTTTATGGCTATCGAGTTTCATCTTTATACTTTATATATACCATTCATCAGTCTTTATTGCTATTGAGTTTTATCTATATACTTTATATATGCTTTAAGTATACCATTCATCAGTCTTTATGGCTATTGAGTTTCATCAATATACTTTATATATACAATTCATCAGTCTTTGTTGTTTCTGAGTTTCATCCTTATGATTAATATATACCATTCATCAGTCTTTACCGCTATTGAGTTTCATCCTTATACTTTATATATACCATTCATCAGTCTTTATGGCCATTGTGTTTCATCCTTATACTTTATATATACCATTCATCCGTCTTTATGGCTATTGAGTTTCATCCTCATACTTTATATATACCATTCATCAGTCTTTACAGCTACTGAGTTTTGTTCTCATACTTTATATATACCATTTATCAGTCTTTGTTGCTATTGAGTTTCATCCTTATACTTTATATATAGCATTCATCAGTCTTTATGGCTATTGAGTTTCATCCTTATGATTTATATATACAATTCATCAGTCTTTACAGCTATTGAGTTTCATACTTATTCTTTATATATACCATTGGTCAGTCTTTATGGCTATTGAGTTTCATCCTTTTACTTTTTATATACCATTCATCAGTCTTTATGGCTATTGAGTTTCATCCTTATGATTTATATATACCATTCATCAGTCTTTATGGCTATTGAGTTTCATCTTTATCCGTTATGTATACCATTCATCAGTCTTTATGGCTATTGAGTTTCATCCTTATACTTTACATATACCTTTCATCAGTCTTTATGGCTATTGAGTTTCTTCCCTATGATTTATATATACAATTCATCAGTCTTTACAGCTATTGAGTTTCATACTTATTCTTTATATATACCATTGGTCAGTCTTTATGGCTATTGAGTTTCATCCTTTTACTTTTTATATACCATTCATCAGTCTTTATGGCTATTGAGTTTCATCCTTATACTTTACATATACCTTTCATCAGTCTTTATGGCTATTGAGTTTCATCCTTATGATTTTTATATACCATTCATCAGTCTTTACAGCTACTGAGTTTTGTCCTCATACTTTATATATACCATTCATCAATCTTTATTGCTGTTGAGTTTCATCTTTATACTTTATGTATACCATTCATCAGTCTTTATTGCTACTGAGTTT
Source organism: Potamilus streckersoni (assembly GCA_016746295.1). Lineage (NCBI taxonomy): Eukaryota > Metazoa > Mollusca > Bivalvia > Unionida > Unionidae > Potamilus > Potamilus streckersoni. The sequence goes on along the minus strand of JAEAOA010001383.1, from coordinate 3,871,846 downwards.
CATCCTTATGATTTATATATACCATTCATCAGTCTTTACAGCTATTGAGTTGCATCCTTATACTTTATATATACCATTCATCAGTCTTTACAGCTATTGAGTTGCATCCTTATACTTTATATATACCATTCATCAGTCTTTTTGGCTATTGAGTTTCATCCTCATACTTTATATATACCATTCATCTGTCTTTATTGCTTTTGAGTTTCATCTTTATACTTCATATATACCATTCATCAGTCTTTATGGCTATTGAGTTTCATCCTCATACTTTATATATATCATTGATCAGTCTTTATGGCTATTGAGTTTCATCTTTATACTTTATGTATACCATTCATCAGCCTTTATGGCTATCGAGTTTCATCTTTATACTTTATATATACCATTCATCAGTCTTTATTGCTATTGAGTTTTATCTATATACTTTATATATGCTTTAAGTATACCATTCATCAGTCTTTATGGCTATTGAGTTTCATCAATATACTTTATATATACAATTCATCAGTCTTTGTTGCTTCTGAGTTTCATCCTTATGATTAATATATACCATTCATAAGTCTTTATGGCTATTGAGTTTCATCCTTTTACTTTATATATACCATTCATCAGTATTTATTGCTATTGAGTTTTATCCTTAAGATTTATATATTCCATTCATCAGTTTTTATTGCTATTGAGTTTCATCCTGATACTTTATATATACCATTCATCAGTCCTTATGGCTATTGAGTTTCATCCTTATGATTTATATATACCATTCATTAGTCTTTATGGCTATTGAGTTTCATCCTTTTACTTTATGTATACCATTCATCAGTCTTTATGGCTAATGAGTTTCATCCTTATACTTTATATATACCTTCCATCAGTCATTATGGCTATCGAGTTTCATCCTTATGATTTGTATATAACATTCATCAGTCTTTATTGATATTGAGTTTCATCCTTATGATTTATATACACCATTCATCAGTCTTTACAGCTATTGAGTTTCATCCTGATACTTTATATATACCATTCATCAGTCTTTATGGCTATTGAGTTTCATCCTTATGATTTATATATAACATTCATCAGTCTTTATTGCTATTGAATTTCATCTTTTATACTTTATGTATACCATTCATCAGTCTTTATGGCTATTGAGTTTCATCTTTATACCATTCATCAGTCTTTATGGCTATTGAGTTTCATCTTTATACTTTATGTATACCATTCATCAGTCTTTATGGCTATTGAGTTTCATCTTTATACTTTATACCATTCATCAGTCTTTATGGCTATTGAGTTTCATCTTTATACTTTAAATATACCATTTATCAGTCTTTATGGATATTGAGTTTCATCCTTATACTTTATGTATACCATTCATCAGTCTTTATTGCTATTGAGTTTCATCTTTATACTTTATGTATACCATTCATCAGTCTTTATGGCTATTGAGTTTCATCCTTATACTTTATATATATCATTCATCAGTCTTTATGGCTACTGAGTTTCATCCTTATACTTTATATATACCATTCATCAGCCTTTATGGCTATCGAGTTTCATCTTTATACTTTATATATACCATTCATCAGTCTTTATTGCTATTGAGTTTTATCTATATACTTTATATATGCTTTAAGTATACCATTCATCAGTCTTTATGGCTATTGAGTTTCATCAATATACTTTATATATACAATTCATCAGTCTTTGTTGCTTCTGAGTTTCATCCTTATGATTAATATATACCATTCATCAGTCTTTACCGCTATTGAGTTTCATCCTTATACTTTATATATACCATTCATCAGTCTTTATGGCCATTGTGTTTCATCCTTATACTTTATATATACCATTCATCCGTCTTTATGGCTATTGAGTTTCATCCTCATACTTTATATATACCATTCATCAGTCTTTACAGCTACTGAGTTTTGTTCTCATACTTTATATATACCATTTATCAGTCTTTGTTGCTATTGAGTTTCATCCTTATACTTTATATATAGCATTCATCAGTCTTTATGGCTATTGAGTTTCATCCTTATGATTTATATATACAATTCATCAGTCTTTACAGCTATTGAGTTTCATACTTATTCTTTATATATACCATTGGTCAGTCTTTATGGCTATTGAGTTTCATCCTTTTACTTTTTATATACCATTCATCAGTCTTTATGGCTATTGAGTTTCATCCTTATGATTTATATATACCATTCATCAGTCTTTATGGCTATTGAGTTTCATCTTTATCCGTTATGTATACCATTCTTCAGTCTTTATGGCTATTGAGTTTCATCCTTATACTTTACATATACCTTTCATCAGTCTTTATGGCTATTGAGTTTCTTCCCTATGATTTATATATACAATTCATCAGTCTTTACAGCTATTGAGTTTCATACTTATTCTTTATATATACCATTGGTCAGTCTTTATGGCTATTGAGTTTCATCCTTTTACTTTTTATATACCATTCATCAGTCTTTATGGCTATTGAGTTTCATCCTTATACTTTACATATACCTTTCATCAGTCTTTATGGCTATTGAGTTTCATCCTTATGATTTATATATAACATTCAGCAGTCTTTACAGCTACTGAGTTTCATCCTTATACTATATATACCATTCATCAGTCTTTATGGCTATTGAGTTTCATCCTTATGATTTATATATACCGTTCATCAGTCTTTACAGCTATTGAGTTTCATCCTTATACTTTATATATCATTCATCAGTCTTTAAAGCTATTGAGTTTCATCCTTAAACTTTATATGTACCATTCATCAGTCTTTAGAGCTATTGAGTTTCATCCTTATACTTTATATATACCATTCATCAGTCTTTACAGCTATTGAGTTTCATCCTTATACTTTATATATAACATTCATCAGTCTTTATGGCTATTGAGTTTCATCCTTATACTTTATATGTATCATTCATGAGTCTTTATGGCTATTGAATTTCATCCTTATGATTTATATATACCCTTCATAGTCCTTATGGCTATTGAGTTTCATCTTTATGCTTTATATATACCATTCATCAGTCTTTACAGCTATTGAGTTTCATCTTTATACTTTATATATATATCATTCATCAGTCTTTATGGATATTGAGTTTCATCCTTATACTTTATATATACCATTCATCAGTCTTTACAGCTATTGAGTTTGATCCTTATACTTTTATATACCATTCATTAGTCTTTATGGCTATTAAGTTTCATCCTTATACTTTATATATACACCATTCATCAGTCTCTATTGCTACTGAGTTTCACCCTTATGCTTATTATATACCATAGTTCAGTTGCCATGGCTACTGGAGCTACAACCTTATACTTTATATACACCATTCATCAGTTTTCATGGCTTTTATAGTTGCATTATTACAATGTATAGACACAATTATTCAGTCTTGATGACTATTAGGGCTCCACCCTTATACAAGGGGAAATAAACATACATGAATTTTCACTTAAACTCAATGTTACACAGGTACAAAAAGATTGCTATAATATTCAGAAAAATACTGGTCCTTGCAAAGTTTTATTGAATAATTATATGCTGGAGGTTTCAGTATAAAATTTTTTTGCATTATTTTTTATATGAATGCATGTAAATTAAAATCTGCTACAAGTTTTTTATACTATGCAATATTTGTTGAAGATCTTGTCAATGAACTCAACACAATATTATGTAGATCATATCTGTTATTGTTGACAATGGTGTCATGGGTATAAAATGTCAGTGTCAACAAAGTACCCTAGTACCAAATGTTGGTAACATCTGTCTATGCACTTGGATGGATGTCAAAATTGATAAATACAAACCAAGTTTGGCAGATGTACTCACCTCATCTACGTACAAGATAACTGACTCTCTTGTGACTCCTGGCATCTCAAAATGATTAATTTTTCCTTGTTTTAGCAACTGAAATGGACAATAAAGAATGCAATAAATGTCATAAGTAAACAGCTTCACTTTTAGAATTATGTTCAGTTTTGAAGTCTGCAAGAGTATGAATCTAAACAGCAAATATCTTTAGAAAATATTTTTTTATTAATATTTTTCATAAATACAAATAATGCTTATCATACTAAATTTTTTGTTTAAACATCTGTCTAAAACCTGTAATGTTTTATTTTGAATATTTCATTAGCTGAATTACTATATGTTATACATTAAATTTTATCTATTTGCTATACTCAGGCAGGCAAGCTCATATATTTCTATTTGATAATGCAACCACACACACATAGCCAGTGATCAATTTCATTGGTGCTCAACTGAATGTCTTTTACTTGACAAGTGATTCACATATGCCAACTTTGGCTAACAGGTCATTTGTGTCCATCCTTGTTAACTAGGAACATTGTTTCTTCAACCTAAAGAATACTTTACCACAACATTGAAATTTTGGAGGCCAAATTTATATACAGCATGAAACATACATAAACCATGTAATTTATATACTGTAAAAATGTAATATGGTTAAGATAAGTTCAAAAGAATACACTATGGAAATATGAAATCCATTTTAAACTGTTCATCAACTACAAATCTCCTTCTAATTTAATAACTTAAAAAAAAGCCAGTGTTAAATCTGCTCAAGATTCTACAAAACTTTTTAATAATATCATAAATATTATACTGTATTCATATGGAAGACAAATTAGCAATAACTCAGCAAAGATTCAACCGTTCCAGTGGCATAGTGTTTAGAGCATCCACCTCAGATGTGGGAGGTTGTGGGTTTGATCCTTGGCATAGTCATACCAAAGACTTACAAAAATGGTACTAACAGCTATCTCGCTTGATGCTCAGCATTAAGATGTAAGTGTTAGGACTTAAGTTGGCCTGGTGTCAGGACAATGTGACTGGATGGGACATGATGCTACATGACTTCGACATGATGTTCCAGGGCTAGACATCACTATAAACTGCCACACTGCAGACATTGTAGTGATATGACTGAAAAACTGTTAAAGCTATGTTAAAAATCATAATCAGATCACATCACAACAAAGATATTACACTAGCTAGACCATTACAAGGCTTTTTGGAAATCAACTGAAAGCCAGGGACTAGCTGTATTCATTTCTGTCTTACACCACATTAGGCACCCATACATGACACAACCAGGAAATCTGAAAGTATATTTACAAATTTTGCACAAGTGACTAGCTTCTAGTACAGTAGATATTTATTAAAATAAACTTTATGTGTATAAAGGGGTCTGAAAAGTAAACATAATTATTTAATATGTATCCTCCTTCTATGATTATAAAAAAAAATGCATGTTTAAAACAATAAATGGATTCTACTGGAAAATGTTACATTTTATATTTTGATGAGAAGTGAGAATGTACACTATGTATCAGTGGCAACGACAAAACAATCATGCTCAGTCTACATAGAAGATCAAACTTTAGTTATCCTGTGTCTGAGTTTTAAGGCCACTGTGATGTATACTTAGTATTGTGTACTTATTTTTTATACTTCATTGAGGGTTGTGGATGGAATTTTTCATACCCAACTTTTTCATGATTGTAAGTAGTAAATAAAATGTTTACTTCAATTTGTGTTCTTGGCTTAACCTCCAACCTTGTTTATGTGTTAGGGGAATTTTCCATTGGAATCTAGATTATATATATATATATATATATATATATATATATATATATATATATATATATATATATATATATATATATATATATATATATATATATATATATATATACACACATACATACATACATACATACATACATGGAATCATTTACAGTAGTGATTGTGTCCAGATATAATTTAAGGCAAATTATTTATTTAAATTATTCATGGAAATTACAAAATGCTCGTTGACATTTTTGGACTAACAAATGACTTTGGGATTATTGTGAACTCATTCAAGGACATTCTGCATTAGATCATTCTGGTACATAAGGACATTCAAACGTACTGGGACATCAAGACATTCAAGACTATTGAAAATCATTTGGAACATTCTATACTTTTGCACTTATGATTGGATATTTTGGATTTGTTGGAATTTAATTCACAGTACTGTAATTGTTTCTTAAAATTTCACTTTCTAACTTAACAGAAATAAATAACTTTGATTTTACTAAATTCTTGGTTTTGATTTCGTTCTATTACACAGTTCAAGATCTTGAGTTGTAACACTACTCTAAATGCTGCTCCAATCTAAGTTCACAGTTCAAGATCTTGAGTTGTAATTCTGCTCTAAATGCTGCTCCAAGCTAAGTTCACATTTCAAGATCTAGAGTTGTAACACTGCTCTAAATGCTGCTCCAATCTAAATTTACCATGAAGTACAAGGGGTACAAGGAGAATCTGAAGAGTGATGAGATCTGTCACCCATGAAACTTGTAGTACGACCTAAATTAGAAAATCTTACCTCCAGACAGTCACTGAGGAAGGAGGCTCTTCCTATGGCAGTGTGTTAGGAGGCTAGTGAAGTGCTATCTGAGGAGGCATCATGTCGGAAGGGAGTCCTGAGGAGGAATATGTTGGAGTGGTTACCTGGTATGTCAATGTAAGCCAGTTTAGACGTCCTGTGATAAGAATTTTTGTGTGAACGAGTCCTAAAAAAATGTTGTTATTGCTCCTGATCACTTAAACATGGCCTAGGCTAGTCGTAATAAAAATAGACTGTGTGTAGGAGGAGTATTGTCTGACTCATAAAATTGGGACAGATCAAAGGATGCTTGAACCATGTAACCTGCCCTGACCTATGTAGATGCTGAGGGAAGTAATGGCTTTTGGTTAAGCTCTTTCCCTCATTGCTCCACAAAGAAATAGAGTAAATTCTGATAGGAATCACCAGTAACGTTAGGTCTGGAGGAGGTAACTTGGGTGCTTGGGCAGTTTCTGATTTTGTTGCTTCTAGCGCTTTGTGGCTGAAGGGAGAGAGGTTGAGCTGTCCCGGTTTCCACCAAAAATTCCTGCACGGATTAAAGGTCAGTTTGTACACTAATGACATCATCTTTTGAATTTTACTTCTATGCTTTTCCCATAGTTTAAAACCTGTAAGTATGATGAGTTGAAAAAATAAACATGTGGGGCCTAGCTCTGTCACCTTGTAGGAACTATCAGTGCAAGCTAAAGATCAGTGTTGGCCCAAAAGAAATTTACCTGGAAAAACAGTGCATCAGAAGAGCTTTGCCTTTGGTGCCCCCATCTTAGAAAAATATACTAAAAACTCCACAAAATGTTGCCCTGGGCAGTAGCCCATATTGCCCTAGGCAGTTACCCATATTGCCCACCCCTTATGAATGCCCAGAGTATAGCTTCCTCATTTTGATTGAGCATGGAAACTGATCTGGTGGGGCATTATACTATAATCCATTTGGGTATATTATACTATAATCCATTTGGGTATATTATACTATAATCCATTTGGGTATATTTTATTCACAGCCTGTTGTGTCCAGATAATCAAGGTCTTAGGTGAAATGTTGCACATCTGATATCTGTTGAAAAAATTGAAATAAAATGATGAATAGGAATTAGTGAACTCACATCTTGCAGATCCTGGTCATTTGCCAGTATGAATCCCGTCTGTATGCCAAGGTCCACAATTGACATTCCAGCATTCTCTTCTTGTTCTGCTTTGGAAATATAGCTGTAAAGCAGAAATTTAAATGTGCATACTTATAAAATCTGCACTAGTAACACTTGCCTAGGTGCAAAATGTCTGCATGTGAACTGCCATCTAATTATGTACTGGTTTTAATCTCTTTGTTTATATTAATGATTTTCAAAACCTCAGCACAGACTTTGGATCTTCTGGCACACTTTGCATAACTAACTTTTATGAAGATCCAACACTGATAGAAACTGATAATAATTTTGTCAGAAAAGGAAAGATGAAACTTATACAATGAACATGACATACAAAACAAGAGTTAAATTATTAGGATTTTTTAAAGCATATAATAATGTAGAATCTATGTTGTGAATCTGGAAAACTAAAATTCAATGACTTTTCAATTACCAATTTTCAGTCTTCAATGACTTTTCATGGTATCAAGTGTTCTACTTCAGTTACTAATTTAAAAACAAGAAAAAATACATAAATAATATAAAAATGAAAGTAATGTAATATCATTGGGAAATGATTATATATTTTTTAAAAGTCATTGTAACTGGACCCATATAAATAAAATAAATAAATAAATTCCTTTGAATGAGGACCTCAAGGTAGATTAGTTCTTTAATAATAATAATATGTTAACCACTGTTCTTTAAATTCTATCTTTTCACCTCCAGTTGCAATTCCAGTACTTTCACTTCCGAGATGCTTCCAGTATTTTATTTGCGGGGGGGGGGGCACACACTTGTCAGAAAAATTAAGAGGAAGTAGAACAAAAAAGAGTGGGATTAAGAAATGGCCCCAGTTCAATATTTACATAAAACTTCAATATCCATCTATCTCCTTCCAGCCACACTCTGTTAGAGTCCTAGTAAAATCAGACTCTTTAAATGATGTCACCTCTAGCTGTATAATCTGGCATTTTTATGAGCTTAACCTGTTCCATACTATGCCAGATTTATTATTTGTTACATAGTGCTGTGTTAGGATTTTAAGACCAACAATGCCAAATTCTGATTGTTAAAGGTATTCTAATCAAATAGCTTTCGAACCTAATTTCATTTTTAGATTCTTATTTATTACATTTAATTGATATAGGGCTATGCTTAAGGTATTTTGAAATATGCATTTTTAAAATATTTTGGATTGACTGGATCTCATTATTGCATATTCATGTTTCTATTCACCCCATAACCCTAAGATATTATACCAGGGATCAATCAGAAATTTAAATTTAAAAACTGCATGTAGACAAAAGTTTAAAAATTTGGAGATCAGCAGTATTCTCATCAAAAGAAGGAAATTTACAAACATGTAAAAAATGTAAATAATTTGTTTCATACTTTAAAATAAATGAATGTTATGACATACCTACATTTCTTCAAGTGAATTAAATAGTGAAATTCCCATTTATTTTTTTTTTTGCTTTTTTGAATAATTTGGCAGTAAATTATCCCTGATTGTACATTAGAATTCACCCTGATTGATTTACTCGGAATTAAAAACGTACTCCAGGTGAAGTAAAGGATATAAATCATGTTTCAACTGCATGTGTTCTTATACACCTTAAAATGTGTGATAAAATTATAATATGGCCAGATACGCAAGTTTTGGGGTTATTGCTTTATATAAAAACCAATAATTCCATGCAAGACAGTATCATATGAACACAGGGTATGGTGCAACAAAATATCTGTTTTAATCTCCATTATCTCCTTTCCCACATTTTTTGTACTTAGCTACTATATCTTTTTGTAGCACAAGATCCTGCATGACTAAATTCATTGTTCATAAGTGCAAAGAAATGAAAATTTGATTTTACTTTCAAACTGTATGTATTTTAATTCAGTTGTGTTTCTGCCTTCTCTACAATTAATTTTGAAATGGGGTTGATCAACTTGCTTTTTTTTTGTTGTCCATACAGCATGCAGACTGGACAATTTTTGTCCATACAGCATGTAGACTGGACCATTTTTGTCCATACAGCATGTAGATTGGACCATTTTTGTCCATACAGCATGCAGACTGGACCATTTGTGTCCATACAGCATGCAGACTGGACCATTTTTGTCCATACAGCATGCAGACTGGACCATTTTTAGACTCAATCACTCACTGGTATCTCCATTAACACTTGTCCAGATTAAATATTCTGATATACTTCAAAGTTTTAAAATAAATTGCCATCATCACAATCATCAGCCGGTATTTGACAAATGAAATCATTATTTAAAGATTTACCATGCTCAGATTCAGCCAATGTTGAATTTCTTGGTGACCTTTATTTTAAACATGCATTTGTGAATCTTTCTTGATGTAAGGCTCTCAGTATGACCAAATGAATTTTCCAGGTCCCAATTATGCCAATTAAACTTTGTGAAGTGAAAGAGTGCATAAAATTATGATGTTATGTGAAATAAGGACTATGCATTATGTCTAATTATTTCCAGTGGAATATGATAATAGTGGACATTTGATCAAAAATCAGACAGTACTTCAGTTACACAACATTAAAAAAATTTCTCATATTAAAAATTTTCCATCACATTTTATTGCTAAGCAAAATCTCTAAAATTCCATGACTTTCAATGACCTTTTTTTGACCATGTGAACCTTGCGTTAGAAAGAGAAGTTACACCTCCAGGTTTGAAAATTCTGAGAATTCATTATCAAAAGGGACACAATTATTGTAAAATTTTGAATTTGAAATAACTAATTCAAGGTGATGTATAGGTATAACTATTGATAAACACTAGGAATAAAAACATAGTATTTATTATTTTATATCACCAAAATGCTCTGGATTTAATTAGGAAACAATTAACAATCTGTTAATCAATAATTTATATTTTATTATGGTTATGAATCAATGAATAGGTGCATATAAATATGTTATTGTTAACATTTCAATGTCTGAGTATTGCTTCAAAGCATTATTAGCAAGGGATTCATTGCAAAGTGTCCCAATCAACACACCAGTAGGGCCTTAAATAGGAATTTTTTCCCAGAAAAGAGGTGGCTCTATATATTTAATATTATTGGGACATAACTATACAAAATGATGTGAAATGCTGAGAATCAAACTTGTGCAAAAGGTTCAGCAAAATAAAAATCTGCTTGAAATTAAACGAATCTCATTCCAAAGATCAAAGTTGGAAAATATTGGCAATAATTTAATTGATTAGTGTTTTTGAAACCTTTCAATTTGTCATGGGAAACAGATCTCTAAAATATATCAGAAAATCAAGTAAATTGGAGATTTCATTAATATAATGATGCAAACCAGATCTGGTTGAAATCTGATATTCTGTGTAAAGCTATGCTGGAGAAATCAAAGAAAGTTTGGAATAGGTAATCCTATATGATGACAGTGAGGACAGTGGCCATATCTGATGGCGGATCAACATTATAATTCTATTTGATGACAGTGGTCATATCTGATGGCAGATCAGCATTATTTGAAAGAAAAACTTAAAAGCTATACATGCTAGAATGCTTTTTTAATTTTTATTTTACAGTATATCAGTATATACATTATTTTTAGTAACAGGCCTTATTTTACATTGCATCAATATCTAATTTCAGTAATAGGCATTTCTTTTTAGAGTGGATCCATATCTACATTTTTTTTAGTAACAGGCTTTATTTTACAGTGCATTAATATCTATCTAATTTCAGTAATAGTCCTTTCTTTTTACAGTGGATCCATATCTACATTATTTTCAGTAATAGTGGCCTTTTTTTTACAGTTATTCTGTATCTACATTATTTTAGTAATAGAAGCCTTATTTTAAAGTGGATCAGTCATTACATTACTTTTAGCAACATGCATTATTTTATAGTGGATCAGTACCTACACTATTTTAGTAATAGTGGCCTTTTTTTTTACAGTGATTCAGTATCTTAAAATATTTGGTAATAGTGGCCTTTTTACAGTGATTCAGTATCTTAAAATATTTTAGTAATAGTGGCATTTTTACAGTGAGTCAGTATCTTAAAATATTTGGTAATAGTGGCCTTTTTACAGTGATTCAGTATCTTAAATTATTTTAGTAATAGTGGCCTTTTTACAGTGATTCAGTATCTTAAATTATTTTAGTTATAGTGGCCTAATTTTACAGTGGATCAGTATCTTAAAATATTTTAGTAATAGTGGCATTTTTACAGTGATTCAGTATCTTAAAATTATTGGTAATAGTGGCCTTTTTTTTACAGTGATTCAGTATCTTAAAATATTTTAGTAATAGTGGCCTAATTTTACAGTGGATCAGTAATTACATTACTTTTAGTACCTGACATTGACAGTAATGCAGTACAAAGTGCTTGAAGCAGCCCGGCCAATCCTGCTGCGTGCTCTCTTTTCTTTATTCTCCTGTGGGCAAAAACCACAAAGATCACACCCTGGATTTCTGAAATAGAAGAGAGTATGTTGTAAGTACAACTATCAAAAATGTTTACATAGCTATCATTTATTTTAAAGAGTAAATTTCTTTGAGGATGATTTGAAAACTCAGGCATTCATATGATACAAATATAAGCTCCTTACGGTCAAGGATGACACTGCCTAACAGAGACAGTAAGGTTATATTTAGAAGTAATGCAGAAAAACAGAAGAAAAAACCACCAAATTTTTGTCATTATATTATGAAAAAGTTGCTTAAAGGGGACAAACATGCAAAACTGAAATTCGCGCAAACTTTGTATATAATTTGCTATTTATATAAGTTTCATTTTCTAAAAATTTGTACCTTTCTTTTTTTACTCGTTACGAGGAAATTTATGTAAAACCGATCATCTTTCCCGATCCATCTTGAATAAACTAACGCACGTCCCTCCCCCTGAACAATTAGTGGATGTGACGTCATTTGAGACCCTGTACACGCTGGCATTGTTGATAATACAATCAAGTATTCTATGAGTTGGCTGTACTTGAATGTTTAAATTATGTCAACTGTCAGTGATGACAGTGATGTGGATGACAATCCAGAAGAAGAATATTTCATTAACATCCAACCTTATATGTATGAACCAGAGACAAATTTGTGTGACAAAGATGTACAGGAATTGTCAGATTCTGACAATGACGATGATTTGGAGTATCGTCGGCCTGGTGTAGAAGAAGCACAGTTGCTCTTAAACGCAAATTGGTAAGTAATCTTAGTCTGAACAAATCTGCAAATATTATTTATAAACTACCTTTAATTTTAAATACCAAACTGAATAGCAGTACAAAATCTAATTCAATAAACCGGCTAGAATTTTGTACCGATCACGATTTTTTTCACAATTCATTTTTTTGTTTCATTTATTCTTCTTCTTTCTTTTCATTTTCTTTTAAGTCAAAACAATTTAATATTACAGATCAGAGTTTTTCTTGCCAAGTTGTTGTTTTTTTTTTTGGAGGGGGGGCTGGAAATTGGTTTTCACTTTCTATAGCCTGGATTAATCCAAAAGTTATTGATATGGACTTGTACATGTCATAATTAGATGAATGCTCGTCAAAGAAATGGACATTTAAAATATGAAACAGGCCACAGTTTTTCAAATAATTTTAGTATTTTTTCCACACAGGTGCTTGTGTAGTAAATGTGTTCCAATATCCAACCAAGAATGGAATATTTGTTGCCAATCTCAGTGGCTCTTGGAAGAGAAAATGTGTGTGTGTGTGTGTGTGAGAGAGAGAGAGAGAGAGAGAGAGAGAGAGAGAGAGAGAGAGAGAGAGAGAGAGAGAGAGAGAGAGAGAGAGAGAGAGAGAGAGAGAGAGAGAGAGAGAGAGAGAGAGAGAGAGAGAAAGAGCACATGTTACACCCCCACCTCTTCCAAGGCTTCATAAACCAATCTGTTAAAAAAATAGATACCATGCATTCATGTATACAGTGATTGAATTGGTATGAAATTTTGTGTAATAACTATATCATTCAGTAAATTATTTTGTCCTTTTAGAGTCTACTGACACATAGCATATAGACGATTTTTCCGCTGGGTGTGGAAGATACTTGGTAAAAGAAATATAAAAATATTACCATCATGTGTAGTGAGCATGATTCACAAGACCTTCTCATCTGAAACCTGCACATGATTCATGTATTCTTGCTTCTGACTGACAGATCTGAAAACTTATGACAGTTCTAGAAATATGTGTTAATGTATGTGTATAATGGCAAAATAAAATATCAGAAGCTACTGAGGTTTTAAATTTAATTGGCTGAAATTACAAGTTCAGGTATTGAAACGTTGATGGTGCTCCTGAATTATCGAGTCCTTATCATGAAAACCAAATTCTTTCTATATGAAGAGGCTACAGCTGGTGGTGGATGGTTCATTTCGTGGGCCCTAGCTTCATGCGCTGAAGAAAAATATTTTAAAAAAAGAGTTGGCACTGCATCAGGCTTCAAACGCTAATGTTTTGGTTCAACCCAATAGTTTGAAGAGTCTCTGGTCTTTTGAAAAACTTTCATGCTCAAAATGTCTCGGTCATAAATCCCTTCTCTCTTTACTCTGATTGCCCATACAAATCACCTTTTAGGGTCCTTTGGACATGTGAAGAAAAAAATATTTGTCTGGAACTGCTATTATTCACACAATTCAGAGCTGTGCATTGAAACATCGTTTCTTCTTGACACTGAATATGAATATGCCTATTGTACAGGAATCGTAATGATGTCACATCTCCTTGCATGAAAGGGAGATAAAAACTTGGGGGGTAGGTTCTTTCCATTTGATCTCAGAAAACAGCACCATATTTATTATTAAATGTTTGTGCAAATACAAAAAATGCAAAGAAAAAATACTATATATCCTATTTACAATAAAAATTTTTCAGGTCAGGGTTTTTGTCCCCATTAAGGTATATAATTAACACAACAGAAATACTGATAATTTATTGAGGTGATTCTATCACATCTCATTTGACAGAAGAGGGACACTGGACTGGATCATGCTTGATAACCGGCACCATGTGTACTCACTTTGAATTCCATCCACACAAAATCCGATTTGTTGTTGCATCACAAATCTGGGTCTCAGCAGAGTAATAAGTAAAATTATCAAGACTTTGACCTACCAGCACATTATGTAATGGCAGATCTGGGTTGATGTTGTCTGTAGTTGGACTTGATTTATAAGATTGTATGCATGGCACAAAAAATGCTTGATTTGGAATACAGTGTTTTAAACATGTATCAAAACAATGAGAGATCCATCATTGTTTTTCTTCAACACTGCTCAAGTGATTTTTGCTTATTCATTCCAACGATGTTTTTGACCCCAAAAAGTCTGAGTCTTCATCCAAAAAATGTTCAAGACTATGTTAATGAATGTAAAATTTTTCTGAAAGTCTAACAGTCATCTTGATATGAAAATCTGCCAAATTTCCTTTAACTGAGTGTCATCTGCAGAGAGTCTTGAAAACATAACTTCTTAAGATGGACAAATGTATGGATGGGCAGACAGGACTAAATTGGGAACCATAAAATTTAGAAATCTCAAATCACTTAACTATTCAATATTGTCCTGTGCAATTTGATAATCATGCAAAGGGTTTTGCTAAGTGACTTTCTTAGCTCTACTATTTTATACATTTTGAGAACTAGTCTTTCAAGAGTATTTTTCTTCTTAGGCTGTATTGTTTTTGTTAGTAACATAAATATTTTGTGTTAAATGTGTTTTTAAAATAATGTCTGGCACATTTCTCTGAAAGCTGCCATTTGGTTCTTTAAAATTTATAATGAAAGTAACACATGACCCAGCATCATAAAATGTAGCATCCATTTTTTTTTTTTGTATTTAAATTTATTTTTATAATCCTAAATATACAAAGCATATTGAAATGGCTAATACCCCACTGTCATTTGTTTCATTATTAGAGTTAATAATTTATCCATCACTTCAAAAGATACACATATGGTTCCAGAGAGAGAGAGAGATTTGCCTTCTTTTCCTAGTCTCTTCCTGAGACATTGTGTAGTTGGCTATTTCAATCTTGAAGTTACAAACTTCATCTTCTTTCTTATCTCTGTTGTACAGAAAGTCTATAGACATATGACCAGCACCCTTGCCTGCGACATCAACAGTGATCTTCTTCCCCACAGGAACCTTTAGAAAGCCAGAATAAATAAATCTATGTGCATGAAGATTTCTGAGAATGTACAATTAGCAAATTGTGAAAACTCTACTAATTATGTATAGCAAGAAGGATTGCAGCATGAAGAGCTCCATAATATGGAAGATAAAATGGAAATATTACAATACTTCATTTTCCTACTCCATATGTAACGGTTCTAAATTAAAATACATGACAAGTGGCAACTTTAATATCAAGTTCATCATCATTACTAGAATTCTGTATTTATAAAATATATGTATTCGGTTCCATTCTGACCCAATCCCCCAAGGCAAAGAAAGACCATTGTGACATTATGTCAGATGCATACCATTATTTGTCTTGCATGCCTAGTAAGTGTATATATATATTTTCCAGGGTGAGAATCTCAAACAGTTTTCAAATACTAACCTGGGCTAATCCTTTGGGAATAAGGATTGAACCCTGGGCCAATGTCAGTTGCATGTATAAATTTATCTTTTCATTTTCATTAACTGTATGTATATGTATTTGTATGGTGGGAATCTCAATACATTAAAACTTGTCATATGAGACCACCTTTTCTGCCAACAAAAAATGGTCTCTCAAAACAGGTGGTCTCTCATAACAGGTTCTACAATAAGACCAGTTTCCATGGGCCAATTGTAGAACAATTTAAAGAAACATAACCACAACTCTGTGTGTGTGTATGTATGTATATATATATATATATATATATATATATATATATATATATATATATATATATATATATATATATATATATATATAAAGAATACAAATCATATGGCGAATAACAACCCTCTCAAGCGTACTGGATCCACCAAGGGATCACGTTTGTCAGGGATTAATTAAAATAGATGCAATAAACTGACGACGAACAGTACGAAACTAGTAACTAACTAGCCTAAGCGCTTTCGACTCTTAATGAGTCTTTTTCAAAGGCAAATACAAAACATAGTTACGACAAACAAATAAACACAAAAACGTTGCGTTTGTAAACCTCTACATTTCTATCTTCACATGTGCTAAAACTATAAATACAACCAGCTTGTATAGACTAGTTGCGGAAACTGAAAACGTTGTATAATTCCCTAAAAGTCTACAAGCCAAAGCGACATCTATTTTTATTTTGTGTACATATGAGCAGCAGAGAGGGTGAATCCTACAACAATATATTTGCGACAAAATCGATTAAAGCCTCAGAATGCCAATGGAACCTTCCTACGAAATCTCATATTTTAACCAAAAAAAAATTAAAGGTCCCATTTTACAAATGGAGCCTTAGCGATTTTGTCGCAAATACATTGTCATAACCACACTCAAATTGCTGCCATCTACGTCTACAAATTTTTGCGACAAAATCGATTAAAGCCTCAGAATGCCAATGGAACCTTCCTACGAAATCTCATATTTCAACCAAAAAAAAAATAAAGACACCATTTTACAAATGGAGCCTTAGCGATTTTGTCGCAAATACATTGTCATAACCACACTCAAATTGCTGCCATCTACGGTCGCAAATATGTTGTCATTTCACCCTCTCTGCTGCTGATTAATACAAATTATTTAACCAAATATTTGATCAAGTCCAATACGATATCGTGACCGAGGGTCGTGTAAATTTATTGTTATAAATCCATATGGGGCAGACTGAGCATGACTAAAGTAATTTTTAAATCCATTGAAGTCCATATCGGAACACCATGTCTGCCAAATATTTCGTAGCGTATGTGTATCAACGCCATTGAATACAGCAAGAATATTGCAGTTATCGCGAATCACTTTTGGAATTTGAGTATATCGTTGAGTGACATATATCACGTCAGTGTTTTTATGCCTACCTCGGGAAAATATTCTAGCAGGGTTCTTTTGATTATCTAACATTACATCATCGTACACTACAAGATTGTTTATGTCTCCATCGAGATCTTCTACTGATGGTGCATCATTAATATCAGTAATAAAGTCGATTACACTTTCACCTTTAATTTCTGATGCATTTTTATTAAAATCTTTTAGCACTTCATAGCACCGTTGATCATCTACGGATGGGGCAACTAAATATAATTTATCCCACTTCATAAATCGCATTATCAAATTAAGCAGTAATTGTGTTTTGCCTGATCCAGATGGTCCGATTATAATGGCACGGACAGAATTCGGAAGCGCTGCGTGGTGTTTTACCGGTTCTCTTCTTTTAGTCGCTGAAAAATCAATTATATTCATAACGCTATATATAAATTATGGATCTATATTGTGTTAAGTGTAAACAGCGTACTGATACAACCGATCAGACAACCATTACAACTAAAAACAATAGACTAGCGCTTACTGGTAAGTGTGTAACATGTGGTACAAAAAAATTTAGATTTTTAAAAAAAAGCAACTCGGAGGTGATATTGCCGCAAAACTTGGAAAACTCCCCGGAACCCCATGGGCAAAATACCCCGGAGAAAAACACCTTCCAGGATATAGCTACTGTGGTCCCGGAACGAGATTAGATATCAGACTTGATGATCAAAATCAGCCCCGGCCTGGTGAGTATCCGATAAATGCTATTGATAAGGCATGTCATGCTCATGATGTTGCATATAAAAGCAATAATTTGCAACAAAGACATATCGCGGATGTAAAATTAATTCATGCCTTAAATGCTATTCCCGATAAATCCTTCAAAGAAAAATTGGCTTCATGGTTGGTCAAATCAGCTATGAAAGGCAAATTAGTGTTAGGTGCTGGTAATTGAAAACACCAGTGTTTTTATAGTATGGAATCTATTTATTATTCTCCGAAAGGATACTGGAGGGGTAAAGCAGCAATCAGTAAACTCGCTAACGCTGCAAAAGTGAAAAAATCCACTGCAAAAGATTGGTTATCCAAACAAGCTATATGGCAAATTTATCTACCACCGCCTAAACAAATTAATTATTCTCATTTTGATGTTACCGTACCCAATGAAGTTCATCAGGCTGATTTATTGTTTTTACCACATACGAGGTTTCAGACCATGGTTACAAATACGCGCTAACTGTAGTTGATATTGCGAGTCGATTTAAACAAGCAGAACCATTGAAAACAAAGTCAGCTTCTGAAGTCGCTTCTGCATTTGAAAGGATTTATCGACGAGGTCCTCTAAGATGGCCAAATCTATTACAAGTTGATCCTGGCAAAGAATTTCAAGGTGCTGTTCTATCAACAATGAAAACTCATAGTGTTACAATACGACGAGGACATACTGCGTTACATCGTGATCAGGCAATTGTAGAACGATTTAATCGAACTCTTGCAGAACGGTTATTTGGATATCAATATGCAAAAGAATTCATCCAAGAAAAACGATCTCGTGAATGGGTCCAAAGGTTACCGAGTGTAGTTGCAGCGTTAAATAACGAGATTACTCGAACTATTAATATGAAACCAAATATTGCAATAAAAAAAGAATATATTCCCGAACAACCGCAGCGGGTTAGCACTCAGCCACTTCTCGGTGATGTTACTGTGAGATATTTATACGAACCAGGAGAGCTTGAAGGCGGTAAAAGAAGAGCTACTGATCCTATATGGAGTGTTACTACGCATAAAATTTCAACCATAACGCGATCAACTGGTAGACCTCCAATCTACAGATTGGATTCAACTGCACCTCAGCGTGGTTTTACACGCGAACAACTACAAGTCATTCCGGACGATACTCAATTACCGCCACATGGTCTTAACTAGCTCCGTTACGTCTATTACACTCAAGACAGGTCAACATCACATTGTTTCTGACATGACCAAGACTGTTATTTTTTCTGTCTACGGTGAATTGTCGAGGGTCTTTATCCGAATACTGCCAGTGCATTATACAATTGCAACTGGCGCAGTGATTATTCTGTTGTTCTTTTAATGCGATTATTACTTCAGCATCAATATCAAATTCTCGTTGTTTTTTTTGTCCTGCTGTTTGTAGCCAGAGAGTTTTTTATTAATGATGCTAATATCAGTGTTATCATCGTTTGCATTAAAATCATCATCGAAAACAATCCTTCGTAGTTGATTTATTCGTCGTACTCTGGACACTGCGAGATAGACTAAATTTGACCATTCAATGCGATTATCAACTATCCAAACAATTGTATCCGTGATGGTCAATCCTTGTGACGAGTGTATTGTTGTTACATAACCAAGCGTCCATGGTGATTTATCAGCGCATAATGCATCTTCTACAGTATTGATATCAACTAGCACAATATCATTTAACACTAGAATCTGTTTATCCGTCTGGCCTGGAATTTCAACTTCAATATTCTGCTTTCGTGTATCCAATGGTCTATAACACAACGGCACTGGAAACGTTGGGAATTTTTTCTTGTGTAGCTCAAACAACTTTTTCTGAAGTGCGTCTCTGACTATCTTTCTACTTGCTACTACAAAATCATTTGGTTTCCATGTTTCCCAAAAATCATTCAAAGGTGTTTCAGAAATTATTTCACGCGCTACTTCACATTGAATTCTATCGGGTTGTAATCTAATTAGTTTTTTAAACTCACGTAACTGCTCATCGAGTGCTCTATAGTCAGTATCAATTTCTTCGTAATAATCAACAAATCCTTTTAACCAATTATGTGGACTTCTACCAACAAATGGTGGTGGTTGACCATGATCGCCGCATAATATAATTTTTGTATTATTTTGCAATAACCAATCAAGAAACATTTTTAATACATCTTCTGAAACAGTACATGCTTCATCCCAAATAATAACCGCTGGAATAAATTTCTCACCCATTCGCTCAGGAGTCCAAGCATCACCCTTGTATCGAAAAAAACTATGATACGTGCAAGCTTCAACATTTCGTTGTTTGATCTCTCTCGCTAGTCTATGGGTTGGTGTGAGTACAATCATGGACGTTCTCTCTCGATATAATTCTATCGCACGTGTTGTCTTTCCAGATCCACCACAACCGTTTAAATAAACTGTTTTATATCTACAAATTGGATCTGATATCGGTGGTGCTTTAGACATAGATTTTTCACTGATAGAATTATCGTTCTTCAGGTAACTGCTTTTAATCTCAACGTCTGCTGATTCAGAATAATCGCGTTGTATTTCTTGTTTAATTCGCCATGTTCCCCAAGTCTCTTCGCTATTAGTAAATTTAGTTATCTCTTTGATATATTTTTTATCGACATACATTGAATCAATTGCAACTCTGACTGCTATACTAGGAAATCTATTTATCATTGCAAATAAATTGATAGATGCATAACCCAGCATAGAAGCTCTCAAATGTAGATATGCAGAGCTTTCTCCATCACTGTAAGTAACAATTCTACCTAACTTAGTTTTATTGGACAAAAAGGCTGTTTTACAATTTGCGTATCTATTTTTCTCTACTGCATCTTTAATAACGAAGTCGTATTCGGCATCATCTATAATCAATCGTGAGGATTGTTTTTTAAAGTTAAATTTTTTTCCACCCTGTGTAAATTTACCGATTATTCTTCGGCCGAGATCCTTTGCTTCATTATTTCGTTGATTAAATATCTTTTTTGACCATTCAATAATGTACTCCTCGTCAGCATCAATATGTTTTCTAGACTTATCGATTATACTATCAAGACATTCTGGTTCTGGTAACCAGACATTGGTTTGTTTTCGATATGAGATAATCGCTTCGCTGACAATCAACGAAACTAACACTTTACAATCAATCATATATCGCAATAACACTATTGGTAACCACATCCTTTCAGCCATGTGTCTACCAATCCAAACATAACAACACGGATGAAGTCCTTCAGCGAATTCAAATGATACTACGCAAGCAAAACCGGTCAAATCAAAATCAGGCAGTGGTCCATTAATAGCAACGCGAGTCATTTCATGTGTGGGATGTCCAAACCGTTTAAAATACTCACCAGCGAATCCATATCCTAGAAAACTTCCTGGATAACAGGCAACGATATCAACTGATATCATATTCTCACGATTGTACTTAACGTTCCATAGACCGCCATGATAATATTCCAAACAGCTGGATTGAACATCCTGTAAAAACTCTTTTCGTGTTGGTTTCCAATTATTTTTCTTTCTTGCAAAATGAGCTGCAACTGATGGAATTGTAAAACAATTTGTAAGTAACTGTTCGTAATCTTCGGATTTTTCATTAAAAACGCTAGCGTTTTCACTGAGACTTATTGCTAGATTTTTCATCCTATTATGTAGACTTTCACTGCGATATAATTCACCGTTAGGTTTCACAAATTGATTGAATTGACATTCTTCATCTTCAAAACTATGAAGTAGCCATACTGATACAGGGTCGTTTTTACACAAACTAGCAATAGCATCGAATAATCTTTCTTCAGTGAGAATACCATCCTTGATGAATTCTTCTGGGATATACTTCACTGTTCTGTCTCGCGGGAATATTGTAACCACGGATGTCCATGCGTGCTTGTTATGATCAATAATTTTGATTGGAGCTCCGTTTTTATTGTATTTTGATTCGTATAATACTTCGCCAGTTATCGTTAAAACGGTTATCGGAAATCTCAACGACTTTTCCAATCTAGCTATATCGGAAATAGTTGCTCCGTTCTCTTTCACTGTTAGCTCCCATTCATCTATTTTTTTATGTCTTAGATCGGTTAATTTATTCCCACGGAGTGCATTTGTAAAATGTTCTAAGACTCTTTGTGCCACACAGTTGAGTGGCTTTTCCGCTGACGTTGACTGTTTCATTGGTGCTAGTTTTCCAATGTCAGGGTTATTTAACGGATACATCCCATAAACGACTGCTGTTTCTGGATACGCTTTTTCATAGTATGGTTTATCAATTCCAGTTAACAGCCCTGGTCTGGAATAACGGCTAACAATGACTGATGTCCCATCTTTGAGAATTGGAACAAATTTGTCTCTTATAATATATTCGCCTGATTCTAATTTGATAATGAATTTCACTCTGATAAAATACCGTTTATTGCCAAGTTGTGATAGTATCATAGCTGCTGTTTCATCATTCATTCTAGCATCAACAACACCATCAATTCTAAATGTTGACCAGGTGTGTGATGCACCATCCTGTTTAAACTCATGAACACAATCTCGTATTTTTCTAATCAGACTTCTATTAGTTATTCTCTCTTTTGGTACGTCTTCGAGAGTTCTATCAAGATTGAATTTAATATTTTTCCGAGGCTTGATTGCCGATAATCTCTTGAATTCTTCATTCATATAAATAAGACAAGTATTTAAATAGAAAAGTTTGTTTATATATAATGAATCACTGCAAATGGCTTATGATCGGATCAGTAACCCCATGCAATAAATCGTGTAGAGGTGAATTCTGTGGATATCACTTACAGAGTGTCAGAAATAATTCGACAGGCCCGTCCCCATGCATAAATTGTGGGGTGGGTGTGAGAGGAAAATCACAATTATGTATCAATTGTGGGGGTAAGCGGTTTAGAGAATTGAAACGTTATTATGATAAACGAATAAAAAACGCCATCATTGACCCTAACCATGACTCTGTCAAAGACAAAATCATAAAAACCCCTCAAGACTACATTAATAGATTTATAATTAAAGCAAATAATGAATTAGACAAATAGTATTATTATATAAATGGAGCAAGAATTCAGACCACATCCAATACTCGTTAATTATGAAATATCTCGTAATGGTGTTGTTAGACACTGTAGACTAAAGAAACCAATTGGTTTTGTTAATAATCAGGGATACTTGCAATTTACTGCTGGAGGAAAGGGATATCTCTGTCATAGGGCAGTCTTTGAGTGTTATATGGGACCGATTAAAGATGGCTGTGTTATTGATCACATTGATTCTAATATTCAAAATAACGTGATTTCCAATTTACAGTGTATTTCTCAAAGAGAGAATATAAAAAAAGGAAAGACAGGGACTTATAAGTCAGTTGGAAAGAGACCAGTACAGTCATTTGATACAGCGACGAATGAAGAAAGAGTTTTTCATTCAATGAATGCTGCAGGAAAATATTTTGAAATATGTATGCCTTCAGTACGAAAAGTTGCTGAAGGGATTTGTCAAACAGCTATCTCAAAGAAAAATGGACATAGAATAAAGTTTTCTTATTTACAAGATAACTCTTAATAATTACTATTTTGTTCCGTATTTCCCCTCATTACTACTGATCGTCACGTGACTATCCTACTTTCGATATTGATTCCCGGATATGTAATTCGTCCGAGAATACATGTGAAATTGGATTGAATTAATGATGTGTGTGATCTCATGTACGTATTTAATGGTTAACTCGGTATACGTAATCAGGTATGTACGGATTTTGATTTTGTGTTATTGTTTCTTGTTTCTAAAGACTGTATTGAGAACAGCAGTTAGGGTTTTGTTGGAAAAACCTATACAGGGTAGACAATTTATTTGACAGAGATCCAAGGCCAGGGGTCTATTAATAGATTTTTTAAAAATCCCAATTACAAAGACGGCGTTAACAGCGTTTGTATGAAAATGAAATTACTTTAAAATTACAAATTAGTGAGGTCAGGGTAGTAAAACGCGCTACATGTAGTTTAGTTTTTTTAGTGTGGTTATGTGTAATAAAATTCAGAAAAATATCATTCTCGATTCAAGAAATAGCAGGTCCTGAATTGACAGGGATCCCCATTACGGAGTTATCTTGTCATGTAAATCCATTATTATTACGATTATTTAATCGTAATATTATAGAAATTAATAAAAAAATTGCTATTATTTAACAGTTGTATTTCTTGTTTTAATGTTTTATTTAAATACTTAGCTTCCATTGAAATTACTACACAGTATTCATTATGAAATGCTAGAAAAATAAATACACACCTACACATTGACACTGCAGTATTAGTTCACCTTATATATAATATGAGCCGTAATAAGTTTGGGGCTTTAAAACGAAGCCCACTTTGCCAATTAAAACTCCCACGCCATTGACATGGTGTGGTTGAATTTTTTCAACTGCAACCAGGGTTAATTTCTTGGGTTGCTTTTGATTGGCAGATTGGGTGTAGGTCCGCCCCGTCGTTTCATGTTTGTATCGTCCTGTACTGTCCCTATCATACCATCCTATCATAATAACCATCCTATCATATAACCATCCTATCATATAACCATCCTATATAATCGCATTGTATATATAACCTATAATCGCATTGTAAATACTCATTCATTGTAAATATTCATTCATTGTAAATATTCATTCATTGTAAATACTCATTCATTGTATATATAACCATCCTATCATTTCATTGTATATAACCATCCTATCATTTCATTGTATATATAACCATCCTATCATTTCATTGTATATAACCATCCTATATAATCGCATTGTAAATATTCATTCATTGAATCGCATTGTAAATATTCATTCATTGTATATATCCTATATAATCGCATTGTATATATGTAATGTATTGTTCAATGTTTGTAAAGAAATCACTTGGATTTCACGTCTAATACCCATATAACCCGCCCTTGAACTCGATTGGGGGGTTAGGGTATTGTATAAGTCTTTAATGTATGTGCCCTTTCTTGCCTCGAAACTCGAATGAGGAAGAGACGGGCATTGTATATGTTTTGTTTTTTTGTATATAAAAATATTTTAAAGATAAGAGAATACATTAGTAATAATAATAAATGGAATTTCAAGATATTACATCTATCATCACAGAAATATCAAATTTAAGAAATCAAGGAATCGTACTTTCTGAATTTTTGAATGAAGACAGACTTTTGAATGAATTTGAACAAATTGATATACAATTGAAACATGGAAGATATGTTCTACCTAAAATGTATTCACTGATAAAAAGAATCCAAAAAGCGGTTAATGCTTCTTTGTATAACAATGATATTAATTTATTCATTCGGCTATTTAGTATAGTTGAAGCCATTAGAAAGAAACTCGGGGAACAGTACCAAGTTCGGTCAGAGATTGCTTTGAAAGTGAAATCTATAAGACGTTTGATTGATGCAAGCATTGAAACCGACAATTGAAAAATCGTTAGCATTTCCAATAATGACATCAGAAGCATTAACTACCAGACTAGCCCGTGAGAGGTTAGCATTACTGAAAAAGTTTATACCAATTCGAGATAACGTGCGAGATAAACTACAACTTAGACAGCAAGCGCAGACTGACTTTTCTATTGGAAGCGAACAACTTTTTGCCCCTGTAACTAAAGCCACTAAAGATATGAAACTTGCAACAGAACGTGCTATATACGGCGACATCCCTAAAGAGGGAGCAGTACCTATTATTGATGTATTAGGAAAGATTGCTACAGAAACTGAAAAAACTCACGAGGGAATAAAACAGCTTTCAGGTGAGTTACAAACTCAGCGAGAAATACAACAAATGGGTAATATTGATATTGATGATAACCCCGTTGAAGATGCTAGTGTTTCCACTAAAAAAAGTGTTCCTTTTAACGAGAAATTCACTGATGAAGCTATAGAAGTAATCAAACAAATTCAATTGCTGAAAAATGAAGACTATGTGTCATTTGGTGAATTCGCTGTAAAAAGTTATTATAACAGAAGGGAATTTTTAAAAGATGAGTATAAAAAAAACACAATAAAACGAGATCAATGGGTGGATTGGTTATTTAAAATTAATAAAAATGAACCCGGCAATTTAAATAAGGATACATTGGATTACAGAGCTTTTAAAATGGGAGTTGATGCGTATGGTATAAAACAACAACAACGAAAAGAACAACAACAAGGTCGAGGTCGAGGTCGAGGTCGAGGTCGACAATCTCCAGAAATTCAAAACGTTTCCGAACCAGCTCCAGAAATTCAAAACGTTTCCGAACCAGCTCCAGAAATTCAAAACGTTTCCGAACCAGAAAGTACTTCAGGAAAGGGTTATGGAAGTTCTCATCATGATTCTCATATGTGTCCTAGTAATATCATTAATGATATATCACGACTTGAGGTTCTTATGGGAGGTAAGCAAGCTGGAAATAACTCAGTCGAAATAACTAATGAAGCATTTGATATTTGCAGACGATTATTCCAAGGTGGGATAATTGATATTCATACGTATCGAGAACTCTTGGATGAGTTAATAGACGGAATTCCGGGGGAATTTAGTGATTGAAATTGTATTTAGAAATTGCAAAGTCATTTCAAATAAGATGATAGTACACTATAATCACAATAAACCAACAAACGTGTATGTAGTGAACTCAAGATTGCCCGTTTATAAGGCATACTACGGTGACGGCCTTGGAAATATCATGGCTGGTTTATTCACAAGAATAGCCCCAAAAGTAGCACCAATTGCTAAACAATTAGCGATGAAAGCCATTGATGTTATTCGTAATAAGGGAATTAACGCTGTTGGAGATCTTGCAGGAACGGCCTTTTCTACCGCAAAGAATAGAATAATGTCATTGGTGAAATCTAGATTCGGACGAAAACCACCACCACCGCTACCTTCAACAACAATGATGCCTGCAAATGTCAGTAAAGTGATAAATAACGCAGTGGAACAAAAACTAGCATCATTAGCAATGACTTCACCAGATAGTAGTAATATTGCAAGTATGATAGCGGGAAGCGGTCTTGGAGGAAATCGAAAAAGAAAATGATTTAGAAAAACGATACGTTTTAGTATAAATGGCATTTAAAAAAATTGCTGATCCAGCGTTTGATATGGCGGCACCGGTGAATAAAGATGATTCTAAAATTAACTATCAGTATTATGCCTATCCTGCAAGAGAGCCAAATCAACGAGGGAGAGTTGAACTTCAAGTTCAAGATACAAGTAGATACTTTTTGCCGTGTGAGGCGTTTATTGAAGTAGAAGGAGAGCTTGTAACAAATGTTGCAGCTGATACGCCATATGGGAATGACCAAAATATCCGAGTTGGTTTCGTAAATAATGGCATTATGGCGCTATTTAACAGTGCAAGATATATCATTGATGGAAAAGAAATTGAATCAATAGAACAAGATGTTGATATTGCAACAACAATAATCGGACTTGCGAGATATTCTGATGATTATACAAGGTCGGCTGGTCCGTCTATGATGTTTGCTAAGGATACTTCTGATCATGCTGACCATATTCAGTTTATTAAAGTACGAACTGCGGTAGATACTGCAGAAGTTGATCAACAACTCGCAGCTAATCTAGACCGTGAAGGCCGGCCAGCCAATCCATTCGACATTTTAAAAAGGGTTAATGATAATTTCAATCTAGGATTTGCAACACGAAAAGGAGCATTAAAAGGACAACATCGACGATTTTCATGTGCAATTCCGTTACATCATATATTCGGATTCTGTAGAAATGTCAGAAAAGTCATCTATGGAGCAAAGCATACAGTCGTGTTAGTGCGAAAGGAAAATGACAATGATGCAATTTGGCGTGCTAATGGTGTTGATGATGGTAAAGTCATTTTAAATAAATTGACTTTATGGATGCCCGTCTTGACACCAGCAGTTACAATAGAGCAAGAATTACTATCGTTTATGGACACAGGTGGAAAATCATTGCTAAGTTGGCTAACAACAACGACTGATACGAAGCAGGATAATATAAATGGCACATTTACATGGCACTTAGCATCAAAACAAGGTGTTTCAGCTCCACGTCATATCTTTATAGCGTTACAGGATGCAAATCGAGTGAGTCGTCAAGTATCTAGTCATATGATATTTGATAAATTAGGGGTAAGTGAAGTTTCGTTGAGAATAAACGGACAACAAGAGCCAGCAGAGATTGTACAGCTTGATTATGATAACAACTACATAGCTCGTGTATATCATAGAATATTGTCGTATATGGGTCGTGATCAAAATGTTGATACTGGTTTGCAAATATCGCAAATTGATTTTGAAAAACACTATCCGATTTATTACTTTTCATTGGAACATCTTGACATGATGAGACAATCTGTTGTTGATATATACTTCCAAGCTCGGGTACAACGCCCTGCTGGTATAGCCGATTATAGAGCAGTTGCTGTCATTCTCAGTGATAAATCAATGTTGTTAGAAGGAGTTGGCGGACGAATGAGACTTATTGATGCACCAGTGGAAAACATGTAATGTTTTCAAAAATCATTTGATTTTCCAAACATGTAGTTAGGATTTTCACAATAAGATCAATTGAAAGTGTAAATTACATTTTAGAATAGAATGACATATAGTATTGTTAATGTCCAGTTGACTGATGGTCAGGTCAAGAAATTGAAATCAAAGTCGGCTAAAGAATGTGGAACTACAATAACGCTGAAACCCACTCAAATGTCCGGTGGTGCACATAAATTATCACTGACAGATCGTCAAATAAAACATTTCAATGATGCGCTAAAGAACAAACGAGGAGTTCAAATTGATTTTTCGAAAGCAGCAATCGCCAGTATGATAAAATCGGGTGGAATATTCCTGCTGTTAGCTGCTATTCCAGCATTGATTGCAGCGGCTGCCCCAGCGGTTGCGAAGGCGGCAGCGTTAGGAGCCGTTGGTACTGCTGCAGGAATGGCCCTGAAAAAAGCTACTGGGAAAGGCTATAAAAAAAAAGGAAAGGGTCTAAGACTACCAGGAACTCCACACAATTGGTACAAGGGCACGGGCCTAAGAATACCAGGAACGGCTTATTAGTGGAAAAATCCCTAGGATTTTCACCAATGTCCAATTTTGATTTAATTGATGCTGTAAAATCATTATCAATAAAAAACTTTAGAGGAGTTTTCATGAGAGATCAATTACCGTCAAAACCAATGAAAAATGAAACGGGTATTATCAATCTCGATAACAGCAGCGGAAAAGGAACTCATTGGGTCGCATATGCAATTGATCCACGTGGAATTGTCTATTTTGATTCATATGGATTAGCTCCACCAAAAGAATTCATGCGATATGTATCCACAATAACAAAGTCATCTCCAATTTTTTATTCCACGCTACCAACACAACAGTTAAATGATCCACCGATATGCGGTCGTGAGGTATTAAACTTCCTTGCAGAGATATCTAAATTTCCAAGGAAACCACCACAAGTTGTTGTTAATGAATATACTAGCAGGCAATGGCAAAAACGATAGCGTTATGATTTAGAAAAACGTAGCGTTTTCGTATAATGATTGATATTTGGGGACGACCTTTATCAGAATAAAAAAAAACAGAAACCGATAGCAAATTCGCTGTCGAAAGTGTAAAAAAAATAATCGAAGATGAAATCGCCGAGACATTAAATTTGTCAAGTGTAGATCCTGGGGAAATAGTTGTATTTCAAGATCGCCAGGGCAAATTGAAATCTAGTAATGTTTCATTGGATGATGTCTTAATACGAAGACGTGACGTCGTTGAAGATACAATAGCGTTATATTCAAATGATGGAAAACTCAAACCGGGTGTACTCGTTTCTACAATCACAGATGCATTAAAAAATTTAAATGAAGAACTTGAAAAACATATAACAACATATACTTCCCTTCGTAGAAATATTATCAATAAATTCTTTGGAACACCAGCGGTAACCTCTCCATCTCTCGCTGAAATTAAATCCAATTTTGATGAAATTAAATCCAGTATTAAAAATATTAATGATGCTGGATTTAGTATTATTAGAGATAGCATTAATAGTATTAAAAAATCTATCGAGGATATTACAAAATTTAAAACAGACAATCTTCCGCTACTTGAAAGAATAAAGATTCCTCATGAGAGAAATATCATAAATATGATATACACAGTTCTCTCTGGATCATTAGATTGGGAACCTAAAAAGAATACAGTAACCCTCACTGTGTCAAACAAGGGTATTTATCGATTAACAATAGTGTCACTGAATCAGTTTAATATATCATCATCGACTTCATATGGATACAACAACGTGATTTCAACGACTATTGACGTGGGTGAATACAAACGGTTTACAATAACAAGCACTGATCCTAATTTAAATAAGACATCATTTGTATGGTACATGGAGTTTGTAGCTGATCTAAATTAGAATTTTTAACAATTAAAAACCACTTGAGGTTTTAAAATAATATGATTCCATCATCGCAATATCGCTATGATACCGTCAAAGACTTCTTAACAAAACTCAAAACACTCATTGATGAATATGAAATAAAAATTAAAAAGTATCGCAGGAGAATTACCGCAATTGATGTTACAGTATACTCGGTATCTGGTATAATGGCCGGTGCTGGTATTATACTATCTTCAGTAACAATGGTAGCTCCGATTGCTGTCCCAATTGCTATTTCCGCGGTGACAACATTTGCTGGACTTGCAAATGCTATTACTAAAAAAATATCATCGTGTTCTCAAGAAAAACTTAACGACTATATAGTAAAACATCAAGCAGTATCTAACGGTTACTCACAATTATCCTCGTTGATGTCATCATCGATTGATGATACGATAATTACCGAAGACGAATTCTCCGCGATGATACGTATTTATGATACTACGATTAAAAACGCTAGCGTTTTTTCATCTATTGCAAAATTAGACATTGTAAATAATAATAATAATGTCGCAAGAGATTCAACTACTTCAGCGGATAGCAGAAAATACCACTCCGCGGAAAACAAGCATGATATCAATATCGTCAACAAACCCTAAATTCAGTGTGAATTTTCCCTCGCCTGTTTCAGTAAAGGAAATCGCGTTGGCAAAATTACGAGTGTATCATAGTTGGCCTAATATCAGATCGGTTCCATTTGGCGGTCAGAGACCTAATAATTCCCTGGTATTTGCATATAGGAATAAAAAAGATGACACTCCAGATTGGAACGTTGTTTCAATACCAACTGGGTCCTATCAAATTGAGCAAATTAATAATGAATTACAACGTAGAATAAAATCCATTACTAAAAAAGAATCAAAAATTGCGATAACAGTTCATGAACCAACACTATCATCTACAATTGAAATAGGCTCTCCTGGGTACGTTGTAGATATTTATAACAGTTCAATAAGAACAGTATTAGGATGGCCCGAAGATCCACCTAGAAGTGCTGATAATTCCACGCCCGAGCCTGTAAAATCTGATTACGTCACTGATGAAATAGGACCTGAAAATCCATCAAAAGGATATAAAAAATTCGAGGATATAAACTTCACAAAAAGATATCGACGTAAGAATCAATATGGTGAAGATGTGTGGAGAATTCCATTTTTTAATGATTATATCCCACAGGAAGGTGAAATTCTGGAAATACATGAAACAAGTCCAACATTTGTAGATATTAAAGATCACATCCTTGATAGAATGAATAATGATTTTTTGTCGTTATTACCCTCGTTAAGATCTGGCTTTCTTACACAAGCTGAGTTTACTAGTGTAGTCGCCGCGGGTAATAAAATCATCGATGACATGGAAATATTTAATTCGAGGATTACTAATCTCTTCACTGATGAAAATAGCCCGATTTCAAAAACTAGCTCAGCTCAAGATTATAAAAAAAATATAAATGAAAATCCAAATTATAAATTACCAGGATATAATGTTCCCGAGTTAAAGAAAAAACTCAGAACTGCCATCGACGAAGGATTTAATAAAATTTATCAATCATGGAAAGATAGCCAGCCGAAGCCTATTATCCTCACTTATAATAATTCTCCCGACGGCGACGGTAGACATATCGCACCGAACAATGTGGATATTTCATCGGTGATCGCACTTAATTTAACGTGTGATGTAATCGAAGGAAGTTATCAAATTAATATGGAACAATCAAATCAAGCCCGACAGGGTTACATTCTTTATTCATTTGCACCAACAGCACCCCCCGGATTTTTAATTGTTGAGAATCCGACTAATCCAGTCTATATGCAATGTCAAAATGATTCACTAACCAGAATTAATTTTACACTCACCGATCAGTCAAATAATTTAATTGATCTACGTGGTGAAGTATTATCGATTAGTCTGTTTGTGAAAAGCTAACAAATAATTTGTATTAATCAGCAGCAGAGAGGGTGAAATGACAACATATTTGCGACCGTAGATGGCAGCAATTTGAGTGTGGTTATGACAATGTATTTGCGACAAAATCGCTAAGGCTCCATTTGTAAAATGGGGTCTTTATTTTTTTTTTGGTTGAAATATGAGATTTCGTAGGAAGGTTCCATTGGCATTCTGAGGCTTTAATCGATTTTGTCGCAAAAATTTGTAGACGTAGATGGCAGCAATTTGAGTGTGGTTATGACAATGTATTTGCGACAAAATCGCTAAGGCTCCATTTGTAAAATGGGACCTTTAATTTTTTTTTGGTTAAAATATGAGATTTCGTAGGAAGGCTCCATTGGCATTCTGAGGCTTTAATCGATTTTGTCGCAAATATATTGTTGTAGGATTCACCCTCTCTGCTGCTATATGTTTTTTATAGTTTTAGCACATGTGAAGATAGAAATGTAGAGGTTTACAAACGCAACGTTTTTGTGTTTATTTGTTTGTCGTAACTATGTTTTGTATTTGCCTTTGAAAAAGACTCATTAAGAGTCTAAAGCGCTTAGGCTAGTTAGTTACTAGTTTCGTACTGTTCGTCGTCAGTTTATTGCATCTATATATATATACAGTTGAGGTTACCTTTCTTTAAATTGTTCTACAATATTCTTTATTAATAGTTCTTGCTAAGATATTGAAAGCATTCATATGAAAACAATATTATACAGCAATAAGGATATATTTCTATCATTAAACAAAACATCACAATTACATTTGAAGATCGCATGTACATATATTGGCATATGAAATCATTTCCCATTTACTTCTTTTCTTTTATAATACCCTAAATTTGTTTTACTGATGTTTAAACCACTATTTTGTGAGTGGTCTGCTCTTTTCCATTTCTTTCAGTTACAATAATTTTCTCCAGAGTTTAAATTTGCCCTGTTTTAGTTTAAAGTTCTTCCTTTTTTTTGCTTTTCATACATGTTTTTGATCAGAACAATCTTTACTATTAAATTTGGTCATTTTTAGAAAGGATTACATAACAGTCGGTGGTGTCTGTCTCTGTTCTTGTGATAGAGCTGGATACTACAGGGTCCCACTTGTACATATAAGTGGTATTTACGATGGTCCTGCTACAATAAGGCTGGGAACCAGGCTCAAATACTCTGCAAGTACTTTAGTCTGGTTTACAATAGAAATATGAAACACTATAAGCATGCCTAAAAAAGTTTCACATACCGGTAGCCAGTCTCTTTTTATTTTTTCTAAGTGTTTTTAGAATGTATAAATGGTCATTGGATTAAAAAAAACGTTGGTTGAGTTTATCCCCGTTTTTGCAATGTGGTCATTCAAAGCATTGTGGACATGCATATTTCGACAAAACATAGTGGTCTTGTTTGGTAGGTGGTCACACATGGCAGAACATTTGTATAAAAAAAATCAATCTGTGCATTACAAGTGTGGTTGTCATTCATAACAGATTGCTTGTAATTGTTTTTACTGTAACTTCCAAGTTATGACCCAAGAGCCAAGTCCATGTGGGTAGGGACTGCCCTTAGGGCCATTTTCAGTTGAAGTCCATGTGGGTAAGGACTGGCCCCTAGGGTCATTTTCAGTTGAAGTCCATGTGGGTAGGGACTGGCCCCTAGGGTCATTTTCAGTTGAAGTCCATGTGGGTAGGGACTGGCCCCTAGGGTCATTTTCAGTTGAAGTCCATGTGGGTAGGGACTGCCCCCTAGGGCCATTTTCAGTTGCATTCATCAATTATATAATCATCCTTCTTTTCATGCTCTGTGTGTCAGTGTGTGTGCGTATGTGTATGTGTGCCTACTTAACTTTCATGATCCATGGTCTAAGTTTGGGGTGGGGTATGACCCAGGTGTCCCAGTCTGATATGTGTTAACACTAGAGTCACAGACTGAACATGCTTTTTTATGACATGTTGGACAAACAATTGAGAATTTGAAATGTGTATAAAAACAACTGTATATACTCCCATATAAACCTGTTCATGCATAAGCCAAACCCCAAATAGGACTGGGCATAAACACTAAAAAGTGCTTGAACCACATATAAGCTGATCCACAATTTCGATATGACATCACAAGATGCACATGATCAGTTCTAAATGCATTTATGAACACAAACTTACATTAGCAAAAATTACATGTACGATTATTACATAGAAATGGTACAAATTTGTTTAAAAAGAAATTTATTCATTCTTATTATTTTTGCTTAATTCAGAATCATGTATAACTTGATTGGACGATTGCTAGTAAAATTATCCCTCCCTTTTAACTTGATTGGACGATTGCTAGTAAAATTATCCCTCCCTTTTAACTTGATTGGACGATTGCTAGTAAAACTATCCCTCCCTTTTAACTTGATTGGACGATTGCTAGTAAAATTATCCCTCCCTTTTAACTTGATTGGACGATTGCTAGTAAAACTATCCCTCCCTTTTAACTTGATTGGACGATTGCTAGTAAAACTATCCCTCCCTTTTAACTTGATTGGACGATTGCTAGTAAAACTATCCCTCCCTTTTAACTTGATTTGACGATTGCTAGTAAAACTATCCCTTCCTTTTAACTTGATTGGACGATTGCTAGTAAAATTATCCCTCCCTTTTAACTTGATTGGACGATTGCTAGTAAAACTATCCCTCCCTTTTAACTTGATTGGACGATTGCTAGTAAAACTATCCCTCCCTTTTAACTTGATTGGACGATTGCTAGTAAAACTATCCCTCCCTTTTAACTTGATCGTTTATTTATGTATTAGTGCATTTGACTTGTTTATATCAATGGAGCAGTAATTACATTTTTATTTTGTCTTGAAATTGTGAATACCTAATGCATTAAATTATTATCCCAATATGAAAACAATGATTAAGAATAGAGTTTGATTCAATGCTCACAATGCAAGTATACTGTGGCTTTGAACATGCACTAAATGAAGTATATTCCACTGAATTAAATATATCGCTTGCATTCAAATCATGGGCACAACTGCATTAAACAATAATGATAAATCTAAAATACAATAATGAAGTTTCAGAAATAATGCTTTGAAAATAAGGCAAATCGTATAAAGCTGAGATGTAGTTTGCTTTAAGTGACCTTACACCCCATTTTACAAACATATGGTAATTGCTAATATTATGAATTGAAAGGCAATTACAAATCAAAGTACGGATATAGCTGTGTGTCAAAATTCCCTCTTATCGAATCTGCTAAGTTTAAACAAAGGAGGAGCCAAAACATCTATCTTTCTATTGTGTGGAAAATTATGATTTTGTTCAGCCCAAAAAAAAGTAAAAGAGATTGATGATTATCTTAGTTGATCTATATATATTTTAGCCTCTTTTATTATCATTCTTTCATGAACTTGTAACAGTTATGCTAGTTGTGCCTTGCACAATTGAACATGTGTACCATTCCACAAAGACTACCTAAATTTGCAGCATTGCTTACATCACTGAAAAAGAGTAACTTGTAAGCACATGGATCAATGAAAATCAAACAGCTATTACCAAATACATAAAAATACTGAAATATTATCTAGAAGTATGCATTTTGGTAAAAAAAAAAAAATGAATAAGGCAAAATCTGCAGTTAATATATTTGGGAATAAACAAGGATTAAAGTGATGCTAGGTTTGATTTGCACTGTGTAAGGACAGTATATTATAGTACAGCCAGGTCTCCTGGGTAAACTCTAACTTGCCCCGTGAATTATGAAGTCTTTACCTTTGTTTAATTTAATATTGGAGAAATTAGAAAATATACACATGCAAAGTAATAACAAAAGCAATCATAGTAATTTATAACAGTTTAGTAAGTATTCACCGCAAATGTATTTTTATTCATATGCATATGTCTCAGGACACAGAAAATAATTATATTTCATGCCTTAAAATTTACAGCCAA
This sequence comes from Potamilus streckersoni, assembly GCA_016746295.1. NCBI lineage: Eukaryota > Metazoa > Mollusca > Bivalvia > Unionida > Unionidae > Potamilus > Potamilus streckersoni. The sequence continues at coordinate 3,835,232 of JAEAOA010001383.1, read as the reverse complement.
TATGGTAGTCAACAAAAAAATCTTTAAAACTTTCAATTTCAGACCTTGGCCCACAGATAAGTCACTCTTCTTCAGTGTCTTTATTTTTTCTTAAATTATTTGGCTGATATGCAAGTATTTATGGAACTGCCTTCCACGCCCTGCCCAACATTCAAAGATGATATCAACGTTCCAAAAGTATTAGCATCATCTCCATCTGCATGGTAAATATCACTGACCAAAGTTTTATATGGCTGGCTTTAACAGTATACGAGTTGTTCAAAGGCAATATTCACAGAAAGATGGAATCATATCCCCATGTCACAATAAAACATTGTGCAAAGCACAAGACTTAGTAATGCACTGAGTTATTTGATTGCCATTAATGGGCTACAATTTCTGTACATTCTATAAAGTTACACTCTTATATGCATACAACATTTTAAATGTAAAAAATGAGGAATTTCTGCAACATCTTATTTAATATTTATATTAAATGTATTATTCTAAACAGTCTTCAAGATGGAAAAGGCAAATTAAAATGGAATTGTTTGTAGATATTGGGTCATGCCTTTATTCAGCATGGGTTTAGACATATTAGGCAAGTATGCAAGAAAGAATCACCTGAAAATTATTGATGAAATCACAGCAATCAAGAGATGTGTGCATGAATACAGTAAAAGACAAACTTCATATATACATATATGTCATCATTCTGTTTTACTTATTGTTTGCATTTATATATTGATGTCAGAATTCTACACTGTTTATTGTCTGTAAGTATATATTTTGTATGTATATATCTATGTCAGCATTCTACATGGTTTATTGTTTGTATGTATATATTTCAGCATCCTACATGGTTTATTGTTTGTATGAATATATTTGTGTCCGAATTCTACAGTTTATTGTTAGTAGGTATATTTAACGCTGTCAGCATTCTACATGGTATATTTTTTGTATGTATATATCTATGTCAGCATCCAACAGTTTATTGTTTGTATGTATATATCTATGTCAACATCCAACAGTTTATTATTTGTATGTATATATCATTGTCATCTTTCTACATGGTTCATTATTTGTACAGTATGTATATATCTGTCAGCATTCTACATGGTTTATTATTTGTACAGTATGTATATATCTGTCAGCATTCTACATGGTTTATTATTTGTACAGTATGTATATATCTGTCAGCATTCTACATGGTTTATTATTTGTACATTATGTATATATCTGTCAGCATTCTACATGGTTTATTATTTGTACAGTATGTATATATCTGTCATCTTTCTACATGGTTTATTATTTGTACAGTATGTATATATCTGTCAGCATTCTACATGGTTCATTATTTGTATGTACATAACTATGTCAGCATTCTACACTGTTTATTGTTTGCATGATTATATATATTCAGCATTATACAAGGTTTATTGTTTGTATTGTTTGTATGTCAGCATTCTACATGGTTTATTGTTTGTATGTATATATCTATACAGTACATTACATGGATTATTGTTTGCATGTATATATCTATACAGTATAATTGCATGGTTTATTATTTGTATGCATATATCTATATTTTATTGTTTGTAAAAGACAAACTTCATATATATATACATATATGTCATCATTCTGTTTTACTTATTGTTTGTATTTATATATTGATGTCAGAATTCTACACTGTTTATTGTCTGTAAGTATATATTTTGTATGTATATATCAATGTCAGCATTCTACATGATTTATTGTTTGTATGTATATATCTATATTTTATTGTTTGTATGCATAATCTATGTCAGCATTCTACATTGTTTATTGTAAGTATAGACTATATATATATATAGTTGTGATCATTCTACATTGTTTATTGTTTGTATGTATATATCTATGTCAGCATTCTACATGGTTTATTGTTTGTATGCATACATCTATATCAGTATTCTACATGGTTTATTGTTTGTATGTACAGATCTGTGACAGTATTCTACATGGTTTATTGTTTGTATGTACAGATCTGTGTCAGCAATCTAGACTGTTTATTATTTGCATCTATATATCTATGTCAGCATTCAACTTGGTTTATTACTTGCATGAATATGTCAGAATTCTACATTCCATCTTTGAGAGACGATGGTGTAGTTCCCTGTTTTGGTGCCTTATCTGCACCGTCGCGCGTGGCTGAAGAGTCAGGTTGACATCTATTTTTTTATGCTATTCACACTACCAGTCAATCGCGATCAACAAATTGTGCAACCCTGGTGTATTGTTTGTATGTATACATCTATGTCATTATTCTATACTTTTTATTTATTTCATTAACATATCTATGTCTGTCTTCTACACAGTTATTATTTGTATGTATATATCTATGTCAGGATTCTACACTGTTTATTATTTGTTTATATATGTGTGTGTGTGTTTGTGTCAGCATTCTACACTGTTTATTATTTGTTTATATATATATATATATATATATATATATATATATATATATATATATATATATATATATATATATATATATATATCAGCATTCTACACTGTTTATTATTTGTTTGTATATATCTATATCTGCAATCTACATAGTTTATTATATTTGTATGCATATATGTATGTCAGGATTATACACTGTTTTTTATTTGTTTGTATATATCTATGTCTGCATTCTACATAGTTTATTATTTGTATGCATATATGTATGTCAGGATTCTACACTGTTTATTATTTGTTTTTATATATCTATGTCAGCATTATATACTGCTTATTATTTGTTTGTATATATCTATGTCTGCATTCTACACTGTTTATTATTTGTATGTGTATATCTATATTTTATTGTTTGTATGTATGTATCTATATCAGTATATTACATGGTTTACTGTTTTTATTAATAAATCTGTCAGCTTTCCACACTGCACAATATAAATTATATATACATCTATGTCAGCATCCTACATTACTTGTTGTTTACATGTAAAACATAACATACATCTATGTTAGCATCCTACATTACTTGTTGTTTGCATGTAAAACATAACATACATCTATGTCAGCATCCTACATTACTTGTTGTTTGCATGTAAAACATAAAATACATCTATGTCAGCATCCTACATTACTTGCTGTTTGTATGTAAAACATACTTACATTTCTTATTGCTTTTGCAAAGGTTTCTTCTCGGTTTATAAGCCTTTGTTCTTTGTAACCCCCATCAGCCTGAACAGTCACTTCCAAATCAAGGGCAGGTTTGTATGTCCGAATATTGTACAATGATAATGCCTGTAGGCATACCACTGTGTCCTGCACAAATCATAAGGTATACAGTATAACCTGCCTTCTACAAAAACGGAATACAATTAATTCATGCTTTAAATTGAATTAACTATTTACAATCACTATTCAAGTATATGCTATCTGGAAATACTCCCCACCTGTGATCAATGTCTACCAAACATTACAAAATTCCCAAACCAAATAAGGAATTATTTCAAAAAAGTTTCCAATACTCTGGAACCTTGCTCTGGAATAGTTAAATCCAGTTGAGATTAGAAATACAATTCCAGTATATCCAGTGGCTCCAGAGATGCAGCAAAAAAAGTAAATTCCTTTGAAAGAGGGCCTCAAGGTAAATTTGTTCTTAGCTAATTGTGTTACCCTCTTTAAATAAAGTAATAATAATAATAATAATAATAATAATAATAATAATAATAATAATAATAATAATAATAATAATGATAATAAAACTAATGTATTATATATACACAACATAGATATATAACAGTTTGCAATATAAATTGAATTAACATACACTAACATATTATGTATAAATAATAACATAAATATAAAAAAAATTTGCAGTATAAATTGAATTAACATAACTAGTAATACATTATGTATATGTAATAGGATAGCTATAATAAATTTACCATATAAACAGAATTAATATAAACACTAATGCATTTCTATATGTAATAATACAGATATACAAATTTACAGTATAAATTGAACATAACCACCAATGAATTACACCCCTATATGTATGTACACATATTGAGATGACCACTGATAATACATGCCAGGTGATCAAACCCATATTAGAAATATGGCTTCCAGAGTGGCAATCAGCAATCTTTACACAACACATGCAGGGCCATACCATTATCTTGCTTTTGTATTACCAAGTGTGCTGAAGTTCAATATGCAGATATATGTGCAAAACAGGAATATTTGTAATGGCACAAATGTTCCATCACTTTTTTCTATATGCATGATCTTCCCAGAGTTCTTCACAATTGTTTGCACATTCCTGAACATATTTCCTGCAACTTCTGCATGATGTCTCCCTCCTCCAATATATGTAACACAATATTATCAATAAACAATAATAAAGTGGAAAAATCAAGACTTAGATCATTGTATAATCTGATTGTATGGTGTTATCAGTCATCAGCATCACAGTCATGTAGATACATTATTTACCTGTGTTGATCTGAATGAACCATGAGAATTCATATTGGCATTTAGCCAATTGACAATACCCCTGGCATATTCAAGGTCATCAAATTCTAGCTGTGTAAGTAGAGCATAACATGTGGTCTCTGCTGTCTTGGCTGAAGGCTGACCATTGCCTTCAGTTTCCAATCCCCAGTACCTGAAATCTAGAAGTAACAATTCAATTGTTTACTACATAATGTCATCATGATAACAACCCTTTAACCAACATCAGATATGTTATATTTCAAAACACCCATACACACACATCAACACACATACACCAACACACACACACACACCAACACACACACAATGCTTCCCTTGCCAACCATACATACCCTTCTATTTCAATACATGTTAGGCCATAGATATCAAGTTCAGACAAATTTATACACCTCCACCCCACCCTGTCCCTACAATATCTTCATAGAAAGATGTGACCACAATCTTTAAAATCACCATTATAATAATTATCACAGACAGGAATTGTGATTACAGAACTACTGTATGACTCCAAAATTCTCATTTACTTTGCTTATTTTATTGATAATGTTCTTCTAAAAATCATAAGTGAGAAAGCCTGCCAGTAGCTTCTCGTGGGTCGTTGGTTCTTTCCTGGGTTTTCCAGGGTTCTTCCTCCAACATTAATACTGGCTGCCATGTATAGCCTATCTTGTGCTGAAAAAATGGCGTTAAACCCTACAACAACTACAATAACAACTGGTCACTTTGAATAGTGATGAGTATATAAAATGGCAACATACTAATTACAAGTCTGTAGGAAAGGGGATAACCAAAAAGACTATTTTACTTCTTGGTCCTATGGTAGAAGTGGTACAGGGTAAAAGGGAAATATGTCCTCCTAGGTGCTAATCCTGTTGCAGAAGTTGCATGGGGAAATGGAAGGTATGTGGTTCTACTGCTCAATCATATAGTGGATGTAGTACAGGGTAAAAGGGCAGTATGCTATAATATTAATTTTTCAACTCTTAACTCAACTGTATAGGGATTATTAAAATAAAAATCATGAAACAATATACAACAACAACAAAATGTTATTTAAAATTATGTTATTTGCTTTCCCCCAAGACATGACCTCGTGATATAAATTGATTTTTCGCACAAACCCACTTAAAAATTATTGCTATTTTTTTGAGTAAGTTCCTTCACACCAGCTTGTGCATTCAATACATACATACATACATAAATGACTTGTCAATATCCACAAATCAAAATACAATATGTGCATCAAAAAAAATCGATGATGAATACTAATAAAAATGGATCAATTAAAATTGATATTAGTTATGTTATGTTAAGTGCAAATGAATCCAATCATATTTTCATTGTTTTAACAATATTCAAATGCAAGTACCATCAATAAACTATGACATAAATGACAAGCACATTTAATAAATAGATGCCATCAATAAAGCTAATTGCAATAAATGATAGCCACATTTTAGTACTTATAGACAGCAGCTATATTAGAAACAAACAAATCAATTCATATCTGTCAAAGCTATAAAAACCATTTTGCTGATATGGCAAAAGCAGAAGTAGTGAATTATTGTCTTTATCAGCAATGGTATTCAATGGTATGGATGTGATTGTGATTACAAATGTGTGCATGTGTGTGTAAGTGTGTGAGAGAGAGAAATTGAGACAGTTAGTAGCCAAATACCGAAATACTGTAAAATGTGTTCAAGTCTTAAAAGTTAACTGTCCCAACATCAAAGTCTGTCAGAAGCTGATCTGTTATCTCCATGCAACTGTAGTCCTATATAAATGCCAATTCTGATGAGTGAATGGCAACATTCAGTTTATCTCATTCAGGCAGCTTAATGGTGATATACTTACCTTACATTTTACAGTTAGGGTTGGACTTCTATGGTTATCAAATTACTGAAACATAGTACTGGATTCATTCTGCAGCTTAACACATAAGGGAACATAGAAGCCAGTTTCATCAAGTGTAGCTGTTGACAAAACAATGTTTGAAGCCATCATAGAGATAAGAAGACTTATATTCTGGTTCTTATAACAGAGTATGACTAATTGCTTGTGTACAAAGCAGTAGAAAGTATAGGACCATTATAATTTCTACTTCATAGATGTTAATTCCAGCTATGTTTTTCTTTTGTTCAGAACAATCAACCACATTTTTTTTACCAATGGACTGACTTCTGTATAGATTTTGCTGCTTTCTACTTATGGATGACTGTAAAACATGTGGAGTATAAGCCATGCTGAAGGCTTTTATGCAATGCATGCAAACACCGTAACTATTTATTTTGTAAGTAAACTCTGAACCAAAGTTGTTAATTGTGTGTGGATTAAGATGGTGACTGGAATGAGATCAATGTGGACCAAGCTTCCTCTGACCATTCCCATCATATTTAAGATATTTTGATGTTTTTGTTGGGATGTGTGGTCAGAGCCAATTGGCTGCTGAAAGGTTGGAAGTGGTCAGCACCTGGAGAAAGCCAGATTCATAAGCATTGAGCACATGTCAGTAAACTTGTTAGCACTATAACACTATTACACTGACATATGCTCTCTGCTCTATGAATCTGGCACTCACCATGTTGCTGTGACAGGTTCCTGGTCATAGATCTTGGAATAAATATGATGAGAATTATAAGTACACTTCAGTTCATTTTACTGTGACTTTCCTTTACTATTTTCAAAGTATCAGTACAACAACATTGGGAAGGGGTTTATTGCTGATATAATGTAACTTTTGGACCTTTTTGTAAAGTCATGGACATGTAGACTGCAATATTGGTTTAGTAATGTTAAAAGTGATGCAAATTGTGAGTAACATTTCAAATTTCATCAACGTTGTAGTTAAGTCTTGTTTTTCAGTGGATCAAAGATATATGAAATGTTATATTTGCAATTTCTGTGAAAATAAATCATCTTCCTATCAATTTCATGAAGGTATGGACTAACGTAAGGTCGTTAATAAGTGGATACCCTGTGTGACTACGGCAATAAATTCCAACTGTTTGACATGCAACTCTCTCTACTCTACACCCCTAACAGTAACATCAAAATATTTCAAAATCAGGTGGAAAGGGTCAGAAGAAACTAAGGATTACACTACTGCCATGATGTTGATTTCATCAATACAACTTCTGTAAAAGCCACAGGTGCATTCCTTTCATTTTCTTCCAACATGATTTTCATGAATTTGTGAAAATGATAAACTATTTACATGTATTGATGAAATTGGGCTATTAGCATTTTGTAAAATTTGACCTTGTACCGACTTTTTCAATCCTTGCCATTATTAAGTACTAGCAGTTGTGCAACATTAGTAGAATCTGTGTGTGTGTTGAAACTATTTGTACCTTTTACTTCTGCATTGCATTGCATACCTTTCCAGGACAAAAATGACTGTTCTGCATATAAAAATTTTTATCTTCCCATTACATGTAGATGGAAAATTCTAGAAGTCCAGAACTTGGAAACAAAACATACCCAAAATACTTATGGGACATCAGAATGTGGTGATAAGAGTGAATATGGTATAGAGACAGTTGAGTATTACATCATCAGAATTAGTTAATTAACCTACCTTGACTGAAAAACACCCACAAAATTACATTTTGATATCAATAACACATGACCTGCATTACTGAAATTGCGAATGCTATGGAAGGATGATGGCCTAAAAACTGGAAGATAAGGATATACTCACCCTTACAATAGGACTGTCCATTACAGAAACTGTAAGTTATTATCAACTTCAGCCACATTTAGTACCACAAGACAGTACTGGCACCCCCCAAAAATATGCCATGTCTTTTCTGAACTTAAGTATATTTGGAAGGGCTGCCCGCCCTACAACCCATAATTGTAGAAATTGAATATTCTCTCTCTTCAAAGAGGAACAGAACAAAGTCAGCCACTGTGCTCATAGGATTAAAAAATTCCAAATATGAAGGGAATGATGATACCTAACCTGGAGTTTGGAAACATCAAGAAATAAATAAATCAATGATAAAAATTTAAACTGCCACAATAAAAACCAGAACGAAAAGCCTCAAGATCACAAGAAAGTTTATACTATGGCCACATTAGAAAAAAAATGCCTATGATATATGTTTACATCTAGGGCTTTGTTAGATGTACAATCTGGTCAGTCTAGCTAGAGAAGCTGCAATTAATTATTCATTATAATATACACAATGATGCATAAATCTTGAGCAATAGGAACATATCTATAATAAAAATACAGTCAATCAGAATGTTCAGTTTTTTAGTAATCTCTGTATATTATTATTATTATTATTATTATTATTATTATTATTATTATTATTATTATTATTATTGTTATTATTATTATTATTATTACTTTATTTAAAGAATGTAACTCCATTAGCTAAGAATTAATCTACTTTGAGGTCCTCATTTAAAGGAATTTACTTTTTTTTGCTGCATCTCTGAAGCCACTGTATATACTGGGTTTGGGAAAAAAGGAAATAGAGTGGGCATTTCTAATCTCAATTGGAATACTATTCCAGAGCAAAGTTCCAGAGTATTGGAAACTCTTTTAAAATAATTCCATATTTGTTTTGAGAATTTTGTAATGTTTGGTAGACATTGATCGCAAGTGGGGAGTATTTCCAGGTAGCTTATACTTGAATAGTGATTGTAAATATTCAGGAGCATTATTATTGGCTATACTGTACATTAATTTGGCTTTTCTTAAACAGATTCGGTCTTTAATAGGTAGTATTTTTAAATTACCAGCTAAATGTTCCTTGCTTTCTTTCTAGATTGATATTAACTCAAAAGCTCTTTTTTGGAGATGTGCCAGCTTTGCTAAGTTTTTATCATTTGAATTACCCCATGCTGTATTACAGTAGTCTAAATAGGGTTGTATGCAACTGTTATAAAATAGTTTTCTGTGCTTTTCCGGGAGAAAGTGTCTTATCCTACTGAGAAGCCATAAACTTGCCCGGCTGTACATTTTCCGAGGTTTGCTTGAAAATTTGACCAAAAAACCTTGGACGTCTGAGGTTTTTCCAAGGTTTTTCCAAGGTTTTTCTAGGAAAACCTCAGACATCAGAAATTTTTCCAAGGTTTCCCTAGGAAAACCTTGGACATCATCTCATACATTAAAAATACACCTAGGAAGTACCATGGAAAAACCTTGGACAATGAGAACTTAGTACATTTTTAGCTCAGAAAAACCTAGGAAATAAAAACTTAGTCAATTTTTAGCTCGGAAAAACCTAGGAAAGAAGAACTTTGTCATTTATTAGCTCGGACATAGCTCAGAAATGTGGACTTAGAAAATTTACAGCTAGGACATGGATTTGGTGTGTTTTATTTGTGCACTTAGAGATTTCTGTATATTTATTCAGAACATTTGTTTACAGTTTATTAAAATGAATAATGTTTGTCATCCAAAACAATTACCAAGTCTACAATTTGAATTAAATAATAACTTTGAATTATTGATGATTGATTGATTTGAGATAAACACAATCTCAGTTCAGGCTATGCCAAATAGGAACACATATTTTGGTTTCTTATTTCATTTACATGTAGATAATAATATCAGACACGCCAAACCAAAATGCATGCTTATAACAAACTTGCAGGAAGCTTGTTGCAAGGTTATGACAAGCTAGGTGAACTTGTGCAGGCTAGTAATGGTGCTTGCACAAGTTTGCAAGAGGAATTTTTCAAAGTCTGCAAGCTTGCAAAAGGAATTTTTCAGAGTCTACAAGCTTGCACAAGCTTGCAAAAGGAATTTTTCAAAGTCTGCAAGCATGCAAAATCTGAAGTACTTGATGTAAGCTTGCACAAGCTTGCAATAATCAGTTGTGAAATTTAAGGGCAGTTCTGCATGAGATCAGTACTTCTTGAAATGTTGAATATATGTAGTGACTAGATCATATACTCAGTATAAGAAACTACACTGTCAAGTTAAAAGATGTTACTGGTAATCTAGTTTTTATTTATATCATCTTTTCAGTATTGCAAAATGCTAAGAACTTGTATTACTTGTGCTTAGCTGGTACATAAATAAAATATATTATTCCAACATTTCTCTATGTTTGAATTAACTATGAACATTATTATCATATGTCAAAATAAACTGAATTATTTCTTGACCATTTCAAAAAATGAAATATTACTTTTTCTACAAATTTTCTCATTTTCAATTTTTAGAAATATTATACATGTTAGAGAAAATATTGAGCTTTTCGGCATAAAGGAAATTCTTTGTGTGATTGAACACTCAATTATCTATGCAGTCATTTTGTGAGGTAATGGAAGAGTGGGTAAAGATTCCATTTAGTAAAATATCCTGTAAAACAGTAAGACATAGAGCTGATTGCAAAGTTAATTACACACTAACTTGATACAGCAAGATATTTGATAACAAGTACTTGTAAATCTATTTACCAATAGTGTATGCACCATCAAATATAGTCTCAGTAAATCTTGTAATATTAACTTTTGGCATTAAGTTTATGAAAGTACTCTTCATATATTTGTTTTAATGACAATCTGCTGCCAGAAGAAAAGAAATAGTTGTCAGTTATTTAATTACTAAACAAAATTTACAAATATATAGTTTTTGTTTTTCTTTGAGAGAGATGTACATCCCATACTGCCTGCATTATATGAATAAATGAGCTTTGTGAATTTTGTTTGTTTAAAAAGAAATCAAATAAAAGTATGCAAGGTGAAGTGTGGCTTTCCGCGACAGATTTAATTGGTATCGAGTCATAAAAAGTGGTTATGTCCCCTGTTTATGATTTTTTTTTTTCAGACTGGTTTACAGACTGTAAATATACACGTAACATATTTGAGTCAAAAGAAGACAATAAAACCATTGTAGCATCCCGTTCAATATGGCGCAATTTTCAAGGTTGAACTTTCACAATTTACCTAGTTAATTTAGTAAATTTCATTGCCTGCTGAACCATTATATGTGCAGCAACCGATCCTATAATTAGAGAGATAATCTGAAATTACGGAGTTACGATATCGGTGAGTAAATTCAAAATTGTGTCGTATTTTGCAAGTTTTCGTGACTTTAGTTTGCCGGTAGCGTTCTTGCACTTTTATGATTTAAATATGTCAAAATATGACTTTGCAATGTTGCTTTACTTAATGACTGAGATGACAATGCTGCAGATAACTATTATTTATTGCTACACTTGCCAAATCGATGAAGTGCTATCAGTTATCGACAATAGGGTTACGATATGATAAAGTCAAACGCACGCTTAGGAATCTTATTTCATTTATTCTTAGGGTAATTTTCCTCTAATATCTAATCAAAAACTATTCAGAGGTTGTTATATTTAATTCTTTTTATCCTCAAAGAAGATGGAAGTTTTTTTATTTCAAAATGTCTTAAGGTACGTAATCAGTTTGATAGGATTTTTGTTGTTCAAAACTCACAAGTGCCATTCATCTGACATGTGCTGTAGACCTTTCAAAATGAATAGAGTAAAACTAAAATTTAGGACTCATTAAAGGATGATCTTGAATAACTCTGATGATTCCTGGACTTGATAAGTGATTTTGGAATAATGAACTAAAATTGAAATGCTTTTGCCATAGGAAAATACTTGTTTGTTTTTTTTCCTGATTACATAGTACATGTTCAATGTAATCCATTTCAGTGGATGATACCTGAATCACACAAGAAGCTGATGAGGATGCAGAATTTTATTGAGGATTTTGTTTAGCAGATTGAAGTGATTTCAGAGTAATTCTAATGACATTCTTGTTTTCACCTAATAGTTTATCATCGAGACAGATGAGAGGGAATCTATTTGACACCATCCTCCCCCCAAATGGATTTCTACATGGAAGTAAATTAGTGTAACATTTCCAAAGCAATACATAACAAAAGTATAAGGAGTTTGCACACACAGATCCCATTCATATGCTATTATTTTCATCTGATTAAATATTATTAAATGATTTGATGACTTCAATCTTTTTTATTGTGACAGTACAATCTCATTTTAATTGATGTTCACCACATATTAACATTTTCATTTGATATATTTGATTTTTATTTGATATTACATACTTTTCGCACATCAAGAGCTAAAAAAATGGAAGTATGTGACCATGTATAGAATAATTCAATCAATGCCATATCAGTTCTTCTGATGCAACTTAGGTCAGCTTTGTTTGCAAGGTTGTGCAATCTTCTAATCAGTGAGTTTGTTACAAGCTTTCCTATTACTAGCTTGCACAAGTTTGCAATGGGCAAGCTAGCTGCAGTTTCAAATCTAAGCTTGCTGCAAACTTACAAAACCAGTTTGCCACAACCTTAAAAATAAGCTTGCAATTTTGGTTTGGGATATGCTGGTCTAGCATTTGCTTTAAAGAGCTTTACAATAGCGCCTAACGTGCTTAATGTGACAAGGAATTGAACCAGGATGATTTCGAAATTATATAACTCCAAACTGGTTAACTTACAGGTTTTAAAGAAGGGACAATGTATAGAACACTGGTAAGAATTGTTGATATTGTTGCCAGATACCCATTTCTATCAAAGATAGCCATATCTTTGCAGAATTAGTTTGGTCCATAAGTAGAATCCTCCTTCAATATGATATGAGTGGTATTATTGTGTATATCATCAAAATATTCTAGATGTGTTAGAATTCACTGTAAAATGAGCAATTATGTGATAAACGTTTGTTTATGGAACAGGGACTAATTCAAGACATCATGGTTTGTATATTAATCAAAAATCAAGTCTGCAGTACAACAGTGATATAAGGCAGGCTCCTAGCATTTATTCTTTTCACAATTAACGTTTCAAATGGATGCTTTTCTGTAATTTTGCATCTTTTTTACAGTTGAATTTTTCACTGAAGGATATTATGTTATATGTTTATGTGTTCACATATGCCTGTTCATATGTTCCAGGCTTAATACTTGATTTTTAAAATCACTTATTTAGTGTCAAGCCAGATTCTTCACATGTTGTACATACTGTATATATTTTACATAACAGACAAAAAGCCTCACATTAGATTAGCTCAGTAAATGAGTTACCTTCTCTAAATAAATTATTATTATTATTATTATTTCCCATATTTCTTGCCTTGTATGTCATAATTACAACATCTGTATAATTTTTTTTTAATGTAAAAGAAAAAGAATATGAGAGTCATGAAATACAGCACTCTGAGCACCTGACCATGATCATTACAAACTTCAAGTTCATAATCATTCAGTAAAAGTTAAGGAAGTGTACTAATTGAAGTGAATGCTGAATATAAATAATTTTTCAGTATATGTAGCATTTGCATTCTGGTTCTAATCCATGTGGATTTTGCCCATTGTGATAAGAATTTTGATCAGCTGCAGAACCATGAAAGTAGTGCAAATATGTTTCATACATACTGTAATTCTGGCATGTAACATATAGCTTAAACTTTGTATGCCTAAATCTGCTGTTTTGCCACTTATATTAGGAATAAATACTTATACCTCTCTGTGATTAGTATATATTGAAATGGATGAATATTTCAGATTGAAATGTAACATTTGGCACTAAAGGAACATGATGGGCATTCTGAATATTTTTTCAAATTTAATTTGTGACGAACAAAATTAAAAATATAATAATGTAATAATCATTTGCTTCATTATAAATTGTTGATCTGATGCATTTTTTGCCAGAGGTGTCCTAGGAAACCTCGGACGATGTCCTAGGAAACCTCAGACAAAGTCCTAGGAAACCTTGGACGAAGTCCTAGGAAACCTCGGACGAAGTCCTAGGAAACCTCGGACAATGTCCTAGGAAACCTCGGACATCTGAGTATAAAAACCTTGGACATATATAAAATGTTTTTGTCTGTAAATAGTCACTGTAAACTCGGAAAGTAAATAACCAATATTCTGAGGTTTTTCCTAGGAAAATTTGTCCGAGGTTTCCTAGGAAACCTTGGAAAATGTACAGCAGGGTGAATTGACTTTTTTACTGATCTGTTTGTTATGTTCAGTCCATGATAGATTATTATCTACCAAAACACCAAGTAGACTATTGTGATAGACCATTTGCAACCTTTTATCCTTCCATGTCAGACATAGTTCATCACTATCAAGTTTTGTTCTTTTGTTCCATGTTGAGATAAGTGATATTTTAGTTTTACCAGTATTAACCACCATGCCATTACATGTGCACCAGTTGTCCAGTTTGTTTAGGAAATTCTGTAGAGAAATTTTGATTTTTTGCTTTGTCTGACAATGTTGTGTCATCTGCAAAGAGATCTGTAGATGATGCTGAGTCCTTTAGTACAAGTGGTAGGTCATTAATAATCAAATAAACAGTAATGGACCAAGAATTGTGCCTTGTGGTACTCCACATCAAATTGTTCCAGGTTCAGACAAAACATTATTTATATAAACATGTTGTGTTCTCTCACTTAAGTATGAAGTAAATCATCTAACTGTGCTTTCATCACATTGGTAGATTTCTGATGAATAGAAAGAAATGCATGTAAAAGGAAGATCTATTGACACATGCAATCATCATGTCAATGGATAATTTACACAATGTTGTTATCTGCAGCAGACATGATGAGAATGTGTACTAAATAAATTTGCATAATTGGCGATGAAATTGTATGGCCACATGCCAGTTCATCTTGGATATATTTACTGTCTGTTGCCAGGTTCCTTTTGGGAATGATAATGAACCTCCTTGATCTGCTGCCTCAACCCATGAAGCCAGCAAACAGATTTCCAATCACCAGATACCTTAATACAACCCTTTCTAAATTACCTGTCAAACTCGAAAATTAAATTGTAAATTGGAAAGAATTACATTATATCTATATTGTTTCTATTTAATTTTCTGTATATTATTAACATCCATAAAGGAATACATATATATTAAGTTTTGACCAAATACCAATGAAGATATTGTTTTCTTCATTTATATCAAGATAAAAAAGTTTCCAACATAATGTGATGGATTTAGATTTTTATAAATCAGAGCAAGAGTACTCTTGGTCAAGCTATCTGAGAGTATCATTCCCCCTTTCCCCCAATCCATGAAGCCCTCTGCAAAGTAAATGGTCGTACCCTTACATTACTGATATTTTGCCTCAGCCAGATCATGGTGGTGATGGTTATATCTTGATGATGATGATGATGATGATGATGATGATGATGATGATGATAACAAAATCAATTTGTAATTATCTTGTACTGATTACTATTGACTTCAGTACTTTTGCCTTGTTGTGGTCATGTTTAATCTCTTCTAGATTGATTGTGACTTGTACCTCTTAGGGATAGTTGGAAGTAACATGATGGCATCAAAACATCTTTTTTTTAAAGCAGCCATGACAAATATGCAATGTATTGAAAGTGTAAACATGTAAACCAAACTGAAATGCATATTTTCATTCCTAGCACATATAACTGACACAAAAAGCAGATTTTATTTTTAGTGTAATTACACTCAACCAAGCATATCTGATATTTATAAGAAACAGGATAGCTATACAAGGGTCTATGATAAGTAATACCTGTATTCATTTTAGTTCTGGACTTCTAGAACATTCTATCTAATTTGAGGATGCAAATTTATTTTATGGATGAGGATAATTTCTGTTCCAGAAAGATAAGCAATCCAATGCATTAACAACATGTAATGTGTTAGTGATATTAAAATGAGGATTCAAAATCTAATGATCTATATGGCTTCAGTTAAATCCTACAAACTATATCTAGATGACACTAGTCAGCTTTAAATCAGTTAAATCATACAAACCATATCTAGATGACACTAGTCAGCTTTAATTCAGTCAAATCCTACAAACTATATCTAGATGACACTAGTCAGCTTTGATTTAGTCAAATCCTACAAACTATATCTAGATGACACTAGTCAGCTTTGATTCAGTTAAATCCTATAAACCATATCTAGATGACACTAGTTAGCTTTAATTCAGTTAAATCCTACAAAGGCAAACAATATCTAATAACACTGAATCTGTTTGGCTTCAGATTTGGCTTCAGAATCACAAATTTAAAACAGTATCTAGCTGGATTTCGTTTACTGAGGATTCATGTATCCTTCATAGTTTTAATGGGGTCTAGGTTTGTATTTCAGGTAACTTTAGCAAAGATATACTCCAAAGGCAAATCTAAAACCAGATAGTTTTAATGAAAACTGTGGGCTCTCACAAAATATTATCTAAATTGCAAATTCTTAATGATTGTATCTATCATAGGAAGTCTGCTGGTGAAAACTCAATACTGATAAAGCCATTCATCTGGAAAAAAAACATAGATGACAATATTTTGAGAGATATGACTCCATCAAGGAAGAAGATAAATAACAGGATTTTCAAAATGGCTGCTGTCATGCCCATATTGGACTGCAGATTGCCATTGTTTTTATTTAAGACCAACTGTACATCATAAGAAGTCAATATGACCTTCTGCACCATCAATATGACCTGCTCCAGTAGAGTGGTGACAACATGGTTTCCAAAGTGGCCATGTTGGATGTCAGGTCAGCACCAATATTTACTTAGGAAAACCTAGACATCATAAAAAGTCTTTTCATGAAAAGTCCATGATGATAGAAATATAAATTAAGGAAAAGTAGCTAAAATATTTTCAAGATGGCTGCAATGGTTACCATACTGGATGTCAGACAAGTACCATTTTCATTTATTACTAACAAGAAATCATAAGAAATCTCTTAATGAAAACTCATGTCAGTATACCATCCATTTGTGAAGAGCAGCAAAGACAAGATTTTCAAGATGGTTGTCCTGGCAGCTTAAATGATGTCAGATTAGCACCATTTTCATTTTGGACCAACTAAACCATGGGATAAATGTATGTGTAAAATTTCAAGGCAATCCCCCAAGCAGTTTACAAGAAGAAGTGATACCAAACTTGTGTAATGGATAGACAGACACAAGGCATCAGACAGATGGTGGACAATGTACACAACATTCCATCTATTAGCTCTTCAGGTCTACAACCAGTAAAGCTAAAAAATCCCAATTTTTATATATCAGCTGAATAGGTTTAAACATGAAGTCTGAATTTGTTACACACATCTAACGATATGTATATTTTGGACAATACAAAGAATCATGAACAGTCAACCTCACAAGGATTGAACAAGAAGACACTGGGAACAAACATTTCATTGTATGGTCATATATAACCATCTAGTATGCAATACAGATATCTGCCATCAGCCATCATACAAAAACGCACAAATGTCAAAGTAGATACAGTAAAATATTTTACCTGCACAGGCTCTATGCTTATTGGGCAGAGACAACATATCCAATGCCATTTTAAGGCATAGGCCCCGTGGCAGCCCAAAAACAAAATTTTGGTGTCTGTTGTGTTAGAAGTTTAGAACTATATTAATAAATTTAACAAAATGACACACATGCACACAGAAATACAATGCACCACTCTATAACTGAGACTGAGAGATCGAGGTGCAATTCTGGTTACTTTTACTTGTGGCTAAACATCTTAAAATGGCTCTGTACATATCCCCTCTTCCTCACCACCATCTGACTAAAGTCAAGGGTGGGGGAAAATAGAGTGAAGTGACTGTAGAACAATATCAAAATTCAGAATGTTTATAGCAAACATTTAAAACAGACATTCTGCTACAGCTCTAAGTCAAATAGTTCTTTTCATTAAAAAAATACTGACTAAACTTTATGAAAATTGATGTTTGAATTATTTACTGCAAAGTATTGTAACCTTGAAAATAGGTTACCGATATAGTCAGGTGAAATCTATCAAAGTGCAAGTCCTGTACTCCTACACAAACAGGCTGAAATACAAAATAAACTTGTTTACTTCTACTACTAATTTACCTCTACATCGGTAATGACTGGGCAAAAGAATGCATGGACTTTCACTCATAAACTTCATGTGTTAAGTTTCATGGGAAATTCTGAAGTGCTAAAAGGTAATTTGTTTATTTCCAGATTTCATTTCCACATATATTAAGTAGATTTTTCTTTTAATATACTCAAGTTTAAAAAACTTCATCTAATATCATAGGTGTCAACTAGTATGGTTTACCAGTAATTTGTATGCTTTTTTCATTTTGGTTAGTGTACTGTTTTGTACAATTATTTTCGTAAATAATAATTTTTACAATATCTTTATTAAAAATTTTATGAATCCAGGACTTTAGAATAAGAATTCAACAAGATCAGGGTGGCCTAAAACAACCAATCAAATCATACTAAAAACTGAGCCTTTCCTTTGCCTGATAATAATGTCATAGTTCAGTTCCTGTGTGCAAAGATCTTGTCATTTTTTGCTCTGAAATTTGACACTTGGATTTCTAATACTGACCAACTAAGTATGTTTAATTATATTGTACATTATTATGTTATTATTTATACATATTAATATCAGATGCTTACAACTGACATGAATTTTCATACTTTATATAGTGTGACAGTCATGGTGGTGTAATTTGTCCAACTTCTCTGTGTCTCAATTTATTAAAAATAGTTTTATGGTACTAATTAAAAATAAATAGAATGCTGAATTTAGCACCGTGATTTTATCATGCTGTTTTTTTAAAAATTATGTTTGCGTAATGCAAACAGGAAGATGCATTGCCAGTATGAAAAAGTAGTACAGATACTGAGTGACATATTTCTCATTGTTCAAAAATATGTAACACAGCCAATTTATATCCAGTTTTGACCAAAATCAGCACACCATATAGCAAATTCATAACTTTTCAAAAACACAAGATATGCAATTAATTTAAATGATCAACAGTTTACAAGATAAAAACTTCTGGACTGCTACCTTGTCCATTTGTTTTATTTTTAGATTTTGATTTTTGGATAGCTCCGGGTAGAAAATCTTGGTTTTTATGGGAAAAACTATAAATTCATAAAACACTAGTAATAGGGAGATCTTCATCTATCATATATGGAATTTAAAGTTTTTTTTATATATTTTTTTATTATAATTTTTTCATCAAATTGAAATATTCCATCCATTAAATAGCTAAGCCTAAGTCGAGGAAACCCAAGCTTGAAGACATTGACTGAAGTCGTGGCAGGTTTCAGGCTGATTGGATTAAAGTCTGGCATTGTAGCTGTATCAAAGTTAGGATCTTTGTATGCTTTTCATAAAATATGCAGTAAAGACATTAAAGTGATGACATCAGGCATGGATGAATTTAAGAAACACTGCAAACTGTGAGAGATCTTTATCAATGATGAAGAAAACACATACAGAATGTAGGATGCCTGAATCGAGACACAGTTGCATCATCTTTACAATGTAAAATAAATAATGACATCTGCTGTGGAGACTTTAAAACCCCAGAATACATTTTGAAAAGTGAGAAAGGTGCATGTGTTGTGTATAATGCAATACACATGTTAAAAGGAATGAAATAAAGTTTCAGAAATGTAAATAATCATTTAAATATGTGTAAAAATACTTTGCGCAATTGTTTGTTGTTTACAAACTGTTGATCTTATATAATGTATGAATACAGTTTTTCATGTAAGGTGTTTTTGGTCTTTGTAAGGTTTTTATTGGTCAGGCTGTCATCTTGCGAGGTTTGACACCTATGTAATATGATGTTGATGCCTTAAAGTTAGACTGGAGTTAATACTGTTGGAATCTTCACAGTTAAAATCAACAAAAAAAAAATAATACTGCATATATTATTACCTACCATAGATCAATGAATGTCTTGATTTGTTTGTAGAAGAAAATAATTCATCTTCCTTTTTACATATCAGGACCACAAGCATTTTATCAAAGAAATGTCATCCACATAAAAGTCAATATTTAAGACTGAACAATTCTATCATTTAAAAGAGATATTAATTTTTAGAGAGAAAGGTTAGAAGTGAATTAGTATGCCCTACTTCTTTACCACCTGAAAACATAGAGAGACCTACATTCATAAGCCTTTCCTGTGCTGAAAAATGGCGTCAAACCCACAACAACAACAACAACAACAACATTCATAAGCCAGTGAACCTGTAACATTAGGTAAATCCATTTATCAACTTACCTTGTCCTGCTGTTTTGCTCAGAGCTTTCAGTCGGTTGTTGGCCTCTGTCATATAAGGACTTTTTGATATGGCCAGTGCATAGGCTACAACTGCTACGACATACATGTCATTGGTGATTGTATAAGTCCTTTCCACATATTGTACGGCCTTGTAAGTTCCACTATTCACTGTCTGGGATACCTTTATGAAGAATACAACAAATAAGACCATTTCCTTAAAGAGACTTGTGCACTTTACTTACTGAAAAGAATTTAAAGAAATCACATAGAGTCCTTTTATTCCCTTCTTTTGTTCTTCTCAGTACTGAAATGTATTGTTTTAGAAACTCTAACATCACAATATGAACACATGCTTAGTTAGGCCTGCTCCATAATTAATCCAAGAGTCCTCCCAAGTGACCCATTCTCTAATGGTCCATGGTAAGTCCATTTCTTTGTTTTCACTACTAAATAGTCATACTAAATTAGGTAACAGAACTATTTTCTTTTGTGAACTAACATATTCACATGAAGCCTTAAAGTACAGTACACATTTCTCTACAATTTTCTCTGACCTTGAACCTGATATCATTGACAGTATACCAATAAGCTTGTCTTAGAAAATGTCCAATATGACCATCCATTCAAAAGAAGTAGCAATAGCAATAACGTCAAGATGGCCAGAGCAGAGGCCCTTTTGCATATCTGTGGAGATCTGTTTTCATTTAAGCCAACTAGAAATAATCAGAAGGTATTTTAGCAAAAGCCCTATGTAAATGCAACAGCCACACTAGTGGAGTGGCAATAACAAGAATTTCAAAATGGTTTCTGTAGCAGTCATGTTGGAAATCAGATAATACTATTTATACTTACTCGGCTTGGTGTCAGGATAATGTGATTGGGTGGGACATCATGCTACATATTTGTGGCATGATGCCCCAGTGCTAGACATCACTATAAACTGCCACACTGTAGACATTGTAGCAATAATCACATCATATCACATGATTAAAAAATTACCTCCAGGTTATAAGATGTGCTTGGATTAAAATACAGTAGTTGATTGTGCTAGTTAAATAAACACATTTCAGTTATGTAATATTTATCTCTCCATTACTGCACTCCATTACTGCTAGTGCTACTCATCAGTTCAAGTACATTATTCCCTCTTACAATTAGCAACATAAACAACATGATCCCGGTCAGCATGATTCACTATATCTATTCTATAAAAATTGTCCTTCCATGACCTGTACCAAAACCAAAGGGCATGAGAATAAGGAAGTTGGAAATTATGCAATAATAGAAGGTAAGTATAATGTAATTAAAATTGGTTCTACCCCCTCCCTCCTTGCCAGAAAATAAATAACAAATAGCAGCATTACATTATCTGATGTTACAGTTTCTGAATGTGCCATCCAAGTTGGAGGCTGATGTCCAACAAATAAACTGCTAAAGTAAATTTCTCTCTGTTATAGTAGGAGGCTTTACTGCAGATTGGAAGATGACTTGATAATTTCATGGACTGACACAACTGAACCTAATGCATAAAATTCTCTACTCTGGAATGACATTAATTAAAAGGAGAACCAAAAAAATATGGAGTGAGACCACCAGAAGAAGGCTCTCATAACATCATCCAGGTATAGAATGATTAAGAAAGACCCCCAAAAAATAGTAATATCCCAAACCAAACCTCTTGGGCTTTGATCCTCAGATGAGAAAAATCTCTCTTAGTGAGATATTGTTAAGCCATTTCTATAGTAGGAAAACCCCACCCTTAGTGAGACATTGTTAAGCCATTTCTATAGTAGGAAAACCCCACCTTAGTGAGACATTGTTAAACCATTTCTAAAGTAGGAAAACCCCACCCTTAGTGAGACATTGTTAAGCCATTTCTATAGTAGGAAAACCCCACCCTAAGATGTTGGATGCTGATATATCAGAAGTACTTTTAAGAGACAAAGTAATGGTTTTGACTATTTCTTTGCCTTTCAGATTAAGCCAAAAACATTGAAAATATCCTGTCTTGGTCTTTCACATAAATGACACTGACATTCGGGATTGCAATGGATTTGACATATTTTTGCCAAAAACTGGCAGGCAAAGAAAATGAACTGAATCACAGCTACTATTAAGCCATAAACAATCCACTTTGACAGATAAAGCAAGAATTTAACTATTCCTCCTCAATGGCACTAGGGATTGAAAGGTAAGGTTTTCAAAGGAAGCTTCTCTCAAGACTCATACGATATCCTACAACACCTATTCCACTGGCAAAGATCACTATCCCAAATGAGGAGAAGGAATCAGTGCAACTAGGTCATATTGTAACTTGTCAACCTGTCTTCTCTCTTGAAGTGAAATGATGCTTTGCATTCCTATCTCTATCCTGGAGTGGAGAAGTGGACTTTATGATTGTGGGTCTGTCTTCCTGTCTCTGCTCAAAGGGAAGTGGGGACAGGACTCACTCATTGTTCCTCTTTATTTGAAGAAAACAACTGGTAAATTCCACTCAATACAGAAGGAGGTGAGTTAACAACAGTTCTTTTTTTCTTTGATAATATGGATGGAGGAGATGGCATGGGTCTAAGGCTATGAGAAAGTCATATATGCAGTCATATGAGGAAAAGCATAGTCAACTCTACATCAGGTGGTGAGATACTCAAGCCCATTAGGTGTTATGCAGGGACATAGAAAAGTGTTTACTAACATAATCCTTTTACCAAATGTTCAATATTTTGAGCCAGTTCTCCATATGGATTGAACAGTAACATGTGGTTGGGTACTAGCATAATCCTTTTACCAAATGTTCATCAATGTTTTGAGCCAGTTCTCCATATGGATTGAACAGTAACATGTGGTTGGGTATCAGCCTAATTCTCTTCCCTACATCACTGGTCAAAAACCAGTGTCTAGTCTAATGACCAGTTTTCAGTGACCAGCACTTGGCAACTGTTTCTCAATGCATTTTCTGGTGACCATTACTGAGTGACTGGTGAACAGTAACCAGACAATGATTGGTCAGTTGGTGATGACCTAAAGGAGGGGTCCATTAGAGTTTGAATGAATGAGATCCCCTTGATATATAAACAGGTCAACCTGAATGAGAAACTGTTTCTCTTGCATCAAAAAAGCAGGATTTTCTACTGGGAGATAAGATCAGCACCATTTGGGCTTAGAATCAACTATGCATCATATGAAAACCTTTGTTTAAAACCCCAATGTTAAATGACTACCCATTCTGTAGTAGTGCAAAAATTCCAAAACTGCCCTGGCAGTCATACTGGATGTTGGACAGGGGTGTGGAGGTCGGGTATTTTCACTTTGGACCAAGTAGACCTAAATTTGAATATGTGTATTACGTTTTAATAGTTTTCCCACTCATTATTGGTATCTACAAGATCTACTTTTTATAAGTAGTTGTTAATTTCATTTAGACTGGATTGACACTATTTTCAATTAAGATCAATTACATATCATAATGAGTCATATTACAGTGTGATGTCAAGATGATCACTTGTTCAGAAGAAGCTGTGATAATCTGACATCATTATTAGTCTTTGGGTAAAAGCCTCATAATTCTATGTCAGGAGAAGTAGTGATAACAAGATGATACAAAATGGCTACCATTGTGATCATAAAATATATCCATTTTCATTTAGGACCAACTAGATCCAATAATAATTGTCTCTGTACAACAATACACATAGCTTGGGAGGGGTAGCAACACAGACAGATGTAAAGGGTCTGGTCAAAGAGCATCAAATATAAAGCCAGACAACCATGTGACCCAAAGTCAAAGCTCAGCAGAATAAACAGTAATGAAGACAATGATTTAAAGAAAGTATGATTGTCATGATGCATCACCAGGTGATGTGAAGAAAAGATATTTCTGGCACTCACTTCCACAGTTTACTATTGGCACTCACTTCCACACTGTACTATTGGCACTCACTTCCACAGTTTACTATTGGCGCTAATTTACACACTGTACTATTGGCACTCACTTCCAGTTTACTATTGACACTAATTTCCACACTGTACTATTGGCACTCACTTCCACACTGTACTGTTGGCACTCACTTCCACAGTTTAATATTGATACTAATTTCCACACTATACCATTGGCACTCATTTCCATAGTTTGCTAGAAATCCTTGTAATATCTGCGTACTATCATTGTGGC
Organism: Potamilus streckersoni; assembly: GCA_016746295.1. Classification (NCBI taxonomy): domain Eukaryota; kingdom Metazoa; phylum Mollusca; class Bivalvia; order Unionida; family Unionidae; genus Potamilus; species Potamilus streckersoni. The sequence goes on along the minus strand of JAEAOA010001383.1, from coordinate 3,810,513 downwards.
TGCAATTACCAAAATTAAGTTTGAATTGAACAATCTCACAGTTTTTTTTACAACAATTCTCCAGTAGTTTCAGAGCAGTTATAACAAACTTGTGCTAATGGATCAATCTACAATGAAAATACATCGCATAAGCTCTTCTTGTATTTGACCAGTAGAATGAAAAATAAAGCTTGGCAAACAAGTGAATCAATTCAGGTTATAATAAATAATTACCAGTTTTGGCAACCATCAAAATAATAACAACCAAAGCAAACAATATTGATGAGAATAATTCATAAAAATTACATATTTTTTAGAACTGAAGAAAATCCTATATTCCATGGTCACTTACCATGTCTGGTATTCGACATTCTTGCAAAGTAATCAGGGTAAAAGCTGTCAAGGAGAGGCGGCCTATATCAGAACCCTAAAATTGGGAAAAGGAAAGGAATAAAATATGATATAATTGTTAAAACACAGAAAATATCATTATCAGCAAGGAATGGCATTTCATTATAATGATTGTGATATATATTCACATTAATTTAATAAGAAATATGAAAACCACAGCATATAAAAGATTATTTTGGTGCATTTTTGCATACAAAGTGCCATAACTCTGTCAAATATTATGTCATAATGCTAATGATCTTATTTGCCAATGATCTTATACAGAGATGGTTTGGTATCAAATCTGGTTGAAAATCGATTCAGAATATGGACAATTATCCATCTGCTTACTTGCTCAACACTTGCCTTTATTCAATTTATCTGAGTTGCAACCTTGTTAAATGTTACTAGGATAAAAATGCCATAAAAGAAAAATGTGAAGAGCCAGTCACAAGCCGAATTAGTATATCTTGAACTGACTTGTTTGTTTTACTTGGCAATTGTCATAGACTTCCAATTTACCATATATACTTGTGAATAAGCTGGATAAATTAAGACAAAAATAAACACCTGGAAGAATGGGGTTGGGGTTGGAATACCTGTGTATCAAGGTCTAAACTTGAAAATTTTAAAGTTTTCTTGTTGATTACCGCAATGGCTGAAAATATTGGGACATAAACAAATAATTGTTTCCATGTCCTATGCATGTAAAATAAAAATACATTATTTTTCGTAAAGCCTTCAGCCTCACATGTATACATAGCATGTTACTCTGTCGTTGGCGGAAATGGGCGCTCTTCAAAGAAAAGGAACTTTTATCAATTATACAATACGTCACTTGAAGTACCCTATATAAACAGGCTGTCTGCACGAGAAACCTCGTAGTTATTTTGGCGTTGTAGCGGAACGGTAAGTATCAACGGTAGGTATCGGTAAGTTAAATAATAGGTGTATACTTAAAAAAGACGTGGTGTTGTAGCCAGCTTAGGACGTAGTCCAAGCTATACGTGTTATCTGTTCTAAAATATTTTCTAATGGCTACTGAAGAGGACGAAGTCCTCTCAATTACCGACCTCGAAGCCGACTCAGAATTTTCGGGTTTGGGGCCTGAGGATATTGCAGCCTTTTGTGAAGTCGAGGCAAGTTCCTCAAAAGAGGGAAAAGTTATGAAGCCACAAAAACAGAAAAACAAAACGTTTGTCTGTGACTAGAGTTCCGAAAGCAACAAAACGCAAGCCTGTTATGGCAGATAAACAAACAACAAATGTCGGACAGTCGAAGACGTCCATTCTTATAGATATAAATTACCTGTCGCAAACGAACATTGAGCTTTTGAAGGAAAAAAAAAAAAACTGAGTCTAAATGATATTCAGCCTGTTGTGGCAGATGACAATAAAATTAATGACTGTTTTGGTGAACGTTTACCAGAATTACATGTAGAAGTTGAAAATGAAGGTCCATATAGCGATGTTGAGGTTACCCCAGAAGAGGGTGATACAAATAGACCACTCAAGCAAATTTCGTTGAGTGGGAAAATTAATGGGGCATTGTTTGATGATATGCAGCCTGATTATAACTGTATTTCTACTAGAAATGATGATGTGTGGCAATTACCCAAATTAAAAACTCCCCAAAAAGGAGAGTCAATACCAAAATCCTTAGCAGAGCTGATTAATACTGCATGCACCTCCTTATGTGCAACAGATGAAATTGTACAGAAGTACAAAATCCCATTAAATTGTAATAAGTTGAGCCCCCTTTTTGTCAATCAAGAAATTTGGAATGACCTAAACAAGAGAGTTCACTCTTACGACAAAGCCTTTAGGGATATACAAAATCTTGTTGCTGCAGGTATTATGCCAATTGTCCAATTAGCAGAATTGTTAAAGCCGCAGATTGCTACTAATGAAAAAGCAAAGACCCTAATTTCTGATGCAATTACTCTTATAGGCCAGGTGCAATATAATGTCCCCTCAGGAGGAGATATATGATTCGACCACACTTGAAAAGGAAATATTCGAATCTTTGTAACATGCATACCCCAATAACATCAATGCTTTTTTGAGATGATGTGGCCAAAGAAGTTAAAAAATGTGACACTGGGTTTGAACTTGTCAAAGAAAACTTTGCCCAGTTTAACAGAGGTTTCAATAGAGGCCGCAGGGCTAGAGGTGGTGGACCCATAAGAACTCACGATTTCAATCAGAGGGCAAGATTTCGATCCCAACCTTATAGTACCCAAAATGCACACAGGTATCAATACCAAAATTCCAACAGAGGAAAGAGACCTACTTATACCAGTCTCCCAAAAGAACCCACAAATTAAAATCTGTTAAATAAGTTCTGTGGGACAATTAAAACACTGCATTGATGTATGGAATAAATTTACTCATGATCTATGGATTTTACAAACAATTTTGGGGCACATAATAGAGCTTGATTCCAAGCCTTTCCAAACCTTTTTTCCAAAAGAAATTCCCTTTTCAGATGAGCAGAGTATCATTATATCTAATGAAATCACTGAACTTCTAAACAAAGGAGCTATAGTTCCATCCATATGTGAGAGAAATCAATTTCTTTCAAATATTTTTATTGTTCCCAAACCTAATGAAAAATTTCGACCAGTTATCAATTTGAAACAGTTGAACAAATTTGTCCATTATGAACATTTTAAGCAAGAAACATTTCTAATTGTTTTAGATCTCATCCAGAAAAATGATTTCTTTACTTTTATTGATTTAAAGGATGCTTATTTTAGTATTCCAATACATACAGATTATCAGAAATTTCTCAAGTTTATTTGGAACGGTCAACTTTTTCAGTTTGTCTGTTTACCTTTTGGGCTTTCTTCTGCTCCAATAGTCTTCACGAAGATCCTAAAACCCATTTATGCATGGTTTAGACAGCAGTGTATTAGGTGTACCTACTATATTGATGATTCATTGAATTTGGACAGTGATAGTCACATTTGCTTACGAAACACATGGACTATGATTGAAACATTACAATCTCTCGGTTTTACTATCAATTTTGAAAAATCTGTTCTTGTTCCATCTCAATGAATAACCTTTTTTGGTTTTGTGTTAGACTCTGCTCAGTTTAAGGTCTTTCTTACTGAGCAGAAAGTGGAAAATATCGAAAATTTTGCCAAGGAGCTTCTTGATAAAAAGTATGTTAGAATAAGAGAGTTGGCATCATTTATTGGTATGCTTATTAATTCATTGTATGCAATCCTGGATGCCCCAATGTACTACAGGTGTTTAAAACATAATAAATTGAAAGGCCTTCGTGAACACAAAAATTTTTGATAATACAATTCAGTTGTCTCCACAAAGTATTCAGGAACTCAAATGGTGGTATCTGTATGTTGCAGACAAAAATGGGAAATATATCAGACAAGACAAGATTGCTTTTACTATTCGAACTGATGCATCGCTCTCAGGGTGGGGAGCTTTTGAACTTTATTCAAATAGATCAATCTCTGGTAGATGGAAAAAGAGTGAGACCACTTTTTCCATCAATTATTTAGAGTTGTTAGCAGTTTCTTATGCTTTACAAGTCTTTTATTCAGATCATAAAAATATCCATATAGAGATTCAATCTGACAATATATGTCATTTGGATTACTTAGCCAGACAGATTTGGAACTGGTGCTTGGAAAGGAAAATTTTTGTATCCGCAGTCCATATTGCTGGCAAATATTATATACAGGCAGATTTTCTATCCATAAATTTTTCTGACTCCACTGAATGGATGCTAAAGAAATTTCCCAAAGATTGCGTGCACATACTTTTCTTTCAGACATAGATCTTTTTGCATCTAGACTAAACTGTCAATTAAAGAAGTTTGTCTCATGGTTTCCAGAACCAGGTGGTTTTAAAACTGATGCTTTCTCTTTTTCCTGGCAGGATTTGGTGCCATACATTTTTCCCCCTTTTAATCTTATTGGGAAAAATATTGAACAAAATTATTGCTGATAACGTTAGTAAAGCACTCTTAATCTTCCACATTGGACATTACAATCCTGGTTTCCTTTACTCTTGTCTTGTTTAATTTCTCTTCCAATTAGACTTCCAAGGCACAAAAATATACTGACTCTTCCACAAAGTGGTCAGACTCATCTCCTAGGAAAGACTTTATCTTTAATCACAGTGACTGTATCAGGAGATTGCTCCAAATCCAAGGACTTCCAACAACAGCTGTGGACATCATCATCAATTCATGGTGACCAAGAATATCAAAACAATATAATTTGGCATGGGAAAAAAATGGTATTTTTTGTGTAATATCAGGGAAATTAATCCACTCTGTGTCTCTGAGATAAGTTATTTCATATTTAGATTTTTTTGGTAACTGAAGGTAAGTCTTACAGTGTCATAAATACTCACAAGGCTATGTTACTTACTACTCTGAGAATGTTTTAAAATGAGTGGAGCCTTAACCCTGTGTTGATTAACAGATACTTGAAGGGATTGTTTAACAAAAGTCCACCAAAGCCAAGATATGTTGATACTTGGAATGTAAACCTAGTCTTAAAATATGTGTACTCTCTTTCCTCTGGACACTCTATCTTTAAGATTATTAACAATGAAGCTTGTTGCTTTTATTGCTTTGTCCACAGCTCCAAGAGCACAAACTCAAAAATCATTGAATTTACATAACGTGACTTGTATGGCAGATAAAATTGTATTTAGTTTTTCAGATTTGTTGAAAACTTCAAGACAAGGTAAGAATTTCCAGATGGAACTACTTCATTATAAGGATGAAAAGCTTTGTGCCGTGCATACTTTATTGCATTATCTTGACAGGACAAAAATTATTTGGAAATCTAATCAAGTTCTGGTATCTTTATTGTTCTTAGAGCCGTGACATCCAGTACTATTGCTAGATGGTTAAAAATAGTTTTAGAAAAATCAGGAATTGATACATCCAAATTCAAAGCTCATTCTTACAAAACTGCTGCAGCATCAGCTGCTTTCAGACATGGTTGTTCCTTACACAATATATTAAAGACGGCAGACTGGACTTCCGTAAAGACTTTTCAAAAATTTTACCTAAGAGATATTCAGGCTAATAGCAAGGGCTTCACCGAAGCAGTTGTTAATATCATCTAAATAATTTTTCTGTTCATGTTTTTTAGCAGATGTTTTGTTGTCAGTCTTTAAAGATGCTATGTATACATGTGAGGCTGAAGGCTTTACGAAAAATAATGAACCCCTCATCCAAGCATTCGTGAAGGATGAGGGGCATTATTGGAGTAAAGCCGGAGGCTGAGCATGTATACACCCACCCATTAGTTGTTGTAAATTGGAATTTTCCCTCCCTGTATTATATAGACAACAAAACACTTCACTTTAAACTATGAGGTTTCTCATGCAGACGGCCTGTTTATATAGGGTACTTCAAGTGACGTATTGTATAATTGATAAAAGTTCCTTTTCTTTGAATAGCGCCCGTTTCCACCAACGACAGAGTAACATGCTATGTATACATGCTCAGCCTCCGGCTTTACTCCAATAATGCCCCTCATCCTTCACGAATGCTTGGATGAGGGGTTCATTTTCCGTGTCCCAACACTTACAAAACTGTCATTGCCTATAATGATTGCTTTTGTTATTTTGTGTATGCATATTTTCTGATTTATCCTACACAAAATAAAGGGAAATAAAGACTTCATAATTCACTGGCAATATTGAGAATATCAGGTAGAACATATGTACTATAATGTACATTGCCTTAACAGTGCATTAAATCATGCTTAGAGTCACTTAAATCCTTGTTTATTCCTAAATGTTTTAGATGCATAGTTTGCTTTATTCAACCAGATGACATTCTTCAAGATAACATTATTTGATCCATGCCCTCCCAAGTTACTCTTTTTTTTCCATTAGTAATCCTCCTCATTGAGGTTATCTTTACGAAAATGTACACATCCAGTATAACTGTTACATGTTCATGAAAGAATGTAAATAATAAAGGCCTTAGTTCTGAATATAGATAGACTAAAATCATCATAAATTAATTTTGGTTTTGTGTTTTGGTTGAACAAAATCACAATTTTATACACACTGGAAAGCTGGATGTTAAGGATCTCCTTTGTGTATAATTGGCAGATCTGTGTTTTGTTTTTCTACAGCTATACAGGTCAGTTTAAAATCCTAAAAGTGGCTTGGATTAAGAGGGAATTTTGACCAGCAACTATACCAGTATTTTGATGTGTAAAAGTCTTTACTCTGTAGCAGGATTATCACAATTTTTGTAAAACAGGGTGTGAGGTCACTTACATCAAAGCAAACTAAAACTCTGTTTTGATGGTACTAGCATAATTTTAGAAGAATTATTTCTGAAACTTCATTATTATAGTCTGGATATATCATTAAAATTTAGTACAGTGGTGCTCATGTTTTGAATCCAAGGGATTCACTTCATTCAGCACACATTCAAACCTAAAATGTGGTGCCATTTTGTAAATATGCTCACTAGCCTAAATGCAAAAAATTGAACCAAACCCTATTGTTGTTTATTGATGTCATACTGGGATCACATTTTAATGAGTTAGGTATTTACAATTTCAAGACAAAATAAAAACAGAATTACTGACATAAAAAAGTCAAATGCAATAATGCATAAACAAACAATTAACTTAAAATCAAAAGGTATTGTTACAGCAACCCGCAAATGCTCATTTCTTGTTATCTTCCAATCAAGTTATACACAAATATGAATTTGGAGAAACAATAAGAAAACAGAAAATTAACTAAATTTTTTGATTAAGAAACAAATTTATGAACTTATACTATTTCTATGTAATAATCATACATGCCAACCCCCAAAAAAGTATACATGCAATTTTTGCAAACACAAGTTTGCCTAAATAAATCCACTTAGATCTTACCATGATCTTGTGAAATCCACTTGGATTTTTGAGTTGGATTATATCCAGGTTACGAGTGTTTATACCTATTCCATTTTGGAAATTGGCTTGTAAGCAAATGAGCTTATAAGTGAGTGTATACAGTAATCTACATTTATTAGATTTTCATTCTCAAATAGTTTCTTAGTATAAACAATAGAAACAGCCATATTTTAATCTTTATAATAACTTCAGAAATAGTAAGACATTTGCTTATTTGCTATAATATTGTTATTTATATGTAATTTAATTACTTGTTTGATAGTTTAAAAATATTTTATTTTATTTTATTCCATTACATGTTAATAATAATTTTGTCTACAAGATTTGATATCTTTTTAATAGAAATTCAGTTTTAGTTCTGTTTCACCTGATAAACTACCAGTACTTGTAGCATTGAATCTAATTGCTGACCTTGATTCAGAACCAATGAGTTCTGGTGAGCAATGTTTTTTTGCTTTTTTTATTATTCATTCTTTTAGCAAAAATTGTTAAGTTGGATCAAGACCATGCCTGGAGTATGTGACAAATAATGTGTTTATTTGGTTTTCCAGTGGGATGAATTTTTTACTCCCATCTGGGAATCTGTTTTACATTCTAACTTTTTTCTTGAGAAGAACTAGCCAGTTGAGCTAAAAAAATCTCCAACACTTAAAGGTATCTTGTTGTGACCAGTTGGAGAAGAATTTTTATTTTATGGAATTATTTATTCCTTTCCTGGAAAATACTAGTGCTCATACAGAATTCTCGAACTATTAAATTTATCAAAGTTTATTCAGCAATTCTAAACTGGAATATTATTTTTTGTGATTCAGCAAGGAACTGTTGACACAGCAACACATTGAAGGTCATTATATAGATCAGTGTCCTCCACTGTTATTTCAATGGGACTAAAACACAGATTCATTTAGGAATATTTATTGATAGGACTTCTATTTTTTAATTCTTAGATTAATTTTGGATTTGATTCATAAACTGTAAGTTTTTTTTCTCATTTTTACCTTGTTTTTCTAGGGAAATAAATTATTTTGTTTAATTTTACAAAGCTTGTTGTCTTCACTAATTCCTTGTTACCTTTATTTGAGCCTAGACACATAACAATATATAAATTAAACACTTTCTGTCCAGCATTCAATACCTGTCACATAACGGAGATGAATCTACAGTAACAATGGGAGAATAAAAGCTTGTAAATGTGCACATTTTTGATGACAGCCATAATACATATTTGGTTTCACAGCGGTCCACTACAAAGATCAAGAGCAGTTGCATGAACACAATTCAGCTGCTGGAAGTCAAAATTTGCATCTTTATATCATGACCACAATACTGGCCAAGTTTTATGATAATCCATCAAAACAAGAGGGAGACCAGTTGCTCTAAAACACTGTCATTCTAAAACATTGTTATTCACTGTGTCTAGCTGTCAAAGTCAAAATGGGCAATAACTCTTAAAACAATTAGTGAGATAAGATTGTAATCATGTGCATCTTTACATTATGAGCCCAATACTGATAAAGTGTTATGGCAATCCATAAAAAGGGGGGGGGGGGCTGCACTTAAACATGGTCATACATGAACTGCATCAACTCATCAACCCCTGGTACCTTGTTCATGCGTCAGAGAGGTAGTAGCCTACTTCCAAGCTCTGTAGCCCCGGCTGTACTTTTTCCAGAGTATATGCTAGAAAAGGATGGAATACCATGGAAAGCTATGGAAAATTGAAATATTCTGCAGAATTTAGCATGGAAACATTGTGCATGGAAAATGCTGGACATGCCTGTAAAATGCTGGACATTTTGGAGTTTGATTTTTTTCAGCATGGAAAACCCTGGAAAATGCTGGACAGCTTGGACTTAGAATTTTTGGATAGATATCAGCATGCAAAATCCTGGAAAAAAACGTAGTCAATTTTCAAGATTGGTACTTAAAATCATTTTTAATTCTTTCTGGTCAACTGATTAGAGTTTTTCATATCCTTCAACTATCAAGATCCAAGTACCTAAATAATGAGTTATTTCAAACCTATGATACATATATACTGTGAAAGAGGACACAATTTAAACAAATGATACCACATGCTCACACACATTTGACCCCTGCTTTAAAATGACAAACCACAAGTTTTGAAGCAGTACATCATTTATTGAATGTACAAACCTATGTAATTAAATGTTCATGAAAACAGTTGGCTCTCACAAAACCACCATAATACAAAAATGTTGGTGTAATACAAATTTTATATGTATCATAAAATATCCTGAAAAATATAGTTAAATCCTGATCATAACATATCCCAAACCAACATGCATGCTTACAACAAGCTAGGTGAGCTTTTGCAAGCTAGTAAAGGTACAAAAGGAATTTTTCAAAGTCTGCAAAATTGCAAAATCTAAAGTACTTAATGTAGCTCGCACAAACTTGCAATAATCAGTTGTGAAAGGGATCAGTACTTCTTGAAATGTTGAATATATATATCTTGTGACTAGATCATATACTCAGTATAAGAAACTACACTATTAAATTAAAAGATGTTACTGGTAATCTAGTTTTTTTATAGCATCTGATAATGCACTTGAGTTCAATAATATACATTTTCAGTGTTGCAAAAATGCTAAGAACTTTAATTTCTTGTATTAGCTGGTACATAAATAAAATATATTATTCCAACATTTCTCTATGTCTAAATAAACTATGAACATTATTAATATATATAAAAAAAACCGAATTAATTCTTGAGCAAGGCAAAATGAAAATTACTTTTTCTACAAATGCTTTTTCTCATTTTAAATTTTTACAAATATTATATGTTAGAGAAAAAATTGAATTTTTTGCATAAAGGAAATTCTTTAAGTGATTGAATACTCAATTAGCTATGCAGTCATTTTGTCAGGTAATGGAAGAATGGGTAAAGATTCCATTTAGTAAAATCCTCTTAAACAGTAAGTGCTGATTGCAAAATTAATTACAGACTAACTTAATACAGCAAGATTATTTGATGGCAAATATTTGTAAATCTATTTATCAATAATGCATGTATCATTAAATATAGTCTCCGTAAATCTTGTAATATTAAATCTTGTAATATTAACTTCTGGCATTAAGTTTATGAAAGAACTGTCATATATTTGTTTCAATGACAATCTGCTGCCTGGAGAAAAAAAGTGTTAGTTATTTAATTCCTAAATAAAAATTACAAATAAATAGTTTTTGTTTTTCTTTGAGAGAGATATGCATCCCATTCTGACAGCATGCTATAAATAACTGAGCTTTGCAAATTTTGCTTCTTTAAAAAGAAATCAAATAAAAGCATGCAAAGTGAAGTGTGGCTTTCTGCAACAGATACTTAATTCAGTATTGAGTCATTAAAGCAGTTACATCAACTGTTTATGGTTTAGCAGACTGGTTTACTAACTGTAAATGTACACATAACATATTTGAGTCAAAAGAAGACAATACAACCATTGTAGCATCACGTTAAAACAGGCACAATTTTCAAGGCTGAATCATCACAATTTACATCGTTAATTTAGTACATTTCATTGCCAGCTGAACCAAGATATGTGCAGTAACAGATCTTATAATCAAAGAGATAATCTGAAATTATGGGATTATACTCAAGATTGTATCGTATTTTGCCAGTTTTCGTGACTTTAGTTTCGCAGTAGTGTTCTGTTTCATGTTTACAATTTAAATATCTCAAAATATGACTTTGCAATGTTACTTCACCCAATGATTGTGATGGCAATGCTGCAGATCATTATTATTTATTGCTACACTTGACAAATCGATGCAGTGCTATCAGTTATCGACAATAGGGTTACGAGATTATAAAGTTAAACACACTTGGGAATCTCATTTCCGTTATTCTTAGAGTATTTTTCCTCTCGCATATTAAATCAACAATTGTTCAGAGGTTATTACATTTAATTCTTTTTATCTTCAGAATGTCTTAAGGTACGTAATAAGTTTTTATTGGATTTTTGTTGTTCATTTGACATGTGTCATAGACTTTTCAAACTGAATAGTAAAACTGAAATTATGGACTTATTAAAGAATGATCTTGAATAAGACTTCCTGATTTTTCCTGAACTTGATATGTGATTTTGGAATAATGAACAAAAAATGAAATGCTTTTGCCAATGATGTAAATACTTATTTTTTTCCTGATTACATAGTACATGTTGCTGGCCCCGAGTGGCCGAATGGTCTAAAGCGCTATCCATTACGGATCACTGCAATCTCACCTCTGTCTGTGTGAGTTCGAGTCTAGGATTCTGCGAATGTGATATGTGAGAAAGCTTACCAGTAGCTTCTCATGGGTCAGAGGTTCTTTTCCGGTGATTTCCATGCTAGAATTGTCCAGGGTTTCCTAGCCTGCCCTGGACAAAACCTGGAATATTAGTCCAAATACTCCAGTGTTTTCCATGCTAGAATTTTTCAGCATTTTTCATGCTAGAATTTGTCCAGGGTTTTCCAGCCTACCCTGGACAGAGGTTGGAATATCAGTCCAAATACTCCATGAATATGATGAAAAATCTACAGCTGGGGCATCAAGGTCATGTATGACACACTAAAGTGGGTGGCATTATAGAAATGCAAACAGATGTTGCTCTACAATGATGCCAAATAATCTGAACATTCTAGTTGCACTACAAAATACAGAGGGTAAAATGTAATTTTTTGGACCCGATTTTTTTCCACCAAAAAATTAGTCTATGGTCGAAATCAGATGTCCTCAGATCTAAGGCAGACCAGTCTGAACTGCACACAGGTGAACCTTTGCAACATGCAGGACAAGATGGGCATTTGAAATAAAGAGTGGTCTTGATACACAAAGCAAAAAAAGGGAACTTTTACTCTTCTGCTCATGTGCAAGCAAAAATAATGTTTTGAACTAGGCATTAGGTTCACCAGAAATCTTATGGAAGTATATATATTAGGATGTATTCAGAAACAGCTCCCAAAATGTGTTTCCTACTTGAATTTCTGGCAAAAATGACAAATACCTTTAGAGGTTAATGAGTTAATATGTGCATTCTGATGTTACTAAATCTGAATAATCCTTGCATATTTAATCACTTATGGATTGACATTGCACATAAAATACAAATATACTATAAACATAAAATATATAGCATAGATGTAAAAAAAAATCAAAACACACCATTATAGCAAAGGAATATTATTCCATTCTGTAACTACCTATGTTGTGTGCTATTTGATCCATATGTTATCAAATTTTTTTTTATTCATGATATTTGCAGGGCAGTTCCTAACTGCCAATAGCCAGGTAATTTAACCATAAGCAAAGTTTCCTCATTTTAAATTATTGCCTTGAATTAGCACTAAAATAGACCTCCCTTTAGAGTTAATGAACATGAATCAATATTGTAATCTGGAGGCATAGGGTACAAAAAATATGGACATGTAATTTTACCTGCATTTCTCTATGATACACAACATATTCCTCATTAAAGGAGCCATCTGTACTTTGTTTGCTACGTGCCAACCATTCCAAACCTGGCCAGATATCATCTTCCTGTCTTAGAACATCACTGAGTTTATCCACTTGACAGAACACCTTCAATACAAATGCTGTCAACCTGGAATGATTAAGTAATTCTGTGAATTATCATGAATGTAATTTTGTAAATGGGCCAATTAAGCTTGGATTTAAATATGGGGGTGGGAAAATCCAGTTATATGAGAGTGATGTGGTTACTTGGTATTAGATTTGGGAAGTCGGCAAGATCAAAGTTGCATAATTGTAATGGTGATGATTGATATTGGGTTTAGGATGTTAGCAACATCAAAGTTGTTTGATTGTGATAGGGTCACTTGGTATTAGGTTGTCAGCAAGATCAAGGTATTTTCCAAAGAATCTGACCAGTGACTAGAATATATGAAGAAATAATTTTTGCTATTCTTTCATCCCTCTGTTTTTCTGTGTGTGTGTGTGTGTGTGTGTGTGTGTGTGTGTTTTGGATTCTGTAGCATTAACAATTTTCTAATCATATTGCTATGATGTCTGCAATCTAGCACTTGGGGCATCATGGCGCAGACAAGTAGCATCATCATGTCCTACCCAGTTACATTATTCTGACACCAGGCTGCTCAGTCCTAACAATAACCTCTAAATTCTGAGTGCCAAGCAAGGCAGCTGCTAGTACCATTTTTATAAGGCTTAGGTGTGACAGAATTTGGGTTTGAACCGGCAACCTCCTGCATCCAAGGCAGATGCTCTAGCCATTTAGGCCACTGGAGCAGTCTCTGTTTTTCTAACATCTAATGGTTATCAGGCCAATTCATATTAAGGAAAAACATATCTCAACAAATGTTTTCCTCATTTCTGATTTTGACAAATGACATAAAATATATATTATTTGCTTGCAACATCTATTGCATTCAACAGGAGTCTAAAAAGTCAACTATAGAGGTTTCTGTTTTCACTTTTTAAATTTTTTTTCATACCTTAAACCCTCAGATTTCATGCTCTGATAAAGTTATATTCCATATTGTTTGAATTACTGCAGTTAGAAAATGTTTACTCACACTAAGGGTAGACAGGTATTACCTCCCCTTAGATGTGTGTGGGAGTGATTTATCAAGGAAACATGTAACTTAAAGTAGATTACACCATAAATGAACAAATCTGGTGAAAATTGAATAAATGAAACAGCTAATGCTACACCAAAAGCTGATATGGCAAATAAATGGCTTAAAAAAAGATTAAACTGCTGGACAGAATAAGATGTATGAAAATAGTGTTCATTACTTTACATTGGTACAATCATAGCTAGTAAGGGATGAACATTTATTTTCCAACCTTTATATTTCATAAGCCACATAGAGAAATCAAGTAACAAAACATTAATTTCTAGTGAAAATTATTGCCATTAACCATTTGAGAATACACTGTTGTTAACTAAGATGGAAGATAAAGGAAACTCCCTTGAAATGTTAATACCTCTTGGCTCCGAACATAATCCTTCAATATATTTTGCTCAAAATTTGCTGTATTTGTTTCTCCTTAATCAAAAAAGTAAGAACTGAAGTAAAATATGTGTTTAATTTTAATTCCTGTATAATATAAAAGATGTCTTACATATTTGTCATTGTTACTATCTATTTTTCCTGACATCTCCTCAGAGTAAAAGTGACACTGATATTGTTGTTGAAATGACACTGATGTTGCTGAAATCTATGTCTAACTCCTTTTCAAACTCTGAAGAATTAGTGATGATTTAATTACATTTAATACACTTGGAATTAAATTTTAAATGGGTATCACTCAAAGAGGTCATAATGCTACTATTTAAATTTCTTAATAATTTCTGTGAAAAAAAAAAAATGGAAAAAATGCCAATTTTAAGTTTTTGTACTGCAATTTACTGTGACTACAAAATGAGTATTATCACTTGAAATTACTACTCAATAGATTACTGCTCCATCAATACATATCTACAGTCAAACCTACACTGAATATGTCACAAGAGATTACTGCTCCATCAATACATCTCTACAGTCACATCTACTCTGATGTCACAAGAGATTACTGCTCCATCAATACATTTCTACAGTCACATCTACACTGAATATGTCACAAGAGATTACTGCTCCATCAATACATATCTACAGTCACATCTACTCTGATGTCACAAGAGATTACTGCTCCATCAATACATTTCTACAGTCAAACCTACACTGAATATGTCACAAGAGATTACTGCTCCATCAATACATCTCTACAGTCACATCTACTCTGATGTCACAAGAGATTACTGCTCCATCAATACATTTCTACAGTCACATCTACACTGAATATGTCAAAAGAGATTACTGCTCCATCAATACATCTCTACAGTCACATCTACTCTGATATCACAAGAGATTACTGCTCCATCAATACATCTCTACAGTAACATCTACACTTTTGTCACAAGAGATTACTGCTCCATCAATACATCTCTACAGTCACAGCTACACTGAATATGTCAAAAGAGATTACTGCTCCATCAATAAATCTCTACAGTCACATCTACACTTTTGTCACAAGAGATTACTGCTCCATCAATACATCTCTATAGTCACATTTACACTTTTGTCACAAGAGATTACTGCTCCATCAATACATCTCTAGTCACATCTACACTGATGTCCTGTTGGAGTCCAAATTATAGCCAGTAATAAAGTTTTAATTGTGGATTATCAAATTTGCATTAATTTAAGCTCTTACTTTCTGGGTTAGGTTTAAAAGATAGTACCAAAAAAAGCATTTTTTAAATTTATCCATATTGTATTCAGAAAAAATGCAAATTTTCTAACACATTTACTGTATATTTTTGCCTTGCAAAAAAACCCCAACTTTTTCTGTCTAATAAAATACAGATATATTTCATACTGTGTCCAATAACATACCAACAAACAAAAATATTCTAAGCCCAAGAAACAAGACCCAAATATATGATATCAGGCAATTCCTTTATAGCAAACCAATCACAGTTTACATGTACATTAATGAAAGAAAACCAATTCTATTCTTATAATTCAGTCCACAAGAAAATTCAACAATACTTAACATACTATGAATATTACATTATACACTAACTGTGTGTTTAATAGTCTTCTATGTAGATTGCTGACATCTTGTATAGAAACCATTTGTTTTCTTCTTTCAGTCCATAACTTTGACCTTTGAACTTTTGATCCTAAAATTGATCAGCTTTTCCCTCATCCCAGTTTCATGCCATCCATAAAGTTTGCTTCACATCTGGAAGCCATTATTCTTTGATCAGTCATTTTGACATTTAATGCCCAACACAATTATTCCTCGTTAGAAGTGGTGCAAGTCATCCAAAAGTTTGGTAAATGTAGATGATGTAGATACTATGCAGAAATCCTTTTTCTTCTTTTTGGTCACAGTCCTAGAACCAACTATACAAACATTATATTATCCAATTCTCAAAGTTACAATCACATAGTTTCTCTTCAGAATTTACCATAATTTAAATCTGTCATCTGGTTTATTTCCCTTATTCTATGTACCTGAGCTGTCTTTCATTACTTAAATTTGGATCCTGTTCTAATCTCAGACAATTTAATTTTGTCAATAAGACTAGTTAATTTTTTACATAATTTAATCATTCATTAAAAAATGAAAGTATTGACTTTACTCTCTTTTGATAGTGTCAATGAGATTTCAGATTTACTTGCTTTTCTTTTTAGAAGTGCTATTACTGTTTCAAAAAAGAGGATGCTTTCACACTGAAAGAAAACATGCCTAATAAACTTGTTTGAATAAATTATAGTTCAGTTTTGATCCTAGAAAAAAATCCTATAGATGGTCTACTGGCTGAAAAAGAATTGCCAAAATTCCATGATTGGACTATTTCTTCTTTTAACTGCTGAATATAATAACTGAAATGATCCTTGATGTTCCTGTGAAACTGAACATACCAAATCTGATAACAGACAATTTTCTTTCATTGAGTTATTATGTTCACACTATACAAAGTGCAATACAAAATGCTTTATTATGGCCTATGACTTTCAACTTGTTATCATGGACAAATAATCAATCAACTTGTCTCAATATCAAGATATAACCACATGCAATCAACTTCTTTCAGACAATGACAAGATATAATCACATGCAATCAACTTCTTTCAGACAATGACAAGATATAATCACATGCAATCAACTTCTTTCAGACAATGACAAGATATAATCACATGCAATCAACTTCTTTCAGACAATGACAAGATATAATCACATGCAATCAACATGTAGCAGACAATGACAAGATACAATCACATGCAATCAACATGTAGCAGACAATGACAAGATATAATCACATGCAATCAACATGTAGCAGACAATGACAAGATATAATCACATGCAATCAACATGTAGCAGACAATGACAAGATATAATCACATGCAATCAACATGTAGCAGACAATGACAAGATATAATCACATGCAATCAACATGTAGCAGACAATGATGCAATCAACATGTAGCAGACAATGACAAGATATAATCACATGCAATCAATATGTAGCAGACAATGACAAGATATAATCACATGCAATCAACATGTAGCAGACAATGACAAAATATAATCACATGCAATCAACATGTAGCAGACAATGACAAGATATAATCACATGCAATCAACATGTAGCAGACAATGACACGATATAACCACATGCTATTAATTTGTCTCATTATTAAGATATTAAACAATTAACTTGTATCAATATCAAGATATAACCAAATGCAATCAACTTGAATCAATCTCAGGATGTAACTACATGCAACCAACTTATTTCAGACAATGTCAAGATATAACCACATGCTATCAACTTCTTTCAGACAATGACAAGATAAAATCACAAGCAATTAACTTGTATCAATGTCAAGATATAACCAAATGCAATCAACCTGAATCAATCTCAAGATGTAACTACATGCTATCAAAATGGCTCATATAATGTCAAGATATAACCACATTCAATCAACTTGTTTCAGACAATGTCAAAATATAAGCACATGCTATCAACTTGTATCAATGTCAAGATATAACTATATGCAAGCAACTTGTATCAGACAATCTCAAGATGTAACTGTATGCAATCAACTTGTTTCAAACAATGTGAAGATGTAACTACATGCAATCAAGTTGTTTCAGAAAATTTCAAAGATACAGCCATACACAACCAACTTGTATCAATGTCAAGAAATAACCATATGCTAAGTCTGCTAAATCTATCAATTACGATTTTTTTTTAAAAAAAAGCTTGACATTATTGAAGTAGTATTATTCATGGTTTACTCACAATTTTCAAATTTTATTTTTAAACGTTAGCATCAAGGCACTCGATAAAGTTAAATGATAAAAATTCATTCATATATGTTTGTTATCATGCTTACAAAACATTACAAGTGAAAACCTGAGTTGAAACAGTTGAACCTAAAATTAAAGCTAGAGTGCTGTCCATTTGTTCATTATAATACAAACGAAATATAAACCTGGTCAAACTTACCTTTATTGTTCAAATATATATATATATATATATATACACACACACACACATGTTATTAATTTCATAAGCTTGCTAAAGTATTATTATTATTATTATTATTATTATTATTATTATTATTATTATTATTATTATTATTATTATTATTATTATTTAAAGAGGGTAAAGTATGACTACACAAGCAATGGCCTCTGATTTACCCAAAGGGTAACCATATCTGTTTTCATAATTCTTTCATGAAAGAGAGAATGTTTATCAAAAGCCCCATGTCATTGCCACTATTCATGGAAGAGGATTAATGATAACAATGTTTTTAAGATGGCTGTCCTATATTGGAGGTTAGATCCACTAGAACTAACTACAATGCCATATTATTTTTGTGAAAACCCAATGATGAAATGACCAACTTGAACCCTGTGGGACTGAGAAGATTTTTCACTATTACATACAATGATATCAATGGCAAATATTTTATTACAGAATATAAAAAACTGACTTTTGATGATGATTGATCTTTCATAAACTAAATGTTCTATTGAATTTAAACAAAAGGAATCTTGTCTGATTGTGAATTTGAATCAATAGCTAGTCTAGTTTCCTGTTTAGAATAAAGCTTGAGATATTTTGCACAAGAGTAGAGAGCAAAGCAGGGAGTGTAAGAATCAGGGAACCAGACTACTCAACAACAACACAAAGCAGTGATGTAATACATAATGTTTTCATGTACATGTGAAGGTTGTTGAAACCAGTTGGAACAACAAAAAAAACTATCTCTCAGCAGTTGAATATCTTGAAAATATAGGTTATTTTTTATATATATTTTAAAAAAGGTCTAATTAGAAAAAGCATTTTACAGACAATTATTTCTAAGGCAATTTTAAAATGAGTATTCATCAATTAAACAGGCCAGTTCACTCTCACTCCCCCACATGGTTTTCTCAATGTCCAGAGAGGATAGTATCATTTTATATTGTTATGAAGGTCCCTCAATAACTCATGCCCTCATTTATAGTGCAATCTATGTCTTTGGATCCTGCTGTGCACAAGTTATCAAGAGAGATGGTGTATCTATTTACAAACATTTTTGTAGTGCAATGAATTCAACAGAGTTAATCTGAGTTAATGTAAATATGTATTATTGGCACCTCAGCACATAATTCAATAATTAGATCTGGCCCCCTAAATTTGAATAATGGAAGCCTGACAATGGAAAGTTCTTATGGGCAAGCATTAAGTCACACTGACTGTGTTCGCTTATGCCATCCTAGTGCACACTTCAATGACTAATACATTGGTCAAAAAGGGTGACATACAAAAATTAAGTATGTCTTGGAGATGCTCAATTAAGAGCTAAGCATCCTCTGAATTTTTCAGGCTTATTAGATAGTCCTGTATTTGAGTGGCCACCATTAGCAAATACAAAACAACCTTTAAGCACACACTAAACATATACTCAAAGCATTAATGACTTTCAAATATATATCAATGATGTTGATTCACTATCAAATATGTCCACATTGCTAAAATGTTTACCAGATATTCCTATATATTTTCAATGAGACAAAGTGGTACTGTAAGAGTACATGAACCAGGTGCTGCCAGTATGTGCGATTTTTTTCTGCATTGTTATGACTTTTACATTTAGTGAATCTACTGGCTTTTTCAATGCCCATTGCTAGCAACTGATTGAAAGCTTTTCATTAGAATCCATTAATTTGCATCAAATACAGATGATGTAATTTAAGTTCATTTATTTCAGATAAGGATAATTACTGAATATTAGAAGTTCAAAGCAATGCAGTCATGTTACACAATGTCTGATTTATGCTGCTTTAATATTTGTTTTCAGGTTAATGAGACAATGAAATAATGTTTAACAAAGTTCAATAAAAACTATAAAGATCTGAATATGTTAGTTACAAATGTTTCACTTATGAATGAAACAATTTGGGTATTGTGTCAGATTTGGGAACTATGACATTAAATAATACTATAAATTAAAATTATATCTCAATTCTAAGTGAATTCTCTAGTTACTCAACCTACAGTCAGTATGCATGATGGTATACAAATTATACCCATCTTGTATTTCTTAACAAACATCTCTACAAACTAATTTCAAACTGACTCAGCTTTTCTGGAAATGATCAAAATAGATTTTTAATATGGTTATGGGTGCCACATCACTGGTAATGGAGTTACCCATGGACAAAATTTTGACTGTCTAAACAAATATTTATACCAAGTTTGGTTGAAACTAGGTTGACAAATTCTAGCAAAAAATTTGAAAATTGAAGGAATTTTTGTGCTGGCTACTACAAAGCCATAATCTAATCTGAAGGCCATTACAAGCAAAATTTTAAAAGAGTATGTCCTAAGAAATAACAACCAAGTTTACTTCAAACTGCTTTTCAAGAGAAGGGAAAAATATGTTTTAAATGTTTACCACAGAAGCTACATCAATCAATAACTTTGAATTTACTTAAAATACAATTCTGAAAGTATTTCTGACTAAATCATCCTTGTTTGATCAAAATCATCTGAGCTATTCAAAGAAAACAAAAATAATAAGTTTTATATAGATTGCTAAGTAAGAAAAAAAAAATGAGCCACTCTAAGCATAATTTTGACACAGGATGTTCTGAGAAATATTTGTACCGAATCTGCACACAACCATATTAGCTGTTATGGACAAGAAGTTGAAAATAAGTTTTCCATATGTAAGAAAGTAGATCCATTGCTTGAGAAGCCACCCTGGACACAATAGCATATTGTAAATAACACTTCTGACAAGTTTGTCAGTAATTAGCTCAGATGTTCAAGAGAAGATATTGAAAACATTCACCCACCCCCATGATGCTAATTACGAGCATGTCCTAACAAATTGACTTGGCTCATCTAAAAAAGTGGCTGAAAACAGGTTTTCTATATTGTTATGATTGGAATTACACATGCTAGGCTCAAAACCTGAAACAATTTTGATAAAGACAAAATAGCATTTAACAAGTTCAGAACAGCTGGTTTGCTCTTTTCCAGTTTTCCTACTGAATAACAAAAATGTGTCAAGAGGAAAAATATGCCTTTTAGTGTAAGGTATTAATAATAAAATCTTGGTTTGAAACTGCAAGGACAAACTTCCAAGTCAACCAGCCAGAAAAAGTCATTATGTGGGTGTGTGTGTGTGATTTGGATTTTTCACACTGCTTTAACTCATTAACCTCTGGAGGGTTTTGCTTTTTTTTCCTGAAATGTGAGTAGGAAACCCATTTTGGGGGCTATTGTTGAAAACATCCTAATACATTGATCTCCAGGACATTTTAGATTAATGCTATGCCTAGTTGTGTTAGAAACATTATTTTTCATTAGCTAATTTGATGGAGAAAGAGCAGAAGGGAAAAGATTGGACTTCTTTGTTTGTTTTATTTTTGGGTTGTTTTTTTTTTTAAATATCATTTTTGTGTCGAGACCACTTTTTATTCTAAATGCCCATCTTATCCTACATTTTACAAAGGTTCATCTGTCTGTGTGCTATCCAGACTGGTCTGTCTTAGATCTGAGGCCAAAAAGTCTAAAATCCGGACACAAAATTGGATTCCCTAATCACATATAAGTAATACTATATATGCCTCCAAACAATATGGCTATAATACAATATATTATAAGTCCAAGAATATAGCAGGGACACAAAGCCCTCCTGCTGGCCACTTACCATGTACTAGCAGCTGTAAAAGTCCAAACAGAGTATGATCCATCTGCTTTCTTATATTTCTTTTCCTGCTGAATTCCTGTAATTGAATAGAAGAAAATGAGGAATGTTAAAAATGTTCTTGTCCTTTACACTTGACAAAAAGGTGTCAAATGGTAAAAAATGTTCTTGTCCTTGCAGTTACATTACAATACACTAAAGGGTATGGAATGGTAATAAAGTTCAAGTCCTTGCGGTTACATTACACTAGACTAAAGGGTGTGGAATGGTAATAAAGTTCATGTCCTTGCAGTTACATTACACTAGACTAAAGGGTGTGGAATGGTAATAAAGTTCATGTCCTTGCAGTTACATTACACTAGACTAAAGTCTAATAAAGTCTAAAGGGTGTGAAATGGTAAAGTTACATTACACTAGACTAAAGGATGTGGAATGGTAATAAAGTTCAAGTCCTTGCAGTTACATTACACTAGACTAAAGGGTGTGGAATGGTAATAAAGTTAATGTCCTTGCAGTTGCATTACACTAGACTAAAGGGTGTGGAATGGTAATAAAGTTCAAGTCCTCGCAGCTACATTACACTAGACTAAATGGTGTGGAATGGTAATAAAGTTCAAGTCCTTGCAGTTACATTACACATAGACTAAAAGGTGTGGAATGGTAATAAAGTTCATATCCTTGCAGTTACATTGCACATAGACTAAAAGGTGTGGAATGGTAATAAAGTGCAAGTCCTGGGAGTTATATTACACTAGACAAAAGGGTGTGGTATGGTAATAAAGTTCAAGACCTTGTAGTTACATTACACTAGACTAATGGTTGTGATATGGTAATAAAGTTTAAGTACTTGGCAGTTACACTGCACTAGACTAAAGGGTGTGGAATGGTAATAAAATTCATGTCCTCAGAGTTACATCACACTAGACTAAAAGGTATAGAATTCATGTCCTTGCAGTTACATTACATTAGTCTTAGGAGTGGTGTGGAATGGTATTAAAGTTCATGTTCTTTGAGTTATATTAAATTAAACTTAAGAGTAGTGTGGAATGGTATTAAAGTTCATGTTCTCTAAGTTATATTACACTAGACTAAAGGATGTGGAATAGTATAAATAGTTTTTCCAGTGAGTATATTACATTAGATCAAGGGATGGGGTGGAATGGTTAAAGAAAATGTCCTTTGACTTACATTACACTAGAGTATAGGGTGGTGCAAAATGGTGAAAAAAGTTCAGGAATATCAAGTTAACTACAAACTCTTAAATTTGCTTCTCCACAATTAACCGAATCTGTGAAACAAAACTTTTAATTCACCAAGTTTTCACATTTTACTTGGTTGCCTTGCTATCTTTGATCATATATGTGAATGAGTTACCTAATTTAATGTAGTTTAAATAATCTATATATATATATATATATATATATATATATATATATATATATATATATATATATATATATATATATATATATATATATATATATATATATATATATATATGGTACAATTACATTTATAAGTTTTGATCAATCTGAAGGTGTTGACCTGAAACATGACAGAGTCTCTAGCTTGTATGCAGGTAGGATGAGCATGTATTATAATTTTTGTTTAATTCCATCTCATTTCATTTGGTTTGATATAAAAGACACAATTAATGTGAAAATACAAAAGCAAGACTGCTTTTAATTCAGTGCAACAATACAATCAATACTCACACAAGTTTCAAACATAAACAAGTTCTAAACTTGATTAGGTTCTCACAGAAATCATTGTGGACATGCCTGTCTTGGTAGATTGACATAGTTTACATTCACATACAAGAAGCACATTGCATTTATGATGATTATACTTGAACTAAACTAAAAGAAAGAACAAAATCATGAATTTCACTTAACAAAATTTATATAATTGGTATTTATTTATTGAAGTGTTACCTCCAAAAGGCGTTAATGAAATTTTCATTGATCAAGATTTAATTGGTATTGTTGTTTGGAAAGGAAATTTAAAGTTGAAAATTTCATAATGTTAATTCAAATTTCCAAGTAGAGTTGTACCCTCTAATACAGCCAATGCTTCTGCACCAGGAAAGTGGCTTTATAAGACAGATGACCGTTCCAGAGAAGGGCTATATTTGTAAGATGTGTATGTATGTGTACATAGCAGGAAAGCTACATTTAACTTTAAGCTGTTAATTTCTTCATTTTATTAATTACTATATTAAACTGTTCTTACTTTAAAGACAGTTATTTCAAGCTAACATAAATTAATAGTTCCTATTCTCTGGTGTGAAATATGAGTGGGATATTGTTTATATGTACATTACAAAAATCATTCAAAAATGTTATTTAAAACTTGGTATATACATTGTTTCATTTTTAAAATAATTTTCTCTCTATTTACTCTGTTTTTCCTCTGCTACAGAATATTCTCCTTATCTTTTATGACCTTATTCAAATTTTTCCAATAAAAAAATATTTTGGTAAGTAAACTTTCCCCATAGTCATCAAGTAGAATAACTTTTACTTTCTCTCTAAAGTATTATTTCTTTGTTTAATGTTACATGTTAAAGTTTTGTAACGATTTATTTCTATGTTGCTAACTGTACAGTGTTGCAATTAAATTATGCACACAAAACTTTTGTAAATGAAAAACCTTGTTATAAAGGAAGTGATGTACTGCATGATTTTTTGGTATTTGTCTGGTTCCCTCTTGGTTCAAGGTTAACTGCTTCTCTTGCTTCTGTGTGTGTGTGTCTGTGTGTGTGTGTGTGTGTGTGTGTAAATCCACAAAGTCTACATTTAGCCTATCTAACCATGCTAATATTTTGACAATTATGTTGGTCATACTCGTCATTTAAAAATAAAAAAAATCTGCATGTGAAGCCCAAGGCCCTAACAACACATTGTGAACAAATTTCCTACAAAAGTCAGCATTAACGATATAAAAATAACCTTAGTGGTACACATACTTTAGTCAACACTTCTTTCAATAATGAAAATATGACATCCAGAAATAGACATCGTGAAAGATAATCAGATTACTTACCTTACTGTAATTAAATAGTGGTTCTGGACAGATTTAATGATAAAATGTCGCCACTTGTGAGAGGTAAATTTTACATTTGTGCACTAATAATTTGTCAACTGGTAACATTAGAGGTGTGGCCTTTTTGAGGGGTACTTTTGAACACAAACTCGTCAGTGTCAAGGGATACTGGTCATAAAGAGTGGGTGGCCACTAGTCTTGTATTCTTGTGAAGTGTAGATTTGAGTTTAAATAATTTATTTCTGTTAAATTTTAAAAATGCTGAAATGAAATTCTTACACAGCTGGGTTCAAGCTAACTGCCATTGCATATGCTGAAGTGCATAGCAACAGAGCCACAGGCAGAAAATTTATATTGATGAGAGTGTAATCAGAGGTTGGAGAAAAGAAAAAGGAGCATTGGAGAAGATGAATCCACGCAAAATGTGCTTGTCTCACCTAAAGCAAAATGACCTCACCTTGAAACTGACCTGAAGCAGAGGATTGTGGCACCGTGTGAAAACAACTAGCCAATCACAACAGCTGCTATCAAACTGACCGACAAACTCATGGTGACACATTGATGATTTTAAAGGAGGAGTGCATTGGGTATATAAATTTATGAAGAGGAACCAATTGTCAATCAGAACACGAACGAACGTCTACCCGAGAAATGGGAGAAGAAGATAGATGATTTCGTGAATTCGTGTTTTGACATTCTGGCAACAAGGTCCAGTGAACAAAATATAAGTTATGTAGTTATGTTTCTCAAACAATATATTGAAATAGTATTGCATGTAAAAAAATGATATAGCCCACACCCTTATATAACCCGCACCCACCTTGTGGGGTTTGTAAAGTCTGGTATTACCCGTAATATTTTTTTGTGGGAAAATACAGTATTTTACTTCTAACAGACCTTAAATTTGGAGTACCATCAACATCTCTTTGATGAAAGATATTGCTAGGTAAACAGTAATGGCTTTTCTGGTCACTTCATACTTCAATTTGGCATTTCTAAGAAATATTCTTTCAAGTATTGTTAAAATCTTTATATTATTCATTGCATCGTGGAAATTGTCTATACATTAATCTAGCAATGATATAAGTTTCATTGACCAATATCAGTGAGCTTGCAGGGTTTTTCTTTCACCAACCAGCAACTGTTTTGAAAAATTTACTCAACAATTAGAATTTTTGGTTGAAATTTACTTGGATCCCTACTAACTGCTTTATTCATACTATTTTTACTCTACTGCCTCTATCCTAAATTCAGGCACAATTTTGTGATTGCATTTTTCAAATTCTTCTGACTATTTCAGTTCTTTGATGAGGGATGGTACCCAGGGAATGCCAGTCACATGATCTTATGGTGAAGGAAGATGGAATGCAAGACATATTTCAAACAATGACATATCAATCCGATGTCTTCTTTGATAGACATGTTGTGTAAATTACATGCTGATTTAGTAATGATCAAACAACAAAACTATTACCTTCGTTAATAATTCTCCATCCATCACGTTCCATATCTGAGGTTTCGACCAGTTGCTTTGTTTTGTCTAGGTACATCATAGCATAAACAGATGGTGCAAGTGCTATCATTGTCTGTTCTCCACAATAACCTGGATAAACTTTTCTGAATAATTTGTTAACATCTTTGAGGGTGTTTTGCACAACAACATCCATAATGTTATTTCCTGCAACAGGAAACAAACAAAATACTATTACAGTTCATGACAGGGAAAAGAATAAAGAATTTAATCCGGATAATGTTACAAAATCTCAACCCATATCAATGAGTTTCCCATGACATATACATTATTTCTCAATTATTAAAAAAAATTGATGAAATTGTTTCCAAAAGTATTGAAGATAAATTACTTAAAAGAATATTAAATCAAATATATATTTGCCTTTGATCCTGAACATGATACCATCAACTGTAAATCAGTGAATTTGTCCATGACAGTGTTAATATATAAACATGTAAAGTTTGGTTCAAGCAATAGCTAGGCGAGGGAGCATTGTGTCACCAAAAGTTATTGAACTGAAATATTTCAAGATATTTTTCATATATTCCTTTTCTTGTTCATACTTGTTTATTTTATCAATCTGATAAAAGCAGACAGGGCATTTGACCTTAAAATCAATGTCAGAATGCTGACTTATTCACCTCAATTCAATTAAATGCAACATCGGTTCAAAATGCATTTGTATATGAAGAGGTTACTCTGGTCATCAGCTCAGTGAAATGTGAAATACAAGAACGCATTCATTGAACAATGATAATACCCAATAGTCAAATACGTTTCATTTTCTAAATCCTTCATAAAAGGATAGATATGCTAGTGCTGAGAGCTGCACCATTTTCATCCAGAACTAGTTACATGTTCCAAGAGGTTTTACCGGAAACTTAAATCAACAATATCATTCATGGGTAGTGATAACATTATTTTTGAGATGGACACAAGTTGGCCATGATGGTAGCTACACTGAATGTTGAATCAGGACTTGTAGCAATAACAAAAGTTACAAGTTGGCCATGATGGTAGCCACATTGAATGTTGAATCAGGACATGTAGCAATAACAAAAGTTACAAGTTGGCCATGATGGTAGCTACATTGAATGTTGAATCAGGACATGTAGCAATAACAAAAGTTTCAAGTTGGCCATGATGGTAGCTACATTGAATGTTGAATCAGGACATGTAGCAATAACAAAAGTTACCAGTTGGCCATGATGGTAGCCACATTGAATGTTGAATCAGGACATGTAGCAATAACAAAAGTTACCAGTTGGCCATGATGGTAGCCACATTGAATGTTGAATCAGGACATGTAGCAATAACAAAAGTTACAAGTTGGCCATGATGGTAGCCACATTGAATGTTGAATCAGGACTTGTAGCAATAACAAAAGTTACAAGTTGGCCATGATGGTAGCTACATTGAATGTTGAATCAGGACTTGTAGCAATAACAAAAGTTACAAGTTGGCCATGATGGTAGCTACATTGAATGTTGAATCAGGACATGTAGCAATAACAAAAGTTTCAAGTTGGCCATGATGGTAGCTACATTAAATGTTGAATCAGGACATGTAGCAATAACAAAAGTTACAAGTTGGCCATGATGGTAGCTACATTGAATGTTGAATCAGGACATGTAGCAATAACAAAAGTTTCAAGTTGGCCATGATGGTAGCTACATTAAATGTTGAATCAGGACATGTAGCAATAACAAAAGTTACAAGTTGGCCATGATGGTAGCTACATTGAATGTTGAATCAGGACATGTAGCAATAACAAAAGTTTCAAGTTGGCCATAATGGTAGCTACATTGAATGTTGAATCAGGACATGTAGCAATAACAAAAGTTTCAAGTTGGCCATGATGGTAGCTACATTGAATGTTGAATCAGGACATGTAGCAATAACAAAAGTTACAAGTTGGCCATGATGGTAGCTACATTGAATGTTGAATCAGGACATGTAGCAATAACAAAAGTTACAAGTTGGCCATGATGGTAGCTACATTGAATGTTGAATCAGGACATGTAGCAATAACAAAAGTTACAAGTTGGCCATGATGGTAGCTACATTGAATGTTGAATCAGGACATGTAGCAATAACAAAAGTTTCTAGTTGGCCATGATGGTAGCTACATTGAATGTTGAATCAGGACTTGTAGCAATAACAAAAGTTACCAGTTGGCCATGATGGTAGCTACATTGAATGTTGAATCAGGACATGTAGCAATAACAAAAGTTACAAGTTGGCCATGATGGTAGCTACATTGAATGTTGAATCAGGACTTGTAGCAATAACAAAAGTTACCAGTTGGCCATGATGGTAGCCACATTGAATGTTGAATCAGGACTTGTAGCAATAACAAAAGTTACAAGTTGGCCATGATGGTAGCCACATTGAATGTTGAATCAGGACATGTAGCAATAACAAAAGTTACAAGTTAGCCATGATGGTAGCCACACTGAATGTTAAATCAGGACCACCTTGTTAATATGACCACCTTGTTAATAGAACCAACTTGACTTTATAAGAGGTCTTCAAATGAAAACCCAATGTCAATATGTGAAGCCTTTTAGAAGTAGCAAACACATGATGTCCACAGTGTTGACCATGTTGGAGGTCAAAATAATACTGTTTCCATTTATAAGCACAGACATTATAACAAGTTTTTCTCAGTGATAATCCAACATCGATATGACCATCTGTTCACAAGAAAAAAGCAATAACAATTCAAGATGGCCTATTTAGTGTCCACATTACATGTCATATCATCACAAACTACATATATAAAATCTACTAATGAAAAGCTCATGTTACCACAATCATCAATTTTGGAGAAGCAATAAGAACATTTTCATGGTGGCCACACTTGATATCAAATCAAATTTTTATCAAGGATCAAGCAGATTATGGTGAAATGTTTTGTTTTCAATCCAATAAAAGCAGTTAGGACTATTGACCTTAAATGGACATTAGGATAAATGTGTGTGTTTAAAGTCTGATGGCAATCCATTTAATAGTTTAGGATTAGGAGGCCTAACAAATTTGCTCTAACAGACATGCCACAATTTTCAAACCTCAAGAACACTGAAATCTCTCTCTCTCTCTCTCTCTCTCTCTCTCTCTCTCTCTCTCTCTCTCTCTCTCTCTCTCTCTCTCTCTCTCACACACACACACACACACACACACACACATTATCTGTCTAGTACCTGATAAGTACATCACACACTGGCCAGTTCCTTCAATGGCATTTTCTGGCATTGTTAAATCCACTGTAAATATCTGGCGTCCATTGACAGGATCATTTTGCACTGAAAGCATTAAATGAATGGAATACTTGGTAATCCTCTGTACCTGATGGAAATGAGATATATTATTTTAATTTCTGTCTGCACAAATCTGTGTTTCTCACAACTGCTAATTTACCACAAAATATTTTTCTATACTCTAGTATTTATACCTGATAAACAGGAGCACATCTGTGTATTATTTTAATTGCCCTCCAGATTGCTACTGGCTCTTTTCAGCTTTGCTACAAGATCCTTTTCCAAAACCATTTCTACACAGTAAAGGTTGAAGCCCTGCTTATCACATCACATGGCTCCATTCTCAACATTCTCAATTTTTTGGATAGATTTTCATACCCTTAAAACATGAAGAACATATTTTTTTGTTTAAGTTAATGAATTTATTCAAATCTGATTCCTTGCTGCCTTCAGATGGGCATAAAATCATTGCCTTTTAAAGTCAAGACACACACAAAGGGTTTATAGAAACAAAGCTGATTACAGTTTGCAAGTAAATACAAATGTTGCAGAAATGTAATTTGAAATAAAAACAAAACAAAAACAAACAACACAGTACAGAATGAAGAAAATACAATCAAATAAAATGAAGCATTCTGAATAATGGTGCAAAATTGATCATATGATAGAAATTACAGAAAAGAATGGGAAGGAATGAAACAAATTGTTTTGATCACAATGGCACTTTATATGAAAGAAATTGGTTTTATGTTGCAAATTACCATAGAGAAAGGATAAGACTGAGAACACTTGTGTTGTATGCTGGAAACTGATGATAAAGTGTTACAAATTTCATTCGGTTTATTTTTTATGAAAACTCATGATTTTATGTACAATGGTGTGATTCGTGAACAGGCTTACAACTCAGCACATTCACGGCAAATTCAGGATGATGGGCATTTCTGTATAACAAACTGTGAGTGATGACTAAAGGAAACTGACAGATGATCTGGAATAAAAAATTCTTAGTTCAGCTCTTTTCAGATGAACCAGGTATTCAGTTTCATGTAATGATTTTTTATACATTAATTGAGCACTAGAAGTGAAATGTTAAGCTTATGCCACATATATGCACACAAATCATGAAACAGAACCTACAAATGAGTACAAATTGTTTATGACAAATGAATATTAAAAATAACTTCTAAAAGATAAATATCCTATGAATTAATTCTCCTTCTTCAGTATTTAAATGTGTATTGAAATGTAAAAATTTTCAGTGCATCAATGATGCATCAGTGAATAATTTCACTTCTTTTGATCACATAAAACATTTATTACAATAATGTAAATGACCAAAGAAAAGACAACACAGAGTGCTGATGCCAAAAATAAGCTGTAAAAGAGTGCTGATGCCAAATTTAAAGTGAAAAAGCTGTAAAAGCAATATTTTGTGTTTTTCATGTTACCTATACTAATGCATTTAGTACTATCTAGTATGTTTCTTTGTCCCTTTAAAATGTTGTATCGTGACCACATAATTTGAAGGACAGGGGAAAAATTGTTCCCTGCTCTTGGAATCCTATGTGTAACACTGTGACTGACTAACAGGCTGTTTATTCTGCTGAGATTTTACATTTACATGAAGATACTAATAAACAATTATTTGACAAAAAAAAAATTTGTAAATTCAATATGAAGCCAAAAAAATGTCAATGCAAACATCCCTAGAGTATGATAAAATCTGTATAACTGAATTTAAAATCACTCTGCTCTTCCATTTGTATTACTTTATTTTACATAAATGTTAGATGTGAAATTTAATTCTAAAATTTGAGTTTTTCTTAGGTTTTTTCAAGGTTTTAAAAGACACAAAGCAATTACAAGATTATCTCCATGGTTAGCATAAAATTTATTAAAAATGTGATAAAATAGGCTTTATTGAGTTTGTTTATAAATATGATGAGAATGCAGTGAAAATCAATAAATAAATTAAAAAAACAAATACCTGCAAGTGCTAAGTAATTTAAACTAAAATGTCCTGCACACTGCCAAGCAAAAAAAGTCATAAAAGAAATATAAATATATAGCCATTTTCATCTGTATGCTTGCCACACTATATACAGTATCCTGTTCTAGGACCTATACATTTTCTTTATATGGATTTTTAAGATCCTGATGCTTCTCACTCAAAACCTTGTTTCCTCAACACTATCCCTGCACATTGTGCATACAAAATATCAATGTCCATCAGGCATACTCTGAAAGCCAACTTAGTTGGAAACAAGTTTTAATACTGCTACCAGCAATGTTCATGGTTTTGTGAATTTTGCATTTTTATGAAAAAATATTACTTTTTATAGCTTTACAGGGCATTCGTTATTACATAATATGGTTTTAATCCACATAAACCCTAAAACATTATGCAAGAAGTTGATCAATACTTGACATCTCAAAATAGCATATGGTCAAAATTTGTGACATTTGGAGATCAGCAGGTTTCTCAACAATGTGGAATTTGCAAACATGTCAAAACATCATCATCAATCCCTTAATCTAAAAGGTCACTGGGGCACCACAGTTAACTTACAACCATTTCTCTTCATCTTTCCTTGTTCTCTACAGCCCTTTGGGAATCTCCAAATCCTATGCCTGTCCACTCCTTAATGTTGTCTTCCTACCTCTTTTTCTGTCTGCTTCTTCATCTACACCCTTGCATGTTTGTAATCAGGTTGGTTTTTCAGCACTAATCTCCATACTGTATGCCGTGGAGGTTGTGTTGAGGTGCTCAACCAAGTTAACCAGTTCTTTTTCATTTTCTGCTAAACCATCAATATCATTTGTGAAGGGAAGGTTGGTGATTGTTCTTCCTCCAATGCTGACAGTGCCATTGTGGTCATGCAAGGCATTCTCCATGATTCTTTCCAGGAAAATGTTGAGGAGTGTAGGTGACAAAATACATCCCTGTCTGACTCCAACTGTTGTTTGAAACCAATCTCCTCTGCTTCCATTGATGAGCACAGCACTGGTGGCTTTATCACAAAGTTACTCAACAACCTGCACCAGGTTTGAGCTGATGCTGATGTCAAAACATAGAACATTTTTTATATTACTATAAACTAAATACATATTTTGATGGTCCAAATTTCTTCAAGAGAATTAAAATGACAGTGACAATATGTATCTCTCATGCTGTTCCTAAATCCCATCTAGGGTAATTTGGGGGTAAATCATCCCTGATCCTGAATTGGAATTCACCATGCTTTATAATGTTATTTGCATTTCAAAGGTGTACAAATGTTTCAAGGACTGCAGCATATAGGTTACATGGATAAGAAGGGGTAAATTGGATAATGGGACGATGAAACTTTCAAGATGACACTCAGGAAGTTCAGAAACTCACCTTCTACTCTGCTGTTAGGTCTACAAATGGCTTTGCCCTGACCTTTTGGGTCCAAGCACAGCTGAATCTCCTTGATTTCTTCAATTCCTTCATTCTACAATAAGATGAAGCAAACTTAGACAAGACTGTAACATAGTTTGATTGGTGTATTTTACATGATAACTGTGAAAGTTTAAACAATATCACTGGCAGAAAGCCATTGGGTTTTTTGAGTCACAATTACCTAAGGTAATTCAACTTTTGCTCCTAAATGGTTTCCTCCAAGGCAACATATGCGTGAAATCTAGTGATGGTAATCACATAAATGCTAAGAGACCAATCATTTAACTTTTGTACTGGACCTTTATTCTTTACAGCTTTAAATCAACCAGATTTATATTTGTCACAGTAACATATATGTGAGTTCTGAAAAAACCATTTGTTTGAATATGGAAATAATTGTATTTTTTTTGCTATGACTTATATTTAAAGAGAATTTAGTGGTCTCTAACTTCTATACAAGATGCTGATTATTATTATTATTATTATTATTATTATTATTATTATTATTATTATTATTATTATTATTATTATTATTATTATTATTTCCAGGAGGGTTAACTCAGCAATGCAATTATTCTCCCCTCAGGCCCTAAACAATTTCTAAAATAAATATATAATCTTTTAAAAAGACATTTGATAAAAAACACAAACATGTTAAAAAAGCAGATGTGCACAGTATTACCAGTATACCAGTTAAGTGGTTATTTATTCTACTGGAAACTACCATGGTACTGTTTCAATGTATAAGTACACTGGTAGTTTTCATCAATAAAGAATAAACAGAAATTCAAGAGGAATATTAGTATGACTTTAATTTTATTAGCAGTGTATTTTCATTATTCATAACAAAACTGTTAAAAAATAATCTCATTTTAGCAAACTGTTTGTATCTGTCACAAATTAAAGTTCATATTACAAATATATTTATGATCCTTTAATCACATGTTTGGCACATGTCAAATATGCCAATGCAGTGGCCAAATGGAATGTTATGAAACATATTCTTGCCAAATACCACTTTTGTAAAATTTTCAGATTTAGAAAACTAAAATAAATCCCACGTTATGTCTTACTTATTGGTTAGTATATGTGAATGTGTCAAGTATCTGTACTCCTTTGTACGACTTAAAAATCATCCTTCAAGTTTAAGGAGCGCACCCATATCTTGTATGAACTTTACTTAATTTCTCAAGTCTACTAAATAATTTCTCATTGGCTGTGTGTTTTATATTTACTGGCCCTCTCTGATGAATATCTTGCCATGGTGTTGGCATCCCACTCAAAGTTTCCCTGCCTATTATATCAATGATGTAGCTAGATGTTGGCATTCCACTCAAAGTTTCCCTGCCTATTATATCAATGATGTAACTAGATGTTGGCATCCCACTCAAAGTTTCCCTGCCTATTATATCAATGATGTAGCTAGATGTTGGCATCCCACTCAAAGTTCCTTGACTATTATAACAATGATGTAGCTAGATGTTGGCATCCCACTCAAAGTTTTCCTGCCTATTATATCAATGATGTAGCTAGATGTTGGAATCCCACTCAAAGTTCCCTGACTATTATATCAATGATGTAGATTAATGTTGGCATCCGACTCAAAGTTCCCTGACTATTATATCAATGATGTAGCTAGATGTTGGCATCCCACTCAAAGTTCCCTGACTATTATATCAATGATGTAGATTAATGTTGGCATCCGACTCAAAGTTCCCTGACTATTATATCAATGATGTAGCTAGATGCTGGCATCTGACTCAAAGTTCCCTGACTATTATATCAATGATGTAGCTAGATGTTGGCATCCCACTCAAAGTTTTCCTGCCTATTATATCAATGATGTAGCTAGATGTTGGAATCCCACTCAAAGTTTCCCTGCCTATTATATCAATGATGTAGATAGATGTTGGCATCCCACTCAAAGTTCCCTGACTATTGATAGTGTAGCTAGAAAATTATAGGCTTCAGTATCTACACTTCCTATTTTTATCAAAAGGCTTTATAATGTCGGCAAAACATCTTTCAGTGTCATATATACTGTATGCTTAATCATTCAACTTTAGCTACAAGATAATACGGAGCTGAGCCATTTACATTTTAAATGCTTCTCCAACCTGATATACAATCTCGTTATCTGTATTTCCTTTTCCAAAGACCATATTTAACATAACAACTAGTGTAACAACTAATGTGAACTTTCAATACTAATCAGCAAACATTACTATAATACCATTACAATGTTGTGTACAGTAGTCCCCCTCTTGAACAGCCTCCCTCACCTGCTCTTTATGGCCAGAATCCATTGGCACCGAGTTTGTGTTCAAAAGTACCCTTCACGAAAGGTCACTCTGCTAACATTACCAGCATATTTGTGCAAAAATATAAAATTTAGCCCTCACAAGCAGCCACATTTTATTTTTTAATATGTATCCAGGACTAGTATTTTATTCTATAATGTGTGTTAAGTAATCCAATATCTGTTTCCCGATGTCAGTTTTTCATATACCGAAAGAATTGTTGACTAAAGTACCTGTACCACTATGGTTAATTATATCATTTATGCCTCACAAAAAGCAACATTTATTCCATAATTGCAGAGAAAGACTCAAAATTTTAATCCATGCAAAAAGGTAAGTACACATAATCTGATTAGCTTTACTGCTGTGTTATCACGAGATATCCTGTTTAGGCACTCTGATAATTGTTAAGATTAAAATTATTGAACAGTAGTAACATCTGAGAAGTGGCAGTATTGATGTGCAATACACAAGTCAGCAGGAAAATAGTTTGATAGCCTTTATGGCTTCCCTTAGTAAGATGTTAAGCTTGTTCACTTTCATAATTAGTAGCTATTACTATTGATAATAACTGTCACGTTTACAAATCCTAATGGCCGCAAGATGCTATTGTTCAGGTTAAATTTGTGTACATATCCAAGCCATTTTGGCTTCTCTCACTTTATGTCAAAAATATAAAAACAACAGGGTACAAGACTGAGACTAATTAATCACGTGACAAGATCACTGCCTTTAAAAACACGTCATTTTGTTTAAACGCAGAAAAATTGTTTTATCAGCCTTGTAGTTGGCAACATTTATGATTACAACTGGATGTAATTGTCAAGATCATAACGGGGTCAGCATAGGCTAAAAATAGATTTTGTGCTGAGAAATTAACCTTGATCAAAAAGGGGTAACTTTGACCAAAAATCATGTGACATCACACTTGTCACTTCCTTTACGAAGAAGGCATTTTGTACGCTCAACAAATGTTTCATCTGCATAATTAAATCACATACAGTTAGCAACATCTGAATAAATCATTACCAAACATTAACATGTCACCATGTAAACAGAGACAATTATTTCAGAAAAAGTATGTTATTATAGTCTAAAACATCGGGTGAAGTGGGGGAGAGGGGACTTGATGAAAAATGTTAAGTTTAAAAGACTAATAAAACAATTTTATGTTGAAAAGACTCAAATAAACAACACTATAACTGTAGGAAGTTATTTAGCAGTAGTGGGTAAATGGAGAAAATGGAAAGTGAATTAAGTATGTACCAAGATTTAAATGACATTTTTGAATGATTTTGCAATGTTCACGACAAAAACACCTGCTCTCATATCATGTTTACCCCAAGAATAAGAACTATTAATGTATATTCACCTGAAATAAGCCAATTATTATAACAAGAACCTTTAAATAATGAAGAATGTAGCTTTCTTACTACATACATTGCATAAACTT
Source organism: Potamilus streckersoni (assembly GCA_016746295.1). Taxonomy (NCBI): domain Eukaryota; kingdom Metazoa; phylum Mollusca; class Bivalvia; order Unionida; family Unionidae; genus Potamilus; species Potamilus streckersoni. The sequence goes on along the minus strand of JAEAOA010001383.1, from coordinate 3,773,483 downwards.
CTCACAAAAATTTAGTTATTCTCTGGGAAGGCCACCCACCTTATAAAAGCCCTTTTCCCAGTGCAGAAGGGGTGGCCATATAAGAGGGGGACTACTGTACTACATCTGGTCTAAATTTAATAATAATAAATAATAATATAATAAATTTAATAATAATAATAATAATAATAATAATAATAATAATAATAATAATAATAATAATAATAATAATAATAATAATAATAATAAATTTAATAATATAACCATGGAAAAAAATTAGTCAGGCCATCACAGTAATAGCCACTTCTCTAGTTATGTAGTAGTCCAACTCCTTTAAGGTCCAATCAATACAAGCAACATTACATGTTGAGATATAAAGTTAATCAATAAGGGTATATCCAAAATGGAGTAGACAAAAGTTACATCTAAGTTTATGTTCACATCAAACTGCATGAAGAATATCTTCATTGGTTCCTAAACTATACTGTCTACAGGCAACATTCAGCAAAATATGTTCATGGTATTTTTACATATGTTGACTGCAACTAACATTCCAAGTTTTCATGTGAAGATAAGATTTATTTCACAAGGAGCAAAACACTGTCCAAAAATGGAGTCAATGAGATTACACGCTAACATAGCGCATAGAATTTAAACAAACAGTATTAATACCAAACTGCATTTTAATATGTTGAAGGAATCTTGCCAATTACAGGGAACCTCAGTGTAATGATATAAAGTTAACAAATTGGAGTTGACATGAGAATAAAGGCAAATCTAGCTCCTACCAAATGACATTAAATGATTCTAAAGCCATGCTGGTTATATGCAACTTCATATGTGAAGATATTAAGTTGTTTTCATGGGCTATAACTCTCTTTAAAATATCATTCATAAGACAGAACCCATATATTGCACATACATTTCTATCAAAATGTGTTGAATGTTTCCTAAACTATCTTGGTTACAAGGATCTTTTTTAGAAAAGATTTAAAATTAATCAAAAAGAGCAATAGCTCTAGCAAAATTGGAACAAAAACTCTAAAGACACAACTACAAGTAACAGGTAATCTACCTATCAAAATAGTATCCAATTATGTTCAAGAGTTGCAGAAATTAAATGATTACAAAAAGTGTCAACAGATGGGAAAAAACATGATTGTCTTCCTGCATCTTGATGTGAATCCTAATTTAATCTTATAAACACAATAAAGAAAATATGATTGTCTTCCTGCATCTTGATGTGATTCCTAATTTAATATTAAAAACACAATAAAGAAAATATGATTGTCTTCCTGCATCTTGATGTGATTCCTAATTTAATATTAAAAACACAATAAAGAAAATATGAACATGTCAATGACTACTATGATGCAACATTACACATCACAACTCAGACATGAATATATAGAAAAAAAATGGAAGTGGAAACCAAAAGAGTGACTATAGTGAAAAAAGATCATCCAAGTCTAAAGTGTTAATAGCAATAAACATATTCATTCTATACAATAGTATATACAACAATAGCAATAAACATTTTCATTCTATACAATAGTATAAACTACAATAGCAATAAACATATTCATTCTATACAATAGTATATACTACAATATCAATAAACATGTTCATTCTATACAATAGTATAAACTACAATAGCAATAAACATATTCATTCTATACAATAGTATATACTACAATATCAATAAACATATTTATTCTATACAATATAAACTATAATAGCAATAAACATATTCATTCTATACAATAGTATAAACTACAATAGCAATAAACATATTCATTCTATACAATAATATAAACTACAATATCAATAAACATATTTATTCTATACAATATAAACTATAATAGCAATAAACATATTCATTCTATACAATAGTATATACTACAATATCAATAAACATATTCATTCTATACAATAATATAAACTACAATATCAATAAACATATTCATTCTATACAATAATATAAACTACAATAGCAATAAACATATTCATTCTATACAATAATATAAACTACAATAGCAATAAACATATTCATTCTATACAATAGTATAAACTATAATAGCAATAAACATATTCATTCTATACAATAGTATAAACTACAATAGCAATAAACATATTCATTCTATACAATAATATAAACTACAATAGCAATAAACATATTCATTCTATACAATAGTATAAACTATAATAGCAATAAACATATTCATTCTATACAATAGTATAAACTACAATATCAATAAACATATTCATTCTATACAATAATATAAACTACAATAGCAATAAACATATTCATTCTATACAATAGTATAAACTATAATAGCAATAAACATATTCATTCTATACAATAGTATAAACTACAATAGCAATAAACATATTCATTCTATACAATAATATAATTCCAATTTTTATGAATGTCACATATTTTCTACAATATGATTGGATGTAAACGGTCACGTGTGATTCTTCAGAAATTTTTTACACATCGATAAATTCTGGGACTACTTTTGGTTTACAGTATAAATAAACATTGCAGACACATCATTGTGAAACGATTGTTTCATCTTTTAATTTTTTTATTAAGCAAATAAATATAAATAATACCCTTTTTATACTTTTTCCAATTACATGTACCTTTGATTGAAACGCATAGTTTACTATACAATTTAGGGTTGGTCTGCTTCATAGTCGATCAAAATGGCCGATTACGGTGATTTTTTTTTCTCACTGCAATTTTCTGCGGATTTTGTTGAACAATTAGATGGATCAAATTAGATGATATGGATCAAATGGAGCTAAAATACATAATAGCAGCGATTGAAGCAGCTGGACATGGATTTGATGATATTGCGATGGATGTTAAAAGCACTGAAAATGAAACAAAACAACAGATTGACAAATGCCCTTAATGCGCACCCCATGACCTAAGTCACCCTAGCCATACACAACGAGGACAAAAATAGCGTGGGAACTGGGACTGTCAATTTTGAGGCCCCTGAAGGATATAAACTAAAATTCAAGAAATTATCTGAGGAGGACTTAAAATCTACTGAAATAAATCAATATCCTGAGGCTACTAAATGGGACACTGGCATTTTCAATGGTACATTTTTTAATTGTTTTAATTTTTTTGCTTATTTTCATAACGTGTGTGGGTGTTCATGGCATAGTGTGAATATGACCACTTGCAAAAAAAAATTAAAAAATATTTATGAGACCATTATTCAAAGATAATAAAATTTTTAAATGGTGAAAATATAAGAAAAAGACAAAAAGATTTTTCACATGAAATATCTTTGTTGGGTAGATCCTGAACATATATATTAACATAGTATATAGTTTATTAAAAATGTTATCATGATATCTACAAAATGTGACTTAACACCATTGAAAAATATATATAATAATAAAAAAAGTGATTGTTATACTAAGTTAAATTATTTTGGATGTGCAGTCATTAATTTCAATGAAAAAGAAATTACATAATATTCTGCATTGCAATTATTCTTCTCAAGAAATAAACATTCTGTATAAATTGGAAAAAAACTTTAAATAATGAAGGATATATTTAGTAATGTCACCATGTTACCATATATAATCCCAACCATAAGTATACAATATATGTATAAATTACAGGACAAGTTGTCTTTATGTGTATTTCAAAATTGCCAAGTGTTAGAAGTGTATTGCTATGAATATTTTTCTATTTACTTACAGCTTGGTGTATTGAAATTATTGGATACTAACTTGACTTAAACACAGTTAGACCAAACAAGCTGAGAGGTCACTTAAGAAGGTTCTATGCTGAGACCCAAACTAAATTGTTATTGTCATGGATCAAAAAAATGACAGCTGAACAGGCACAAGAATATCGCAAGAGTTCCTTGAAAAATGTTCATGCAGCCATAAACAGATACTTGAAGGAAAATATAAAAAATACTGACACTATCAAAGACAAATAATTCAAAAATGCTAATTCAATGTTAAATGCAAAACTGAAATTGAATGTAAAATCAGGTCTTTCAAGGCCAACCCATCACTAACAAGTAATTTGACTGAAAAAATGAGGAAAAGTCAATGGCTATCTTCAAACATTTGACCCTGTTGCCATTCAATTCAAAGTATGGTATATGTTGGCTATTCATTTTGAGACCAGAGGTATAGAAGTTCACCATCAACTGACCCCAAATTCCTTAAAATTTTAAAATGATGAATATGGTATGGAGTGCATTACTCTAAATCATGAAACACTTCAAAAAACAACCCACCAAGGTGGTGTTGAAGAGAACCTTAAAGAAACATCAGACAAAAGAATGCATGCAACTGACACAAATACTTGCCAGTGAAATATGTAAAAAATTTCTTTTAGAAATGTGACAAAGCAACAAAGGCCTTATTTATGCAATGCAGTAAAGAAGCACTAAGATCTCCTGAATTGGCTGACAAATGGTAAATGTGTGAACTGGTCAAATCAAAACAATTCTCCTCATTCATTCCATACATATGCAATAATGTAGGACTGCATCACTATACTGGTAACTCACTCCATGCAACAACAATTCAAGCTATGAGTGATGCTGGGTTTGAAACTAGAAATATTTTGTTTATGACAGACAACAAGCATGATGAGTCTCTAAAAACTTACAGTCAAAAACCTAGCACTGAACAAAAACAACTAATTAGTTCAGTTTAGGAAAATATTGCTAATGGTGGTCAAGCTCTTTCTGAATCAGACCCTAATTCCAACCCACCTTTCACTTCTGATCAAAGTCACCAATCATTGATAAACTCTTTATTCTGAAGTTTGAATACTCTAATCCCACAGTCCATAAAAAACTTCAATACTCAACTATGCAATCAAACAAAACATTGATGGTTTTACCAGCAACTCTACATTTAAGAACTGCAACTATAATAGATAACTAAAATGGTATTGTTAAGTACTAATGCTATTGAAAATTATATAAAATGTTATTCCTGTATAAAATTTATTTAATTATTACCTTTATTTTGGTAACAGATAACATCATCTTATTCATTGATAAAATCAACAATGATTTAAGGTTTGCTTGGAAATTTCATTTAGCACACTTGTTCTATCCCTATCATTTTGTAATTATGTGAGGTAACTGTCATCAGATGTAGCAGATTGGATTGACTAAAACTAACAAGAATGTTATTTATTTATATAAAAAGAAATGTGCTGACATTAAGGGTAGCCATAGCCTAAGATGTAAAATATGAAGTTAATGAATAAACGTAAATGTGACAGTAGTCACATTTCATTTTACATTAGATCATGGTTCCACATGTAAGACGTAGCACGTTTTTGTTTATAATAAATATCGGGGTGATGGGTCTTACGTTGTATGACTAATTAGATCACTGAACTGGCCTTGTTAAGTATTAACATTGTTGAGAATGACATAAAATGTTATTCCTGTATACAATTTATTTCATTGTTACCTTTATTTTAGTAAAGTATATCATCATCTTGTTCATATATCCATATTGTTCATTGATAAATCCATAATGATTTCAGGTTTGATTGGAAATTTAATTTGGCACACTTGTTCAATCTGTTATCATTTGTTATTATGTAAAGTCATGGTCATCTGACGTAACAGATGGGAAAGACTAAAATTGAACAAGAATGTTTGTTAAAATTAAAACCACGAATAGCCATTGCCTAAAATGCAAAGTATGAATTTTCTGAATCAATGTAACTGTGACAGTACAAGTTATGTATTAAGGAGCGATGTGAAGCGGCGAATAAAAGGAAACTGCGCGTTAGTTGAATTCGAATGCATTGTTGCTAGAATACGTTAATCTGACGATAAAAAGGACGAAATTGGAATTATAAGGATTAAATGATCCTGGTTGGGTATTTATCGATGTGTAAATTTTACCTAATCACTCACAAAGTTAACATAAAGTCCTTCGGACTTTATTTACTTTGTGAGTGATTAGGTAAAATTTACACATCGATAAATACCCAACCAGGATCATTTAATCCTATAATAAACTACAATAGCAATAAACATATTCATTATATACAATAATATACACTACAATAGCAATAAACATATTCATTCTATACAATAGTATATACTACAATAGCAATAAACATATTCATTTTATACAATAGTATATACTACAATAGCAATAAACATATTCATTTTATACAATAGTATATACTATAATAGCTATAATTGTATAGATCTTAATATGAACTATGATAGCAATAATTACATTCATCCTACACAATATTAACATAACCTACAACAGCAATAATTCTGTATTCATCCTACACAACAATAATATAAACTGCAATAGCAATAATTGTATTCATCCTACACAATAATAACATAAACTACAACAGCAAAAATGTTGTATTAATCCTACACAATATCTTATACAATAATATAAACTACAATAGCAATAAATGTATTCATCATATACAGCAATATAAACAACAACAGCAATAATATAAACAACATCAATAACTGTATTCATCCTACACAATAATAATATAAACAACAACATCAATAACTGTATTCAGCCTACACAATAATAATATAAACAACAACATCAATAACTGTATTCATCCTACACAATAATAATATAAACAACATCAATAACTGTATTCAGCCTACACAATAATAATATAAACAACAACATCAATAACTGTATTCATCCTACACAATAATAATATAAACAACATCAATAACTGTATTCAGTCTACACAATAATAATATAAACAACAACATCAATAACTGTATTCAGCCTACACAATAATAATATAAACAACAACATCAATAACTGTATTCAGCCTACACAATAATAATGTAAACAACAACATCAATAACTGTATTCAGCCTACACAATAATATAAAATACAATAGTAATAGTGTATTCATCTAATACAATAACATAATATTACAAGAAAAACTTACAACAATATGGAGAACTTTCTTGACAGCATCATAGCTCAGGCCAGGAATCACTCCATATACTGTTAGGAAAGTGTCCCCTGCTTTCAGGGGAAGTATGGGGTAGGTAACTGTATGTGCATCATTTGCCCGCACCAGGACTCGCTTTGCTTCAGACTTGGTGCCCATCTTTGTTGAGGAACAAATAGATGTATCCCATGGTTCAACATAAACATTGACCTATAATAAATATTTTATAACAATCAAGTTTATTGAATTCATTTTTGTTCCCCACCTAATATAGTGAGGTCAATAAAAGTATATAAAAATTAAATCTGTGACATAAAATTACTTGGTAGACATGGAACTAGCTCATGGGGCATTAAAGTAAAATACACTCTGAAGTGTTCCATTTTCCCAATGATAATCCTTATTTAAAAAAAAAAACAAAACAAAAACAAAAACCCCAAGAGATCCAAGTGAGCCTGATACTGCTCACATGAGTAGCTGGATTCTATTAGCTTGTCAATGAAAATTGGCATTGAATTTATAAAATGATAAAAAATAATGCACAATACATGTAATAACATAAAAATCATATAACTGGCACTTTAATATGGCAATGCAAGCAGATGTCAAAACATATTTAACCAAACTTTCTTCAAATAATGAAGCTCAAATATAGTAGAGATTTTAGCAATAATTCTCTGAGGAAAAAAAAATGTATAAATTTGACTTGAGCATGGCTTGTAGAAGTATATTTTCCCAAAGCAAAATCTTTTTCTTGAAGATAATAAAATATATGCAGAAATTTTGATCCTCAGATATATTTATCAGAGTGCATCAGACTGGTCTTATAACTATAATTATATTACTAAATTATTATCAGCTTAATTATTATTGTTACTTGTTATATTGCCATTCCATGTTTTTCATCTTATATTACAAATTACTATAATCCATGTGAATTACATTAACTTTTTTAATAATTTGTTCTATTTAAATTTTGGAATCTTGTAGTTCAAAAATAATCTTTTCAATTTGTTTCTTTAAGAGAAAGAACTCTGCATAACTTGTGATTTTTAATAGTCCCTAAAAAAATGGCAACTACAGTGTGACCAGCTGGGTTGGAGTCCATAGAAACTGGCAGTGTTATAAACTAAACTATGTTATAACCAAGCAATCCACTGATGAAAATTATGCAGATACTTAAAATATGGCCAGGGGGAGGGGGTATAAAAGCAGGTGCAAAAGTGCATGTTGCTGATTAAATGATGACACATGTCCATTTCTTAATGCAGACGCAAATAACTGTAGAACATTGATTGAAGTTTTCTTTTATTTGCTTAGTATTTATATACAGAAAGATCAGTGCTTCAGCAAAACTATTTTTTCAGGCTACATTTTAAAAACAAAGGGAACTGATGCTTGGTTGATAGTAGCAGTTACTTATAATTCATGCCTTCAAAGGTAAATGGTTGATTGTAACAATCACTATTCCTGCCTTCAAAGGTTGGTTATTGTAGCAATCGCTATTCCTGCCTTCAAAGGTTGGTTGATTGTAGCAATCGATATTTCTGCCTTCAAAGGTTGGTTGATTGTAGCAATCGATATTCCTGCATTCAAAGGTTGGTTGATTGTAGCTGGTCATGGCAGCATGACTACTGGATAGAGCAAAAACTGCATCTCAATTTGTTTCATAAGTGGTTTTTTGTTTTGTTTTTTAATATTTCTGGTAGTTGAGTAATGGTGCCTTCCACACATGCATCAAAAGTTTTTAAAAAAAGATCAACAGTTGATGAATACATAGGTGCTCTTTTCTAACATGGATTACTACAGAAAATATGAGTGTTTTGAAGGATTTAATTCTATGAATTTAAAGAAGAGGAATTTTACTTGTCTGCTTGATCTTTGCTACTATAAATGTCAACAATAAAATTGCTGAGGTCTCACAGCATACAATACTGAGTCCAGATATCAGAATAAGTGGATTATCATATAACAATGCACTGTCAATATGGTCTGTCAATATAAACAAAGAATTTGCTTATGTAACAATGGATAATATTCTAGTGCATTTTTGATCAAGTTTGTGCCTTCCTTTCATGGTACCTCTCAATATCTTCATTTCAAAACCAAGATTGTATATACCAATTTAAACAGCCTGCAATGGTGCAACAAATTATCACCAGATGGTATATATTGTCACCAACAATGAAAATAACTCACAATTTGCAACACAGGCAAAGCATGTATGATCCCTAAATAAACTTTGCAAACATTATTTTTCATGCTTTTCAGAAGATCTTTTTATCACCTACGAGAAAAAACATATATGAAATTTCAGGAGCCACATCTTATACTAGAATTTATAAACAATCTCTTACCCCAAATAATAATAAACATTTTACATGATGATTTTTCTTCTTTAATTTTGTTTTATGTTATATATATATATATATATATATATATGTATATATATATATATATATATATATATATATATATATATATATATATATATATATATATATATGTATATGAAATTTCAGGAGCCATGCCATGAATTTTATTTCAGAATTTATGTTACAATTGAGCGAGTTATAGAGGGGTCACACGCTAAGTGATGACACTGTACCATGTGTACACATGGTTTCAATATGAAATTATTAGACTTGAACCACTTGACGTTTTGCAAATGATACAAACAATAATAAAACTCAATTGAGGTCTTGTTGATAAAAAATTACATATCAAATCTGATACAAATTTGATTAGAAATAGCCACTTGAGTGTTAACATACTCTGCAAATAATGTTCAAGATCACCTCTTTAATGGATTGGATGATCCTCACCATCAGATTCATCTGAGATCGTGATGTTATAAGATATCAGCTTACACAGGTCTCTAATATCTGCAGTCTCAACTACCAGGTGCAAGATTACCTCATATATGCAAATGTATGTTGCTCATAATTACTACATCTGAGATTGTGATGCTATAAGATATCAGCTTACACAGGTCTCTAATGTCTGCAGTCTCAACTACCAGGTGCAAGATTACCTCATATATGCAAATGTATGTTGCTCATAATTACTACATCTGAGATTGTGATGCTATAAGATATCAGCTTACACAGGTCTCTAATGTCTGCAGTCTCAACTACCAGGTGCAAGATTACCTCATATATGCAAATGTATGTTGCTCATAATTACTACATCTGAGATAATGATGATGATACATGCTGAAATACTAAATCTGATCAAACTCTGATCAGGAAAATTGTCTCCAGTGTTCATAATCTCAGCAAATCAAATCAGATGCAAAATCATTTCATTATTATATATGGATGTAAATCACAATCGATCTCATCCGTTATCCACAATAAGATCAGTCATTAGCTGCTTCCAGAGTAAAACTAACTGTGCACAAATGAGACAAAAATTTATAAGTCACCTTGACCTAGAGTCTGATACCATCGATACCATCTAATTACAAACATAAGTCTAACATTGTTGGCTCTGAATATAAAAATAAAGCAGAAATAAAAGGTTTCAAATATTTACCCTTAACTATGACCTTGAAGACAGGACACCAAGTATTGAATGTAGTATGTCTTCTACTTACTACACAAGCATATGAAGATTCATCAATTTATCTTCAGCAACTCTCATGGTTTGTACAACAATGGAGAGGTTTGAAACTTTTCACAATGGCTTTTCAAAGGACTTCTAGATGCTTCCCATGAGTGAGTTTGTTTTGCTTCAGAAATTGAACTTTCTGCATATTTTACATTGTTCATATTCTATGAATGCCCCTACTAACAAGATACAATTAAATGGTAAGGTTCAAAGGTAACATGGACCATAACTCCACAACTGAAGAGTATAGGTCCAGGTAACACCATACAATTCTGTAGGGAAATGGTGAAATCTAACTTCAAAGGCAAAGGTCTAAGTAACTCCATAAACTTTTGCTGAAAAAAGGTGATTTCAAACTAGAAGGTCTTCTTAATATAATGTCTTACACCAATTTAGTTTTCATTGTGTATATTCTTTCAAATGTTATACAGTAAAAATTAAATGAGTGACTGATTTTGTAATGTGTTTCAATCTCATAAACAGAGCTTATTCCTGATCATTTCATATTTCTTACTGAATCAGTCATCCACCTGCAAATGTGATTACCATACCATCACAGCAATAGAGATGCTCCTTTGTCAAGTAACTACAGGTACTGTTTTCCCATTTTATTTACTTATTGATTATTTATGGAAAATAAGTAAATTATGAAACTTTTACAAACCACAAAGTGATATATTATATTCAGTTTGAATTCCCTCTAATGTCAGGGACCAATCATTTAATTAATTTTGTGGGGTTTGGGATATTCTTTTAAAAAGGATATTATTTCTAACAATATAATTAGTTTAAAACATTCTTGTATAAAACCAAGGAAGATATGTTTTTATATATACCTATCTGATGATTTAAACTTTTCTCAAATAAAATCCCAGTCACCCCCACACCCACCCCAACACCAAATTCAGTTCCTAAAATCATTACCAGCAAATTGAAGGACTTTTTAAGGATATAAGCCACTTTTTAAACAATAAAGTTGTTTATCATGGCAACAGCTCAATTAATTTTCACTGTTGCAGGAAGCGTTTTTCCCAAGTTATAAAACAGAGGGGAAAAAGGTGACTGTAACCTATTATGTATGAAGAAAAAATACTCATGAAGATGCATCCCCATGCCAAGTTTCATGAACCCCAGTATATACAGCATTCACAAATCTATTTGGTCATAAGATAAACATACGAACATAAGACAGTACATTTTAATTTAAAATGTGGATCACAGTGTAGCAGTGCATTACTAAATACTGCAAACAATCATCTGGTTTAATCAAAATCATCAAACTAGATGACTGGTCTCAGTGAATTCTGTTTCCAGTAGGGAATATGCTCTAACAACGCACTCACACATAAATGTCCAAATATCAAGAACAAGGCAGGAAAAATCTAAGGAAACTTTGAATAGGAAAAGATATACAATAACATAATGGGAATAAACATTATGCAGGAAATGTTCTTTACCCTCAAAGAAACTGATGCTCTGTGATTCAAAAAAAAAATTCCAGGATTTAAAGAAAAGACCAGTTTTGAAAATTCTAAATGCTTAGTGCTAAATCCTCCTGATGTTCCTGAGTGATACAGATACAAATTTGGCACTGGAAAAATCATATTAGATGTGGGATTGGCACCATTTTCATTCTGGACAACCTAGACACTATCAGAAGACTTTCACTGAAAACTTCATGCTGAAAAAATGCATCCATTCAGGAGAATTACTTAACCATAACAAGATTTTCAAGATAGCCACTTTGGTGTTGATATTCTGGATGTATAGGTGGCACCATTTTCAAATGGGACCAACCAGACAACATGCAGTTACAACTTTCCATTCATGAGAAATTGCAAAAATAAGATTTTCAAGACTGCTTCAATGGTGACCATATTGGACATTAGATCAGTACAATTTTAATTTTGCATCAACCAGATATTATACAAATTCTTCTGGTGAAAGCCCCATCAATATCAGTTTCCATTAAACAAAAGTAGCAATAACAAGATGGCTACCATAGTGGCAACCATACTGAATGTCAGGTCAGCATCATTAAGACCAACCAGACATAATAAGATATCTTTTAGAAAAAATTATATGACCATCCATTCAGGAGGAATCACAATAACAAGATTTTCATGATGGCTGCAGTGGCAGTCATAATGGATGTCAGACTGATGCCATTTCTCATACTGGATCAACTAGACATCATAAAAAGTCTTCTGTTGAAAATTTTATGGCACTATGACTTTCAGTTCTGGAGTAATAAGAAGACTTTCAAGATGTCTGCTGTGGTGGCAATATTCGATTTTGATTAAGGATCAACTAGAGTATAGGATGGATGTGGGTGTAAAATTTCAATTCATTCTTCCAAACAGTTCAGGAGAATCAGCAGTTACAAACTAGTGTGTATGGATTGATAAATGCCAGAATACAGAGGTTGGTTGACAGATGACACATTAAGGACAATGGAAAACAGGTCATCCCATAAGCTCTTCTAATTTATGACAATAGAGCTAAAACTATTTACAGTGTTAATTACAATATACCATGATCATTCATAAACTCAAAGTATTGTGGCTTTAATTCATGATGGGCAACTGATGCATGGTTGTGGTTCCATATTTAGTAATGTAATACAAACAAATTGTACTCATCCAATCATATACAGCTTCTGATCAATTATCCATGTGAAAACAAGGCTGTCACAAGGTTGTGTATCAGGCAATAAAATGGATATAAAGCAAAAGCACAAATTTCCTAAAGAAATCAAATGAAAACAAATGCTTTGCTTGAAGAACTGTTGTTTGCCAAAATGGGGGTGCTATTGAATGGTTGTGCTTTGCAGTCTTTCTGTTCTGATTTTCAACCTGGAAAAATCAACTTTTGCACTCATTATGGTAATGTACCATTAGTGTAAATCTATTGAATAATTGTTGTGAAATGGTTAATGTTTATAGTTTCATTGAATTTTTTTTTCTAAATTGGAGTGTGTCCAGAATATTTAGTATTGATGCTTATTACTTAATGTGGCTCAAGGAAAAAGCATCAAAACTAAGTGAACCTGAATATGACTGACAATTTCATGCCACACCACTTGAGGTAATGCACTTTGATCTTAAAGTTAAGTTCAGGCAAGAGCCAGCACTTGTCACTTGGTCTTTCAAAAGGGTAACTCGATAAAACTGAAAGCAGAAGGTAAAGACTTTAAATTAAATGGGTCTGGAGGGGGTGCTTTCCTAACAGGAGTACCAAGGGCATATAAAAGTAGCTAGTCGCTCTGTAAGATTTAGGCAGGTAAATTATCTAGCACTTAGTGAATGCCCATTAGATCTGAGAAGAATGATATTTGCGATAATAAAGCAAATGATTCAAGTTTAAAAAACAGAACAACCAATATAGCTTCCAAGGCACATGGAGACTGTCTGTGTTTAGAAAGATGTTAATTTTGCTTTCAAGAAGGCTGAGAAGTACATTGATAGGTGCAAACATTGAAGGCATGTGTAGGTCAATGTGTTCTACTATATCTTTCTAACTAGAAAACTTTATGTGTATATCATGCTAATAATCAAATCCATCTTTAAATATGCATAGTTATCATTGGTAATAAAAATCCAACATCTGGATATCATTAGCATATCAAATAAGCTTGATTAAACCCGCTCCAGAAATATAGTCCCAGGAGTGGCAAGAAGCTCAGGCAATCATATGACCTAATTAATATGGGTAGATCTCACTCTGTATAAAATACATCATATAAATTTAGGATATAAGCCCATTCACAAGTCTGATAACAAAAATATTATCATAAATAAAATGCCAAAATTCTGACAATTAGCTCAGTCAATCAAATGTAAAATCATCTCACAAATCTGCATGACTCTTGCTCTTAATTCAAGATATTAATAATTTAAGATCGACGATTGGAACAAGTTCAACCAATCATTTGTTGTCAAGGGTCTCATGCATTATGACACTCTTGAGAGGGGTTTGTCATATATACAAATCTAAGAAGAGTGATCAAAATTAAATAAAAAATATAGTTTTCTGAGTAGCAACAACCTCAGCCAATCAAGTGAAAGATTATACTTATATTAAGCATGGATCATATTAATATTATGTATGAATCATATTAATATTATGCATGGACCATACTAATATTACATAATGATCATATAAATATTATTTATGGATCATATAATATTATGTATGGATCATATTAATATTATATATGGTTCTTATTAATATTATGTATGGTTCTTATTAATATTATGCATGGATCATATAATATTATGCATGGATCATATTATTATTATGTATGGATCATATCAATATTATACATGGACCAGATGAATATTATGCATGGATCATATTATTATTATGCATGGATCATATTAATATTATGTATGTATCATATTAATATTATATATGAATCATATTAATATTATCCATGGATCATATCAATATTATGCATAGATCATATCAATATTATGCATGGATTTTATTAATATTATGCATGGATCATATTAATATTATCCATGGATCATATCAATATTATGCATAGATCATATAAATATTATGTATGGATCTTATTAATATTATGCATGGATCATATTAATATTATGTATGAATCATATTAATATTATGTATGAATCATATTAATATTATCCATGGATCATATCAATATTATGCATAGATCATATCAATATTATGCATGGATTTTATTAATATTATGCATGGATCATATTAATATGATCCATGGATCATATCAATATTATGCATGGATCATATTAATATTATGCATGGATCATATTAATATTATGCATGGATCATATTAATATTATGTATGAATCCTATTAATATTATGTATGAATCATATTAATATTATCCATGGATCATACCAATATTATGCATGGATCATATAAATATTATGTATGGATCTTATTAATATTATGTATGGATCATACTTATATTATGCATGGATCATATGAATATTATGTATGAATCATATTAATATTATGTATGGATCATATCAATATTATGCATGGATCATATTAATATTATGCATGGATCTTATTAATATTATGCATGGATCATATTAATATTATCCATGGATCATATCAATATTATGCATGGATCATATTAATATTATCCATTGATCATATCAATATTATGCATGGATCATATAAATATTATGTATGGATCATATTAATATTATGCATGGACCATATGAATATTATGTATGAATCATATTAATATTATGTATGAATCATATTAATATTATCCATGGATCATATCAATATTATGCATGGATTTTATTAATATTATGCATGGATCATATTAATATTATCCATGGATCATATCAATATTATGCATGGATCATACTTATATTATGCATAGATCATATTAATATTATGAATGGATCATATTAATATTATGTATGAATCATATTAATATTATGTATGGATCATATTAATATTATGCATAGACCATATGAATATTATGTATGAATCATATTAATATTATGTATGAATCATATTAATATTATCCATGGATCATATCAATATTATGCATGGATCTTATTAATATTATGCATGGATCATACTAATATTATGTAATGATCATATAAATATTATTTAAGGATCATATGATTATTATGCATGGATCATATGAATATTATGCATGGATCATATTAATATTATGCATGGATCATATCAATATTATGCATGGACCATATGAATATTATGTATGAATCATATCAATATTATGCATGGATTTTATTAATATTATGCATGGATCATATCAATATTATTTATGGATCTTATTAATATTATGTATGGATCATACTTATATTATGCATGGATCATATGAATATTATGCATGGATCATATGAATATTATGTATGGATCATATTAATATTATGTATGGATCATATGAATATTATGTATGGATCATATGAATATTGTGCATGGATCATATTAATATTATGTATGGATCATATTAATATTATGTATGGATCATATGAATATTATGTATGGATCATATTTATATTATGCATGGATCATATTAATATTATGCATGGATCATATTAATATTATCCATGGATCATATTAATATTATGTATGGATCATATTAATATTATCCATTGATCATATTAATATTATGTATGGATCATATTAATATTATATATGGATCATACTTATATTATGTATGAATAATATTAATTTTATGCATTGATCATATTAATATTATGCATGGATCATATTAATATTATGTATGGATCATATTAATATTATGTATGGATCATATTAATATTATGTATGGATCATATTAATATTATGTATGGATCATATTAATATTATGTATGGATCATATTAATATTATGTATGGATCATAATTATATTATGCATGGATCATATGAATATTGTGCATGGATCATATGAATATTGTGCATGGATCATATTAATATTATGTATGGATCATATGAATATTGTGCATGGATCATATTAATATTATGTATGGATCATATGAATATTGTGCATGGATCATATTAATATTATGTATGGATCATATTAATATTATACATGGATCATACTTATATTATGTATGAATAATATTAATTTTATGCATTGATCATATTAATATTATGCATGGATCATATTAATATTATGTATGGATCATATTAATATTATGTATGGATCATATTAATATTATGTATGGATCATACTTATATAATGTATGGATCATATGAATATTATGTATGGATCATACTTATATCATGTATGAGGGGCCCCGAGTGGCTGAGTGGTCTAAAGCGCTGTCCGTTACGGATCACTGCCATCTCACCTCTGTCTGCGTGTGTTCGAATCTAGGATTCGGCTAATGTAGATATGTGAGAAAGCTTGCCAGTAGCTTCTCGTGGGTCGGTGGTTCTTTCCAGTGATTTCCCGGTTTCTTCCTCCACCATTAATACTGGCCGCCATGAATAGCCTATCGTGTGCTGAAAAATGGCGTTAAGCCCAACAACAACAACATATCATGTATGGATCATATGAATATATGATTGAATATTATGTATGGATCATATGAATATTATGTATTGATCATATTAAAAATTATGTATGGATCATGTTAGTACCATTTTTGTAAGTCTTTGTTATTACTCGACCAGGTATCAAACCCATGACCTTCCACTTCTGAGGCGGATGCTCTAACCACTAGGCCACTGGAGTGATTAATTTACTTTATGGCCATGCAAGCTAAAAGCAAATTTATACAATCAAAAGTATATGTACTATTTTATTTTATTTTTAATCTGCTTACTTACATAGTGATCTTGTTCATCATAGTTGAAGACGGTTACTTTAATATTTATCTGCTCCAGACGAACTGCTTTATATGGAAGATCAATTTGTAGGAAGAACTTTTTGAATGTTTTGAATGTAACTGGCTCAGCAATACAAATACCATATTCTGACGACATCCCAATAGCCTGTACCCTCCACTCGGTTATTGAGTGTGGTGTAGATTTTTTAATGTCCAAAATCCCACTGGAACTGTGGAAAAAAAACAATGCATTATTTCAGTGGCATTGCTACCAACATTTAGTAAACAATCGGATAACAGATAACCACTTGCAATAAAATACATATTTACTATGTACACAGAAAAAAAGAAAATAATCAAAGATAATTTTATGCAATAAAATAAATATTTACCATGAATAATAAATACATAAATAATAAAACATAACTACATCTAATAAAAAAAATACTTACCTTATACAGTACATAACTAATAAGTAATTTTTAAAATATTTTTTGAGTCTCAGGCTGGCTAATGTGGGTATGTGAGAATGCTTGCTAGTAGCTTCTTATGGGTCTGTGGTTCTTACCAAGGTTTTCCTAGGTTCTTCCTCCACTATTAATACTGGCCGCTATGTATAGCCTATCTTGTTTGAGTTTCTTGTTATTTTAAAAACGTTAGTATATATATTAGACCATATTCAGATTGAAAATTTTGTTCCATTTATTTTCACAAAATCCTTTAACATTCTTTTTTTAAAGTAAATTGTAATAGTCTTTACATCCTTTATTGATATGAAATACAATTTCTAAATGGAAAAGGATAACCAGTGCTGATTTACCTAAGTTTTTACACAAGAACTGCACACTGAATAATCCACTGAAAGGCAAGGAAATTTGTATTGAGACTATATATGTAGCTTTAAAGCTACCAAAAGTAAATAAAACTGAAGTTCACTGATATGTAAGCATACCACCAATATAGATTAGATTACATTATGTTTAAACCACTTCACATAGAAAATGGGTACCTTGTTCACCCTTATAAAGGAATTCATCCATTAACTTGTTTTCATACCAACTTTTTTCTGTCGATGGCATATTTATATCTATTATCAGCTTCCAAGCCAGTAAAACATCATCCCAAAAAGCATTTTTTGTCATTTTGGATAAGGTCATCACATTTTCATCTCCCAGTAGGAACTGGTGTCTAATCTCAACATATTTCATATTGACCAATTGACCAATTTCCTGTGAGTTAGATAAACTCTACAAATCCATGCTATTTTCAAAGCTCATATAAATTTATCAATTTATGTCATCACCAATTCACCTTTTAAAAAAATCTGAATCATACCATACCTTCTATTTTAACTGTTCACTTTTAATTTTTATATAAAGGTGGCATTGCTTATTTATCAGAAGCATCCAATATTGTCAAAACACTGATGGTTTGCGTGCATCATAAATATTTACTAAGTTCAATGAAATGAACTTGCAGTTGTAATGGAATGAGGTCAATCTAATAAAGAACAAATCTGTTATTTCTGCTTTTATTTCAAAATGAACTCTATTCAAGTGCAATATAGGCCATCACAAGCTATACCAGTTTCTGAGTCTGTCTGATCTAGAAGAAAAGGGTGGGATACAAGAGGATACTCTACAAGTTTTCTGTGACCATTTGGATATGCTGTATAAAGATATGTGTGATGTGTGAGTGATTTGAGGCTCTTCATTGGACGGAAATTCCAATTTGGGTAATAAATCCATTTTTTTATACTGAGGAAGTTGGTGTACTGCAGGAAAAGCTAATTTGGCTAAAATGTGATATTAAGCTGAAGCCAAAGTTTAAAAAATCTTACGAAGAGTTTTGGTTACAGACAGAAATTTCTGATCACTATCCTGTGCTATGGATAGTGGTATAAAAAGCTCCTTGTTGCATTTTCAGCATCATATTTTGTGGAACATGGTTTTAGTGCGGTTGTCCAACATTGCTCCAAGCAAAAAATTGGCACCTGATTTCTGAATGTGGTGATTTTAGGCTCCTGCAAAGTGACTTTAAACCAGATAATGGGAAACTGGTATCACTTCATCAAGCCCATCCATTGCATTAAGAATTTATTTAACAGTAAAGTATTTACTAAATGTGGTATCTATGACTTCTACTCAATGATTATCTGACTTTAAAAAGCTGGTATCACTGGATCAAGTTTATCAATTTTTGTTGCATCCATTAAACTAAAAAGTTTAACTCGAATTTTGAACAAGTGTTTAACTTTAATTAATTGTCCCTTTTTTTAATGTTATTATGTTATTATATTCTTTATATATAGTGAGTCACGTATACAGCTATTCTTAATAATTAATTTTTATGGGGTAAGGTAGGGGGCACAGAGAACAAGTTTATCGACGCAAGGGGGCAATGTTGCGAAAAAGTTTTGGAACCACTGAACTAGACCATGGGATTAACCCTGGTAGTGCTGTGTTGTTTTTGCATGATCTTGAAACCAGTGCTGATTTGTTTCTAACTGCTCTGTCTGTGTATGCTGAATTGTTTCAGAACAATACAAACTTTTTGGGCTAAATCCATATAACAACTTCAAAATTAGTTATTTATCATCAGATTGCTTTGAAATTTTATACAGTGATGTATATATACACGCAGATTGCAAACACAAAAAATGTCAGTGAAAATGATGTGCTCATGGTTACCATAGCAACCAAATAGAGAAAATGGGTGAAAAAGTATTTTTTTTTACAAAAATACAAATAAAGTGTAAACTTTTCCATCAAATGTTTTTATTTTGAATGTGTACATGAACAGTTTTGTTTCTTCTACGTATCACATATCCTCAGTTCATTAATTTTAGGCCTATGCTAGATAAATAAAAGTTAACTTTTAAACATCTATATTTCAGAATGTTACAATATTTAGCTGATGCAATACTTGTTTAGTTATTATGCACAAGTTCTCTCAGTATAAAATATAATTTTATTCACATAGTTCATTGCTAAGGAACCAATACTAATCATACTGGAAAAACATGTAATTATAGATTTACTTTGGTTGCCATAGCAACCAAAAAATAATGTTAGTGTTTGAAAGATTTAAAAAACTTTTTAAAATAATATTGTTGGTAGAATTTTTTATTCAACTAAATGCAGCATTTATTTTTCAAAGAAATCAGTATTATCAAGCTTTACTTATGAAGGAAAAAATAATTATCACATGGAACATTAAGGACATGCAATTTGATCCAACACACACATGGTATTGGATTTCTTGACGTACGACACTGAAATTTCAACTGCAATTTTCTCATTGGAACAGCTTTTGTCTGCTATGACTCCTAATATATATATATTAGGAATATATATATATATATATATATATATATATATATATATATATATATATATATATATATATATCCCTTACTATCTACAGTAAAACCTGTCTTGAAAGATCACTGCTATGTGAGACCACCTGTCTTGAGAGACCAAATTCTCAATGCACAAATTTATTGATTATATAGCATTGTGACCTGTTATGAGAGACAACATGTCTTGAGAGACCATAATTTTTGGTAATAGAGGTGGTCTTTCAAGATAGGTTCTACTGTATTAAGATGCAAGCTAAATGTGTGTCATTAGTATGAAATAGATACATTATGTCTTGGATTTCTTTAATAGCTTTATTAATTCAATGCCTTCTTTATATTGCATCAATTTTAATTTTAGAATATCTTTCTTTGTTTTATAATCTTATTTTTTTTCTTAAATACATCTTGTGATGTTTGTCTAGTTTGAGTACAATTGTTAGTGACATAATATCATCAGGTAGAGAAATATTATCACAGCCATTAGTTTTGACCTTCTCAAAACACAATAGTGTACTTTTAATTTGGCTATATATGGTAACAAAACATCAGCATCTGCCAATGTGTTACCAAGCCAAGTGAGCTGTTTGATCTTTACCACCAAGTGAAGCAGAAATAAACAAAAGTATGACCAGGGACAAGCTATTTGTATAACTGGATGAGAGCTGTGTCCAGTACACCTGTATGATAGTGAGATAGGAACTATTTGAGAGACCTGAAAGTCGTTTTTACCAAAGATTGACATAATTATTTCTTATCTCTCATTGATTACACATTATAGAGCAAGAGTTTAAGGTTTTCAATGATTATTAACTGCAGCCTGTCAGAAATATTTGATATAGAATGGATTTCTCAGCAACAATGTTAACATAAAACAAAAGAAGAACAAGCTTTATATGCTCATTTCCTACCTCTAAAACTAGCTCTGTAAAAAGTAAACAACGAAACTGAGAGATAAAAAAAAAGAAAAAGATTTCCACCAGGTAGAAAGTTCTCTTGAACGAAGGACTTGATTATTCCATTCCCAAGTTGCATACATTTCACATGGCTGTCATAAGAGCTGATTAATCGAGAAGTCTCTCTATCTCTCTGTCTCTCTGTCTCTATCTCTCTCAACTTAATTACTGAGAGAGAGAGAGAGAGAGACTAAATAATACAAGAAGAGTATTATGCTTTGTTTTTTTCTTTTGAAAAAAAAGAAAACAAGAAAAACAATAATTAAAGATTCAGATAGGTAGGGAAGGGAATACCTAGTTGTGTAAACATGACAATCCTGAAAAAATGATGGTTTGTCCCTTTCCAGCTTGTACAGCTCTCGCTCTTGATACAATGTATCCCCCAATATAAGAAAAGGCTCTGTACATGACGGACTCATTGATGAACTTGGCTACTAGTTAAAGCTCGATTTAATGGAATTTGATGTTGTTACTGAATAGGATGGCCATATCATAGCGCTTGCATATCAATATGCGATTGTGTCAAAGCACTTTAATCTCATCACATGGTATATTCGTACAGAAAATTAATTCTCAAACTTGGAAAACTGCGTTTTGCTATTTATACCTCTACACTTCCACACAAAGCCTTAATGAACTATATTCTATTTTGGATATCCCCTACATATATACGGTAATCAGCGGCAACTAGCCATGAGACAGCTAAGGGACTGTAACTGCTTAACATCCACCATATTGTTTACATTATTGGCCAATGTTGACAACAGACCTTACCGGTTAAATAAGTCTGTTGTAATATTTGTTTTACTGATATTTTTGTTACAATGATGCAGAGCCATAATCTATTGGACTATTACATGTGCTATCTTCCAGCTATTATTAGCACACGAGTAATGATTGGCCTACATTGGACGTATGTAGATGTCCTTGTCCTGTGCCATAAAAATATGGTATCCGCATACAGAGTTGGGTGATGTTTGACCATAAATATATGGTTCCCGCATACACAGCCAGGTGGCGTCATTCATAAATATATGGCAACCGCACTACCAGGGTTAATATGTGTCTACAGTTTCACTGAAATCCTTTAGCAGCTGAAATGTCCATGGAGTCCTAAATAAGGAAAAAGACACGTTTCCTACCTTTTCTTTTTGCCTTTAAACATTAAAATAGAAGTGAAGTGCTTGCATCCCCAGCACATATTTTACTTAGACTATGGGTAAGGGGATAAGACAGCCAGAGTCAATGAACAAGGTATAAATTTCACTTCTTTGTCTTGCACAGGCAGGGGTGAGAAGGAACACATGCAGCTCAATAGCCTTTGCTAATGGGGGAACAAAAAGGAAAATAGCAATGGAAGCTAAAAAAGGCAGGTAGGATAAAAGTGTTTCTTTACTGCACAATCACAGAAGATTCTCCAACTGGCGTCATAAACTTTGGATGTAGAATCTCTGGCAACTGATGACTCTGCCTGAAAACTAAGAGAACCAGGATTTGAGCCACCTGATCCAAGGGAACCCAGACCAAGTTTTGGTTTGTGAAGAAGTTCACCCCACATAAACAAAGTCCTGTGATAAAATGAGTTCTTGAGGTTAGGTAGGAGACCCAATTGAGTTGTGGAACATGAACATGGTGAATCAGCCAGTCAGTGAAATACTGGAAAATCAATGTTCACTGTATTCAAAAGAAGGCTGCTACTACTCCCATAAACCGGGTGAAGACTCAAACTGCAGAACCCCAAAATAAAAAACTTCCTAGTCTAGACAAAAATGAAAACGTTGCAATGCAGATGATAATTGGCGGCATCCTGCCCAATCAGACAGACAAAGAAGGTTCCAGGTTGAGGAGGTTGTCTCCATCCTGAAAGCTTCCTATAATAAAAGCTGGTTGAGCATGGAGAGATTGATAAAGATTCAAAATTTACTGGTTTCCTTGGAGACCAAGAAGATTTAATATTTTAAGTAAAAGTGTCTACCATCATGGGTAGAACATGAGGTAGCTTCCAAATTCCCACAAAGAATGAAGTTCTAAGGTAGAAAAAAAAGCTAAAATAAGTTTTAGAAACAAATGGACAGTAGTACCACTGAGAATTATTAAACACTGTAGAGAGAGACCGCTAACTACAGCACATTAGTTGTTTACAATCATAATTTCTCGGTCACAAAGGCTTCAGATGTCTATACAGCATGGTGTCCATGAAAAGAATGACACATTGGTACATCGAACTTCTGCGAACGAGCATGCGAAAGAGTGGTGTGCAGAAGGTGAAAGGGTCATACTGACTTTTTCTCCCCTCTGGGAAGAAATATTCACATCATATGGATGGTATTTTTTTGGCATAAACATAGATTAGCAAAGAAATAGTGACAGGCTAAGTAATTACTGCTATGAAATTATCAATTTCACTTCCCCAAGTGCCTCATGATCCCATGAGAATTCAGAGAGAGGTATCCATTTATGGAATAGATTAACAACAAGTAGAAAAAATATGATGAAAACTTGTGTGTGTTGTTAGTAAACCAGATAACCCAAAGAACATTATATCTGCATTATGAAATTCTGGATGCTGACAAGACCTGTCTACTCAATTCAGTCTTGTCTGTAATGAGAAGTTCACTAGCCCAACAAGCTTCTGTCCAAACTGTACTTAATTGTGTGCCTTTAGCATAAGCTGCAGAAACAGATGCAGCCCTAGTGCTATGAGACTGACACAGAAATGTATCAATACTGAGATTTTCTCACAACAGTGTAATACTAGTTAGATGCTGTGTCTTTTACAACTTTCATATCGGGTTTGTTAATGAACAACTATTTCAATTTTGCAAAACTTTAGTGTACTGCAAATAACACTCTAACCAAGCCATGACAACATTTTTGTCATATGGATAGGACTCAATACAAAGGGATCCACATTGTGCCCTGGTTTAGATTGTTGCAGCAATGAGGGAATGTTTACTTATACACTGTTTACACCAAAAGTAATGCTATTTGTCTGCATAAGGTGAAGTGTCTAAGACCTCTATCCTGTTATCAAAGCAAGCAACAAGTCTAACTTATTAGTATAAGGTCCTTAAAGTACACATGGTCATAGCAATTTAAGACAGAAGTAGTTAAACACTTGGTGCACATCCCCAACACATAATAATGAAACTGCATATCTAACAGAAATTTAAACTAAACCTGAGACTATCTTGTAACTTCAACCTTGAAGCAAATCTAGATGTCCAAACATGTAAGCATTGAAGGCAGTAGAACTTCATTCAGAATCCTCATTTATGTTTCAAGACAATCTATCTGCATTAGGATTCAGTGTTCATGGCAAATAAGAAGCATTTAACCAGATATTTCTAATTGTACACTACAGCCAGATGTCATGTGATTATTTATTCATGACAGGAATGTGGTCACCCATTTTATTCATATATGAAACTGGTACAAAGATATCCAAATAGATTGTGTTTCACCTCAGAAATTAAGCTGTCACTGGTCAAAAGAACTTCTGGTTTAACATGAGACCAACATGAAACTATATATCAACTGCCATACTATAGATATCTGGTGACTGCCATATAACTACAATGTACATTAGAAATCCATTGTCTGATCTTGACTGATAGTGATAAAGTATCCACATCACCTTTGTGTATCTTGAAGTATAATCTTTATAATACAAAGGTGCATAATCTACAGCTGGTTTGCTAGCATAAACTTTCCCACAAGTTAATCCAATTCACAAATAGTTTCTACAGTATGCCACAACACAATTAGCATAGTCTGCTTTATCTCCGGATATTGTCAGCGTGCCCAGCAAAAATCCTCACAAAGAAAATTTTGTCCATGGCATCAACAGCTGTTATTGAGGTTTCCATTTTAAAATGCATCTTTTCTACATCTGTGTGGAATTAGGCTCTTTTAAATCCAGAATAAGTCTCACAGACCCATCCCTTTTAGGTCAAATGAAAATGTTTTAAATATATCACCTAGGTACAGAATTAACTCCCTAAATAATACCTTTTGTAAGAAGTTTGGGAATTCCAGCATTTATTTGTCTTTCTTCATTAAAAGATAAATTAATTTGGTTTGGTAAATATGTCTGTTTAAGGGTGATGTTCTAACTATAAAAATATTTCATAACTTGAGCTGAGAATTCAAAATCCAAGGGCATATCGAAAGTAATATTCATCCATCCTTCAAAAAAATACAGAAGTGTTCCCATGCAAAGACAAAATTGTCAGGTGTGTTGCTGTCATACAAGAAACATCCTGTGTAGTTGCATTATTCTGCACACTATTGGCTGGGAAAGATTTTAATAATACTTTAAACATTTGGGAATGCCTGTTCCTTATTTTTAACCAATACAGAAAAATCTCACCAATTCACAGGAGCAGCTCATAAGCTGTGCGAGAAACATTTTAGAAATGTATGCAAATTGGGTAGATTTTGCAAGCTCATGTGTGCAGTTTGTTAGATTTTGTAAGCCAAGGAAAAACTAACCTGATTTTCACATGTTCAGATTTTGCTCA
The DNA here is from genome assembly GCA_016746295.1 of Potamilus streckersoni. Lineage (NCBI taxonomy): Eukaryota > Metazoa > Mollusca > Bivalvia > Unionida > Unionidae > Potamilus > Potamilus streckersoni. The sequence goes on along the minus strand of JAEAOA010001383.1, from coordinate 3,746,767 downwards.
CATGAGAATTTAAATTTTCACATGAGAAAGTAGAACTTAGAAAACATTCATTTCCATTACATAGAGCCACTTTTGAAAATAAGGCAGAGTTCTAATTTCTCGTGTGAATTATCACATGAGAAACTTGGACATTGATTCTCCGCTTAAACACTTTTTTCAGATTTAATCAGAGTTAAATTTTCTCATGTGAGTTATCACATGAGCAATTTGGACTTAAATATTTTGTGGTGAGTGTTGAGCATCCTGATTATTGTAAAATAGAAATCATTTCTATTTTGCCACATATCTGGAGAGGAAAAAATAAACAGTCTGCTGTGTAGTCCTTTCAGATTAATAAACTGTCAAGTCCTTTTCCAGAAGATTTGGCAAACTACATAATACTACATCATTTTCTTCCATGCCTAACGTTTGCGCAAAAGTCAATACAATATTATACTGACTGAATTGTCTAATTTGGCTTATTACAAGCAATGATGTGCTCTGTTAGTCTTTGTTTCAATGACTTTATTGTATGGAAATGCGAATCCAGCCTTTCCAGTATTCCAGTAGCTGTCAGTCGATTCACTATTGCTAAACATATTTTTGTCATGGCTATTGAACTATATGTATCGTACATAGAATTTAATCAATCCATGAAAAGCTGCCTAATCGTTCCATGTTTGATTGTGTAGCTGTTTTGCACTCTTTTGCACCTGTATATTCTGGGCAATGGAAAATATTGTTCATTTACAGCCTTATAAATGTTCTGATCATGTCATTTAAAAGTTTATAAAAGAAGTTTGCTACTGAAATAATCACGAGACATATCAATGACATTTCTGTTAACTTGTCTGTGACCCAGGTTATCAAGTATACATGTACAGTGAAAGAATTGGCTTTTTAGAACCAATTGAGTGGCCTGTGGCGCATGGCACAACCAAAGCTACTGTAAAAACATCAAAATTAACTACAGCCATATTAATTAACTTATCATTGATATAAATTCATTTATAGCTCAGTTTTTACTAAACATCTGATAATAAAATACTGTTTATTTGATAAATAAAATACAACATTAACAAATACCTGAATAAATAAGTACAAAGGAATGTAAAACCACAGGGGCTCATATCGTTGCTCAGTTTAAATGTCAGTCATACATTAGTATAAACTAATAAAAGTATCAATTTTATAGTAACTGTATGACTGACATTTATATTATAATCAATGTTAAGAGCCCCTGTGCATAAAACAAAATGTTTGCTAAATTACTTCACCCTTTGTGGCACCTCAAATAAACTCAACTGATGCTGCATGCTGACCTACAGTGTACAAGTAGTGCATTGTAAAAGCCAACTGACAGAAATTGCATGCAGGCCATATTCACATAGTAAGGACTAAGGACGACACTGTTTAGGAAGAAAGCTAATTAATGTTCTCCTGCAACATGTTTATTCTTATATATTTATGTGACTACAAAGAGTGTGGATGTTGTAACAAAAAGAAACGAATATCAAATTCTAGCCATGTCCACATCAGTACTGATGCTAATGTCCAGCACAAAACAGAAGACATCAACGTTAGTTTATAGGGACACATATTAGAAGATTCAGGGATAATGAAGGCTTGGTAACTTACATTTACCCATTTCATTTTACAATTTTTGCATATAGAAAGATCAAAGTGGATAGCCTGAATCATCAACATTATCAGTGTAAACATAAACTCGTTCGTTTAAATATAAGCCAAGGTTTTGCTTCAGATTGTACTTAAAGATATAATTCAACTTCTTATTGGTAAAAATTATATCTACACCACACAATCATTGAATATTATTCAACCTCCTTTGTGTTGAACAAAACTGTCTCAAAACTTGTTTATACCTTCCACAATTCAACTGTGCAACCATGTCTAACTGCCCCCTTTCCCCAATAATTCTTCAGGTACTTTTAAATCCTATCTGAATTTGGACAAACAGAAATGTTCTTCATATTATTTTATTGCTGATTGGGTGCAGCATGTTCATAATATGTGATTGAGAATCAAATGCAATAGCTTAATTCATGATTTTATTCCTAAAAGACATTTATCCTGTCTGTCAGGTCTTTTGATTGGTAGATTTAATTTCAAAATAAAGATTTAATTGGATGCTGGATTACATCTTTTCTTATACTAGAACTCCTTTGCCAACCAAATCTTTCATGATCAATTATGAAAACATGATCAATTATACTAATCTATGATGTTCTTTTTACAGATTACACTTTTTGAAGGTCATACAATTTTAATCAACACAACAAAGTTAGCAATCATTTGAAAGATCATATGATGATTGTTGTATTATCCTTTAACTGCCATAATGACGGTCTGGACTGCAGCATGTCTTTAAGTTTAACAAAATCCCTCTTCTCTAACATTTTTAAGTCATACAACATCCATCAGTCACATTGATACATCCTGTTTTTTTTAGTTTTGTTTACTTTGGTTTTTTTAATGATATCTGAAGCCATTTATTTTCAATTTGGGCTTGTCTGCTATGTGTGTAGCATATTAAGAGATTTAATCTAGGGCAATTGGTTTCATGTTTAAGAACCCATCTGTTTTCTTGGAACTGTTTAATACAAAATTCATGCATAAATTACCATATTTACACACATGAAATTTATTCAATTTTTTTCAATTAAATAACAAAAGGTTTTTTTCCTTAATATTTAAATATTTCAGTAAAAACCTTTCAGTTTGTATAGTTTGTATTTTATGGCAGCCATTTTTTTGTGTTTCCTGTGCCATGACAAAAAATATGTATTGGGTTTCCAGCTAATAAATTGGGTCTAGTAAACCAACATGTAAACAGCGGCCTTGACTTGAACAGCTTACACTCGCTCCAGTCTCATAAAATTGAGGCAAAACTGGCATTAGTTAAACCAGACATTTATATTGTGCTTTGTTTTATTTGAATTGTAGTATGTATTTAAATTTTATTTTGTCAAATAATTTATAATCAGTACATACTATTGCTGCTGACAAAAGGTATTGACCCAATTAACGTCATCAGGTACTCAAAATATCAGTGTTTAAGTTGAGAGAAAATTGGCGTACGAACCATGGACAGGCATGAAGTTAGGATGGTCGAACTTGAAATATCAGCATCGATTCTTAAACAAATCGTGCAAGAAAGGAATGTACTGTTGTATTATGATATAACATGTATGACAAGTAAACTGTAAGCAACCATACAAGCCCATGATGATGAATAAATGCATACATGACATGAGCCTCAAATTATAAAAATTAGTCTGTCTCGATCTGAACTTGGAAAACTTCTTTTTTAACAGTTATCCAGTTGTTCATTTTATTACCAGGTTATTATCAATGGTAGAGTACTTGGGTACCCATTGGCATCTTCATCCAGAAGTAGTCAGATTGGGATGTGACTTGCTGGTATCTCATCAATAGTGCAATATATATGTTTATAACTGCCCTATGGTAGCTTTATTGGTAGATCTCATAGTCCAAGGGATGCATTTTTAGGCTGGGTCAGCTACCTAAGTGTGTTCTTGGGAAGACGGTTGGTTCCTATTTTCACAGTGTGAGACTGACACTGTGTTGAAAGTGTCATATAATCCAAACAACAATTATGAATTATGTTGTCAAATTAATCTTAAAAAATCAACCTTAGAGAAAGTCTCAAATGCTGTGATCAGAAAAAAAAACTTGTACCAACTTTTTTATTTCCATTTCAGGTTTCATTTGACAACAGTTCAAAACTGAGCCTGCTAACCTAAATTCATTGGTCAACAGGAAGTGCATCAATTTAAAGAGAACAATATCCAAGTGAAAATATTGTTGCTGACTGGCATATGAATGCATATACATGATGAAATTCAGAAGCAGTAATGTTAATCACATATTTTATTTGCTTTAATTATTCTGGAACAGTGAACAATGGTCTTCATGTGAAGCAAATTTCCTGCATTATGATTCATTATGACCTTAAAGTTTGTACAATGAATGTTATGCATTAAATATAATACATACATACATACATACATACATACATACATACATACATACACACATACACACACATACATACATACATACATACATACATACATACATACATACATACATACATACATACATACAAACATACATACATACATACAAACAGACATACATACACACATACACACACATACATACATACATACATAATACATAGATTCACACATACATACATACATACATACATACATACATACATACATACATACATACATGCATGCATGCATGCATGCATGCATGCATGCATGCATACATACATACATACATACATACATACATACATACATACATACATACATATGCATACACATACATACATACATACATACATGCATGCATGCATGCATGCATGCATGCATGCATACATACATACATACATACATACATACATACATACATACATACATACATACATACATACATACATACATATGCATACACATACATACATACATACATACATACATACATACATACATACATACATACATACATACATACATACATACATTCAAAGGAATTTATTTATTTTTGCTGCATCTGTTGTTGTTGTTGTTGGGCTTAACGCCATTTTTCAGCACACAATAGGCTATTCATGGCAGCCAGTATTAATGGTGGAGGAAGAAACCGGGAAATAACCGGAAAGAACCACCAACCCACGAGAAGCTATTGGCAAGCTTTCTTACATATCCACATTCACGAAATCCTAGACTTGAACCCACGAAGACAGAGGTGAGATGGCAGTGATCCGTAACGGCCAGCGCTTTAGACCACTCGGGGCCCCTTGCTGCATCTGTGAAGCCATTGTATATACTGGGTTTGGAAAGAGGAAATAGAGTGGGCATTTCTAATCTCAACTGGAATATTATTCCAGAGCACAGTTCCAGAGTCTTGGAAACTTTTTTTTAAAATAATTCCTTATTTGGTTTGGGAATTTTGTAATGTTTGGTAGACATTGATTGCAGGTGGGGAGTATTTCCAGGTAGCCTATACTTGAATAGTGATTGTAAATATTCAGGAGCATTATTATTGGCTATCCTGTACATTAATTTGGCTTTTCTTAAACAGATTCGGTCTTTAATAGGTAGTATTTTTAACTTACCAGCTAAATTTTCCTTGCTTTCTTTCTGTATCAATATTAACTCAAAAGATCTTTTTTGGAGATGTGCCAGCTTTGCTAAGTTTTTATCATTTGAATTACCCCATACTGTATTACAGTAGTCTAAATAGGGTTGTATGTAACTGTTATAAAATAGTTTTCTGTGCTTTTCCGGGAGGAAGTGTCTTAAGTAGTATAGGAAAACCAGGTTTTCAACTCACTTTGTTTTTTTACCCTCCAAACAAGTATAAATTATAGTCCTAAATTATCCCCCACCCCACCCCCTTTTTTCCAAAATAAAACAGGGTTTTGACTCACCCTTCCCCACCTCTTTTTTTCCCCCTACTACTACCTGTAAACAGGTATTTTGTAACCGAACAAAACAACAGGTGTTGGAATGTGATAAGCTCTTTACACAGAGGTGACTAATTTGTTAGACCAGCGCATGTGTGGAATACAATTATTCTAAAGACGGCAAACGGGTTTTACCACAAGATAACAGGATGAAAATTAAACTGTGCATTAGAATGTTTCAGTTAACAAGGTGGAAATTAAACTAGCATTAGAATGAAAATGATATTATTTTAGTTATATTATATCTTAAGTTTAGATAAAATTTTACGTTACTCATATTTTTTTTGATATTTTTTTTCATACTTGCTAACCCTCATTGGTAGAATGTCTGTTAACATATTATCAATAATACGAAATTCACGTAATAAATCATCCATATTATATTTGACTCCTCGTAGGTAAGACCGGATCTGATCAAGTAGTTTCTTGTAAGTTTTAATTGATGTTAAACATCCATGCTTTTTTATCAAAAGTCTTGGTTCTACTTTTTTACACGCCGCTGTAAGTGAAACACCAATACCAGATATAATTAACAAAAAGGGATTTAACGATATCCCACTTGAAATTATACCAGAACTGGTCATTAACAATGGTAGATATGATATTACTCGAAGGATCTTGCTGTAGTATTTGTAACATTTTTTAACACACCAATGTTTTTTGTGATAATATTTATAGTATTGTATTAGTGCGTCCACATCCTGTTCTGAAATATCTTTTGAAATATGATTAAAATCAACTATACTTTTTTTCATTATAATATTTGTTTACATAGTTATGATAAATCAGCTACAAATTCCAAACACCAAAAATAATCAGCTTCAACTACTGGAATTGTATCAACCAGTTCAATTGAAAATTCTTTTTCAATACCTTTTAGTAATAATATAATTACAGTTCCAGAAGACTTATTAAAATTACGTAATGAAGATGATGTGGTATATATTTTAAAATTTACAGTGCTAATCACTGACAATCTATACATACCAGTAACTTCTGCAGTGTATTTGATAGAATTATTTTGCCTCGTCCATTTACTAGATCCAGATGCAACAATATACACAATATTTGTAATCTGTTTGTGAGGTATTTTAATCATATTTGTTTTCTCAACAATATTAGGAATTCCACTAATAATATCATTGAGTTTTGTGTTAATATTAGCGAGTGTAATGTCAACATTTGATGGATTTCCAAAAAATTCATCTTTAATTTTGTTTATGCTTCTGCGAAAACTTGAAAATGTGTTCATGTGACTGGTAAAATTATTTTTGAGTGCTGTGATTTCATTAGTAATTAAAGCGTCCCAATCATTGACATATTTTTTAGTGACAGCATCCCCATCCTCAGTTGGGTTTCCAAGATCTGTAATCTTATTTTGTTTCATAACAATATTCCCACTAAATACATCACCATCTTTTTTAACAAAATCATTAACTGACCTACCAGAATCTTGTATATTACCTAGATTGTTAAAAGTAACGATATTATTAGCAATCGCAGCAGTATTTCGTACAACTACATCTGACAGTTTTACATTACTCGTCTTTAATCGTCCTTCTTTGTCTTGGAAAATGACAACTTCATCTGGATCTACGCTGGTAAGATTTAGTAAATTATTGATTTCATTTTTGAGCCGATCAAGAGTTGCATATTTGGATAAGTCACCTTTAAAACGTTTTGTGGATAAATCTTCTAATAGTGTTCCAAATTTTGTATAGTAGCTCATTATTTACTATCCTAGATAAAATTATCAACACTAGTTTAATATTATACAAAATGGCAAAATCGTCGATACTAAACTTTGATACAGAGAGACTAGTGAAGCATAAACATAATAATGAACTTCCTGATTGTCATTATCTTATTGTTGGGCGAACTGGATCGGGGAAAACAAATTTGCTTATGAATTTGCTTCTTGGTGATAATTTTAACTACGATAGAGTTTATATTTACACAATCAATCCACAGCAAGATAAGTATGAGTTATTAAGTGAGTATAATGAAAAGCTTCGTGATGATCTTAAAGCTGGTGAAGATTTTTTTATAATTAGGCAGCCAGAAGATCTTATTCCAGTTAATCAACTTGATGCAGATGAACATAAGATAGTAGTTTTTGATGATATTCCGCTAAACAACATGGAGATGAACAAAATAAGATCATATTTTTCACTATCCCGTAACAAACAGTGTAATTCTGTTTATCTCGCTCAAGGATTTTATAATGTTGATAGGTTTATTAGGCGAAATACGGGTTGTTTTATTTTATTTCCAGGACTGGATAATGTTGACGTTAGAAATATTGCAAGCGAGCAATGCGGTGGTGTGACAAAAGATAAGTTTATTGAACTTTACCGTAATGCTACAAAAGATAAATTTAACTTTTTCTTATTTGATAAACTTACAAATGATCCAACTAAAATGTTTCGCTGTTGTATTAACACTTACTTACAATAAAGCGTTTCAATTTTATAAAATTTATAATTATAATAATGGACAAACGAGCAAGATACAGACAACACATAGAAGATCTAAAAAAACTTGCTCAATCTCAGGCATCACTTAAGCAAAAAGTACAAGAAGCGCGACGTGGGCAAGTAACTGCTACAGAAACAACAGCTACAATTTTCAAGCCGGTTACTGAAGCATTATTAGGTAAACAACTTGAAACTAAACCACTGTCAGAAGAAGAACTTAAGCAACTACAGGAAAAAGGTTTGGTTGGAATTGTTAGAGAACAACAGGAAGCAGCTGCTGCAAAACTTGTTACTAGATCTGATGAAGAAAAGAGAAAACTGATTGAGGCACTTACAGCAAATATAGCTGATCCTGCGGCTAGACAAGCAGAAACAGATCGATTGATAAACAATCCGCTGGAACTTGAGCGAAGATTAGCAGAGTTAACAACGCAAGGAATAACAAATATTATAACAAATTTATCAGGAGACATAAAAGATATCAGAGAGGAGCAACAAAGAGTCGGTGATCTTACTGTAAGGTTTATGGAGGTTGGAGATCAAAGACTTCATTTTACAAAAAAAGCAAATGATGAGATAAAAGGTAGTGAATATGATGATTTTTTAAACAAAGAAAATATAAGGGGTATTGATGATATAAGCAAGTGGACTGATGCAGAATATCAAGCATTAATCGATAAATTTAATGTAATATTTAATGACGGAGCTGCTGCTAAAGATGAATTAAACACGGTTACAGAGATTAATAATATGATTCCACTTTATGAAAGAATGAGAAAGGGTGTCATTGCTCTCACGTTTAAAAAAACAGCAGAAAATAGCAGAGCAAAACCTTTTGGTAAAGGGTGGAGTTTTAAAAGAAAATTTGATAAACTCGATAAATCTCGTGTAGAAAAATATAGAAAAGAAAAAACAGGAACTGGTGTAAAAGTATTTACTTCAACTACTGAAATGATAGGTAGATTAATGTTATTAATATCATCAAAGGAAGCTGGGAATGTTAGTGTTGAACTTGATAATGAAATCATTGACATACTTGATCATCTAAGATCGAGTGAATTATTAACATCTAACGAATATGAAACTTTACACCACGACTTAATCGCGGCGACTTAATTTTGTAAAATGATATAATATTAAAGGAATGCAAACAACATTATTACTAAACTCTAGCGAGTCTACAGAAGATAGCGCAAATTTTTCAGTAAATTATATTCCACCTATAGAACTAGATCCTGCAAAACAATATGAAATTGGATTAATTTCTTGTACTTGCTGGAATGCTATACCTAACGTGAAAAATGATGTTAACGATGAAATGTATTTTACTATGATTACAACACCTACAATATCTACAACAAAAAAAATAAAAATTCCGCAAGGAGCTTATAATATTGAAGATCTAAACAAGACGATCAAAGAGCTCATAACAAAAGCTAACGGTGTGGCTGATAATTTTGAATTAGCAGCAAATTATAACACATTGCGAACTAGGATAACTTTGAAAAATATAGCAATCAATCTTGAACCAAGAGAAAGAAGTATTGCACAACTGTTAGGATTTACTGAAAAAACTTACACTGCACTTGATCAGCCTATTACATATGACAGTGAACTGCCATCAAATATAACAGAAGTAAATACAATATTAGTAAATTGCTCTACTGCTTCTGGCTCTTATACATCAAAAGGTAGCAAAGGTCAAACGATTTACAGTTTCTCACCAGAAGTCCCGCCAGGTTCTCTCATGCAAATAACTCCACGACATATTATCTATTATCCTTTAAACGTTGAAGATCAAATAACAAGTATAAGGATGCAGTTGACAGATCAATCAGGAAAACAGTTACATGTTAGTAATGAAATTGTAACTTATTATTTACATCTACGCGAGCAAAAGTAAAAATTATGCAACATCAAATATAATGAAACAAAGAAAAAAAGTTTATCGAAGAAAAATAGTAGGAGGATTTTTTGGAAATATATTCACTAAAGTTATTAAAAATATTCCAGGACTAGCGCGTAAAGTTGCACCAATTGCTATTGACGCGGGTAAAGCTTTTGCAACTGGGGCTGCATCTGCCGCTGGGACTGCGGTGGGACAAAAAATAGCTAATAAAATAAAAGGAGATCCACCGACTGCATCTGAAATAAAACAAGCTATCTCAGAAATCGCTCCAACAAAAGAAACTCAAAAAGCTATGATAACAACAACAAAAAAATTATTATCACCAAAGGGCGAGCAGATCATACAAAAATTAATATCTAAAGTAACAATGCCGCAATAAAATTTTATATAATCTAATAAAATAAAATGTCTACTAAAAATTATCTCGAGTTAACAGAAACTTATGACATCGACAACGATGTGACAGAATTCGAGTTTGTTGAGTACCTTGATGAAAATTCTAACGAACCAAATAAAACTGGTATTAGAACCTTTAACACCAGAGACGAAGATGTATTTCTACTGCCACATAAGGCTATGTTAGAAGTTCGTGGTCAGATTATGACAGTAGCCAATCCACCTGCTGCATTTGCAGTTGGAGCAGAAGTAGCTCTTATAAATAACGGTTGGAGTTTATTCAAAAGTGCTAGATATCAACTGGCCAATCAAACTGTAGAAGATATTTCGAGTCACCTACAAGTTGCAAGTACAATTTTAAATATTATTTCGTTTTCCGACGATTACTCGAGATCAACTGCAACTAATATGATGTGGTTTAAAGATACTGGACGGGGTATAGCTGAATCAACAGAATTTTTAAAGAGAGGCGCTATAGTACATGGAGCTAATGCTGATGAAAATACTGTAATTGTGAGAAATTTTCTCATTGCTAATGCTGCTGCACTAGATATTGTCGCACCTGCTGCAGATGCTAATGCAAACGCTACAAGAGTTTCTCTTACAGCAGCTTTTAATAATCTAAATATAACACCACCAGCTGTAGCTGCAGACGGTACTGCGATGTTAAATTTACTTCTTAACACACTTGATGTGAGAAATCCACGCTATAACGAAGGCTTTGCTAGGCGAAGAAAACTTGCAGCAGGATCACGTCAAATTACAATGATGCTTCCGCTAAGTATGATTTTCGGCTTTTGTCGCGATTATGATAAAGTATTTCGCGGAGTAAAACATACGCTTATTTTAGATCGAGCAGACCAAAACGATTGCTTGTTTAGATCTGGAGGGGTTGATGTACAGTTTATCATAAACAAACTTTCTTTGTGGATGCCACGTATAACACCATCAATCACTAAAATGTCAGAACTAAATAACACGCTTGATAAGCATACAAACAGAATTTACTTTAAGCAGCATAAGGTATATCAGACAGCGGTTCCAAATACTACTGACTACACGTGGAGGGTCACAACAACATCAAGCGAACAACTGCCGAGAAATATCTTTGTCGTATTTCAACAACAAGCTCGACGAGGTAACCAACAACAAAATAATGCAGTATTTGATCACTCTGATGTCAGACGAATATACGCTAGATTAAATTCAAAGCAATATCCAGAACGAGCTATCGAGTGCAATTTTGCTGATGACGTTAATAAAAATATTTCTCGACCGTACATGTACCTGCTTGACGCAATGCAAAAATATCAAGATGTTGAAGATGGAACTCAAATATCAGCAGAGGAATTTCGTACGCTTTATCCTATATTTCATTTTGATGTTAGTAAACATAACGAGCGAGCTGTAGACAGCACAGCGGATATTGAAATTACCTGGACACTTGGGGCGGTTCCAGTAGCGCCGTTATACGTATACGCATTAGTGATTAGTGATAGATTTATCACGGTAGATTCTATTGGAGGTAAAATGACAGTTCAAGTTTAATCTACAGTTGTTATATAAAATGGCAAAGTATATTGTAAAAGAAGTGTATTTGACTGATGGCCAAGTTAAAAAATTAGTAGCTGCTACTGCAAAGCGAGAACAGGTATCATTAAAAATCAATCCTAATATTTCTGATGGTGTTTTAACAAAATTAATGCTAACAAAAAATCAAGTAAAAAAGTATGATCGTAAAAAAACTTTTGTTTTAAATTTGAGTGCTGCACAAATGACAGCGATGGCAAAAGAAGGTGGTTTTCTTGGTCCGGCATTATCAGTATTAACTAGTACAATAATACCTAAACTTTTGCCGGTGTTGGGAACATTAGGACTAGCAGCAGCGTCTGGAGCAATATCTGGCGCAACGAAGAAAGCAGTCGAAGGTAATGGTATCATTCGTGGAAGTGGAATAAAAAAATTGTAAATTTTATGTAAATAATATATTATAATGCCACAAAAGAAAAAGAAATCACCAACAACAAAAAAAAAGAAAGTAATAAAAACAAAATCACCAACACCAAAGTGCAAATGCATATGCAATCAAACAAAACAAGGAGGAATTATTCCGTTCGCTCCACTTTTGGCGGGACTAGCGGGAAGTCTGCTGCCAAATCTTTTAGGAATCGGACGTGGTCTAACATTACCAGGAACTCGTCGACCCCGTTGAGTAATTTTGATATCATTGATAAGTTAAAAGCGGTTCCTGGATTTCACGGAGTTTATTCTAAAGATGAGCTCTCAGCAATAAAATCACCATCTGCTGTAAGTTCATGTGTTATTAATATACAAGATTTTAATGACGGATCTGGTACGCATTGGGTAGCAGTTTATAATAATAATTATTTTGACTCGTTTGGACTTCCTCCAAGCGATGTAATAAAAAAGTATATGAAAAAAAAATTTACAAAAGTATATTATTCGTCAAATCAACTCCAACCTGTTGGAACGTCTGCTTGCGGATATTATTGTATTATGTTTATCCGACAGATGAGCAGAAATCTTAATTTTTTAAAATTTATTTTACAGTTTGATAAGCAACCTTCTCACGCTAATGATGAGATCGCAATTAATTTTATCTAAACTTATAAGTATAATAATGTCAACATACTGTCTCAAGTGTAAAACTAAAACAGAAGGTATTAATGAAACAACAGAAAAAACAAAAAACAACAGGATAATATTAAAAAGTATTTGTGCAATTTGTGGAAAAAGAAAAAATACATTTTTAAAGAAAACGTCCCCAGCGATAGTATCTCCAGCGACGTCGCTAGGATCTGGTTATCCTAATATTATTTTAGTCGACGACTAAAAATATAGAATGATATGCAACTGTGATTCTGACAGAGATTTGTGTATTGAGCAAAATAAAATTGTCGCATACTGTCAATGTTGTAACAACAGAGAAATAATAGGGTCAGGTATAGATATACATAAACTAATTGGAAAATTACCAAAACCAAAAGGCGGTTGGACATTGCCAGGGCATCGGTATACTGGTCCATGGAATCCGCTACATCAACAACTAGATGAAAACGACAATCCATTGCCAGGCCAAGAGCCTTACAATCAAGTGGATGCAATAGCAATGCGTCATGATATCTGTTATCGTGATCATGAAAACTCAAAATTAGATTGTGATAAAGTAATGTTAGACGAATTACGTGATATGGAGCCAACAAATCTACGAGAACGTTTTGATAGAAAATTTGTTCAGGGAATAATTGGAGCAAAATATAAACTTGGACTCGGAGAGTCTCGTCAATCACCTCACGATCGGGGAAATAAAGTATATGATGATCTTGCAGTCGAACTACACAGACCTAAAAAAAAAAGTTCCAACGACGTAAAGTTGTCGCTAATGGTGTAGATGATATCTGGGCAATAGATTTGGTGGATGTATCCAATCTAGCTCAGTTTAACGTTGGCGCTGATGGCGCTCCAAAAAGGTATTTGTTTAATGTTATAGATGTTTTTAGCAAATACGCTTTCAGTATACCTGTTTCAGATAAGACAGGAACTTCAATGACCGATGCGCTAAAGCAGATAATAACAAGCACAGAAAGAAAACCAAACAAAATCTGGACTGATCATGGATCTGAGTTTTTTAACAAAAAGTTTGAACAGTTTCTAGAACAAAATAATATAAAAAGGTATGTTACAGGAAATGAGGGTAAAAGCGTTGTTGTTGAGAGATTTAATCGCACGCTAAACGAGAAAATACACAAACATATGACAGCTAAAAACACCAACAGGTACATCGATGACCTTTCTCAAATCGTAAGCGAATATAATAACACGAAACATCGAACCATCAAAATGACACCTAAAAAAGCTGTTAAAAATCCAATATTAGCAAATGAAAACATGTACCGCAGACATAAATTTAAGGTTGGTGATAAAGTTAGAATTTCTTTGATGAAAAAGGTGTTTGCAAAAGGAT